>JAEQBH010000025.1:0-600000 GCA_016808115.1 Tetrastigma voinierianum
TCAATAGAGAGATCCACTCTTCTGTGGTACCCCAGAATTACTCCGGGAAATACATTAGGGAACTCTTAATCATAGGAATTATTGAAATTCACTGCTCTCTTTTTGGAATCAAGAATCAAAACCAAAAAGGCTTGCCAACCTTTCTCAAAATGTCGCTTCCATAGGGGCCGAAATAACTTTCTCGTATCGTCTGATCAAATACCTCGTGACTATTACTTTATAGGTTGGCCAGACATTTAAGCACCTGCCTCTATTTTCTTATCACAATCAACTATGGCCCCTCGTGCTCGACAAACCGAATCCATTCCTAATATCAAATCAAACTCAAAACCAGCTCCACTTTAATCATAAGTCAGACCTTGGCAAGAATGAAACTCCGCACATGTAAATTTCTCGTCCACAAATGGCATCTCACTTCATCTGCAGCCCTTCAGCTTTTTCTCAAGCCAAAACCCCGCTTTATCGGACTCTTCCATACTTGTACCATGGAATTCTTCCACTCCATGCTTTCTTACTGAACCACTAAGAGCTCGAGGGGCTGTTAGTCAATCTAAGACCCTTGCCATATCCTGAGGGATTTTTACCAATGCTTCAGTTGAAGCATATTCATTTGTCGTTGAATCAAACAGACCAGAAGCAGATTGATCCAAAGGATTGACGCTTTACAACTGCTTGAGGTGGATCCATTCTTGTGACGCCCCAAAACCCGAGGGTCCGTTGACAACCCGTCAACCCGCGGAATACTGCGTGGAATGCCTGCAACCCGACACTACCACGGTAAAACCGGGCGTAGTCTCCTTGTACAAACTCTACCTGCACAAACCTATCCAATATCAACAGAAGGGTGGCTCTGCTGGAAGAAAATAAACCCCACCTACCCCCAGATCAACAATTTCAATAAAAATGATATCCCAATTATATACAATATTTGTGGTATAAGTGAAATTTATTTTACATAAACATATATTAAAATTATAGAATTCTAATATTATTGTCATACATAATAATACTCAAAGCCACAACCCTGCTTTCTTCTAAAACGCCTAAGATACTGCCTCCTAACACCGCCTGCACCACAAATATTCCCCACAGAGTTGTCATTCAGTAGTTGAATCACCCTAAATAAGCATTCTCACCTATGCATATGCAACATCCACTTAAACACACACTGGGCAACGCGACCACTCGGAATGTATAATGCCTGATTCAGTTGAGTCCTGAGTCCTCACCCACTCCTTCACACTCGCTTCAAGCCATGTATGAGAAAACACTTGGTCTTCAAAACAGAAAATCTTGGTTGCCTTTAAACACAATTACCAGCTTCTGGTAGTAAGACGGGACTACCTCCGAGGCGAACGTGCTGAGAACTTCCCGAAATGGCCATGGTCCTCATCCGAAATGATTCATCGACTCACTCCAACCCATTCTGATAATCATCCTGTGAAATTCCTTTCACAACCATGTTCGTTTTTATTTTAATTCATGTCATGCACTCACACCTAATTTCTAAGTTACCCGATGCATATGAATGCATTATGCCATTTTAACACAATCCAACCAATATATCAAATATGCACAGGCTTAATAAACTTTTAATTCACATCATGTTGTATTCAAACTGAATTAACCTAACTCCCAATTTTATCACTGGAAATAATCACTACATTCCATTTCTTAATATTCGCTAGTTAACTAGCTAATTTAGACTTCATATAATTATGGTAATCATGCTTAACAGATCATACTTAAACCTAATAATTTCTTGAATGTTCAACCTGCTTCATTCATTTCAAATTAATTTATCAATAAAACACATGGACATTTATGGTCCATTTCACACAAAATGGGACTGCTTTTCTTTTTACAAATTTGGGTCAGAGAGGCAATCCGCGGCCCACTCATCCAATGATTCTTGCCTACTATGGAACTCAAATTCCATATTACTTCCGGCCAACACCCCAAAACATATTGGGTTAGATAATCATGACCTGATGTACCAAACAGAGTCCAAAGACCGATTACATCATTCAAACGGTTCCAGTAATTCTCACACTTCGGGCCCTGAAGCTTTGGGATTCGACCAAACGGTCACTCACGACCAACCCAAACTCAATCATTTACAAAACACTTAAAGCCATGGGTAAAACAAGAGACAAAACTCACCGCTGAGTTTGTCAACTCGACAAAATCGCCGCCTGTCTATGGGTCCCCACTGGGGTAGAGCAACTTCTCCTTCTTGGCTCCAGAAACTGAATTGGTCCGATCGGCCGGATCTCAGGTAGGAGAGAGCCACTCTTCTCTCTCTAAAACCCCTCAAATTGTACCTACCGCATTCCACTCATCCCTTCAATGTTTTGGCTTTCAAATGGAAAATGAGAATATTTGATCACCATTTCATTTTGTCTTTTTCCCATTTTGAACTCCTTCAAAGAATACATCCATGTCCCTTTATCTTGACTTCGACATCTGGGCACTATCTCACTTCATCCATTTCATCATCCTCTCATCAGTAACATGTGTCTATGAGTAAGTATATAGGTGACATTTTTCACATCACAATGCCATTTTAATAACTTCGACACTTGACACTTCAGTATGCAGAAATTCCCGTCTCGAATTCATGTAAATTCAACGTGTTAGCGCATTGCAGATCATTCAATGCCAAGTTAGTTTTGTCCGAGATTCAGAAAATCTGATTTTTTACCCAAATTTAATGACTTTGCCATTTTTTGAAAACTCTGGAACCTTTCTCTCTGGCTCACAATTTGCACAATATACAAAACAAGGATTATCCAGATAGCTGGAAACATATTAATATGTAGGTAGCATCTCTAATTCAAGACTCTTTCAGAAACACAAACTGTGCTTGATAACACTAACCTATGACGCCTAACCCGCACAACGCGGCGGTTGAGGGCATCATTTTTCAGCACTGAGATATATTCTATAGCGGCGAATTTCAAAGAGTATTCAGATCCACAAAATGGGAGGTTCGACTTATACAAAAAACTCACATCGTTGCCAAACAACAAAGAATACTGGCGACACCAAAATGACCAAAAAGTCTTCCTGGGTAATTCACCATGTGGTCGACCTCGAGACCCATGAGGCCTGTCCCACCGCTTCGCCTCGTGAATTTGCCACCCGATAAAACCACGCTGGGGTTTTCACTTTATGGGAATAAACTCAGTGGATTAATCGCTGGGGAAGTCATCAACCTCCATCACAATGCCATAGCACATGCATATACATCTACACATCATCAATTTTTAAAACATGCTTATACAATATCTCATATTTACTTATCATACCATGCTCTTACTCTTCATCAACGCCTTATATACATTTCATATCATTTTGGCACTTTATTTCCATGTTCTTGTGGTTCACAATATACTTGTCATCTGCATATGTGTTGCGGCTTCCTTAACATCGGCATCATTCCAGCGCGCCCAGGTATCCAAGCCCATTGGTTTATGTCAGCTGCCTCAAGATAAACCCAGGTGCCGACAAAGGAAACTACAAGGGCCCGAAAGCCGCCCAGACTCACTATACGAAACAATAGTCCATGGCGGGTCTGGTTGGTGCTATATCACTGCGCTATACACAAACGACCAGCAAGATGGTGCCTAAAAGCGTTGTTATCACTGCAACAGACGGTCAGACTTATCTTATATGGTCCTGGTTATACTGTGAATGACCCAACCACAACCAACTCAAGATATTGCTAGACTCGTTTTCCTAACAGCATGCCCATCTCATCCCCCAAATACCAGGCCCTAAGCAGATAACCACGGGCAGATTTCATGTTCAGCACATTCTTCTCATATTCTGGCCATCATTTCTATCCAGTGACGCTATATGTGGATGATTACAATCCATTTATTTTATTCGCATTTTTTACTATCTCATTATACGATACCACCGTGTGTCACTATGCGCGCTAGCGAGCTAGTTCCATTGACGTCAATCCAACTGAACTGCTTATACGGATTTTGGATTCTAGACTCCGGCTCTAGAGTTCAAAGGTAAACACTTAAACAGAGTTTCAAGAATGTAAGAAATTATGACCGCTTGAAGCCAGCGTTTCAATAATATGATCAATGGTTAAACTTAGTGCTCTATTTTGTTGATTTCTGAACCTATGAGTCTCCAATCACTCAACTCATATGTATGGATGGATTTTATACTCAAAGGGCTTTCCATAGTCCAAGAATATCCGAAATCCAGTTCCGAATTTAAGAAATTCAGGATCATCCAAGCCGGGAGAGGTGGCTTCCAATGAACAGCGATCATATAACCCCAGCAAGGCCTCAACGTTTTCTTGGCACTGACTCAGCCATAGAGTTTCACATTACCAAGATATATACGGATGGATTCTGCCACTCAAAGGGTTTCCAGAGTCCAAGAAACATCCTAAACGGAATTCGCATGTGAAATTATGACCATCCTGTTTCGGAGGCTTCCCATGAACAAAGGATCACGAGCAAACCAGCGTGGCCTACTGCTTTTCATGATTTTTTGGCGGCTATGAGTTCCAATATTATCAATTTATATATGGATGGATTCTAGACTCAAAGGGCTTTCCATAGAGTCCAAGATTATCCGAAACGGAATTCGGACAAAGAAATTATGACCATCCAAAGTTGGAGAAATTTTGACAACATCTCCCCTAAAACCCTAATATTTCCTTAATACAAATATTCCTGAACTATAGCCATAATCAACCAACCTAAGTCCAAACACAAACTAATATACCAAGTAGTCTAAAATTCAAATTCACGGTGCATGTCAGTGGTTTCTTCTTCATCAAACAATTCCATACAAAGTCCAAAAGTCCAATAATCCATACCAAAAATCGTGGCTCACATAAGTTCCATGCAAAATCAACAAATCTATACCTCTTTGGCTTTCTTCTTCCTTCTTTCTTCTTCTTCTTTCTTCCCTCTCTCTACGCCACCGCATGAGCTGTCCAAAATGAGGGAGACCACTTAGTCTCCGTCCCCTGCTTTTGACCTCTAATTCTCCTTTTATTGCACTTTATCCTCAAACTCATATATATTTGCAAATCAAGTTATGCCATTTATATAATAACCTTACCCATCTTCTTTTTTTATATTATGTCTTTTTGCGGTCCCATTTTGACAAGTTACAAATCTACCTCGCAATCTCTCAGATAAATTCCTAGTTTTGAAATTCTTTTCTCTACTTTAGCAAAATAATTATGAAAAATTTCCAATGTAATAGCCACATGAGATACCCCAAACATGTTATATAAACTGTTAGGCAAGACAGAGGTTGAGCACCGGGTGTTTCATCCGTGCAGGTACTGAAGAGGACATTCGAGACAATCCTAAGACTGCTGGGGGGTTAACACAATAATAGGGAATCCACTATACAGGGCTTGGACTTTGTTTTGAAATGTAAACGTAATATTTCGTCATTGTGAATTTGTGTAAGTACAAGTAAATGAGACTCAGGAATACATGTATAAGACATTTTAAATACTACTACGGTGGTACAAGTTGTATTATGATATTTGGATTTATATTTGAATCTGCCCACAATGTGAGAAAATCGCTAAAGGAGTCCTCGTAACGCCTCGCTACTACTTAAACTCGTAACACTCCGTGATAGCATTTTTTTGTTTATTATAAACTTGCTTCATTCACATAATTATTAAACATTTAACTTCCTGAAATATATTTTAGTAATGATTACAAAATATATTCAAACTCCATAAATGAGAGTGTTCAACATATACAAACTTTACATTGTTTACAAAAAAAACAAATACATATACAAAATAGACCATAGAGGTCTTCAGTGGGCACCTAGTATTGTGTTGACCTTGGTTGTGGCGATGCAGTTAATGCGGGATTCTAGTTCCTTCTTACGTACCTATCTGAATGAAACACCCATGCTAAGCTTATAAGCAGTGGAGATAATACTCATGGACGACCTCTAGCTAAGGATCATCAATTTAGACACATGCATATACATATTTCATACATATCATTTACACATGCTTATACATATCTTGTACTTATCATATCATGTTTCATTTCTTATCATTGTTTATATACATTTCGTATCATTTTACACTTTGCTTCTTGTTCTTGTCACAGTATACTTATCATCACATAGCAATGCTATGCTTCTCATATCATATCATTTATCATATTCATGTCATTTGTATATTCTTGTCATCTGTTTTTATGTTTCATGCATGCATATACCTTAGAAGTGGATATGGGAAACTATAAGGGCTCGAAAATTATTGTTATCAGTGTGAGACAATGAGCCTCTCAAGAGCTGAAAGGCATTATTATCATTGTACGAGACTATGACCATCTATAAGGGCTTGAAGGCGTTGTTATCATTGTATGAGACAACGACCTCACTAAGATTTCGAAGGCGTTAGCTGAAACCCCAACGAGCTGGCCAGTTAATATGTTCACGGACTTTTAGCATCCCTAGGCCACGTATCAGCCCTCTATTTCATTTCGGTACATATCCTGTATCTCGAATAACTATTGTTATCCGGTAATCATATGCTATATTTACGATCATTTATATCTTTGCATTTTTCATGTATTTGGCATACTATCGACTATTTCTTGAGAAGAGCTTCCTTTAGACAAATTTTACGGGTCTATTAGGGTTAAAATTTTAAGACACTCCTATTTAAAGGATATTTATACTCTTAGAAGTCTAGTTTACCAAAAATTTTGAATCACTCAAATTGGATGAGTGGCTTCGACTTATGGCCTAGTAGCTTGAGGACCACTCTAATGTCGAACAGGGCATTATGTCATGCGACCTAGCTCCCATTCTGGACGGAATTTAAGGTGCAGCGGGATCCCAAATTCCAAATAGATTTGTTCTTCTAAAAGTCTAGTTTACTTAGAATTTTTAATCACTCAATTTGGATGAGTGATGACCAAGTTATGGCCAAAACAAGCAAGACTACTCTAATTTAAACATAAGCAACGAGGAACCGGTAAGTCATGCGACATAACTCCCGTTTGTAATTTATGGGTGCAATAGGGTCCAAATTTGCATACACCTATTTCAAGGATATTTGTTCTCCTAGAAGTCTAGTTTACCCTGAATTTTGAATCACTCATTTTGAATGAGTTATGGTCAAGTTATGGCCAAAACAAAAACATGGGTTTTAAAAAAAACGGATAAGCGTCTCACTTAAGCCGGCATTTTCTTTATACAAAATTTCACACCTCCATTGAGGACCACAACCAAACCTAACAATTCTATACAAAGTTCCAAACACACTTATTTTCCGTACCACAAATTCTATACATATAATCCTGCTCTATTCCATACCTTGATTTTTCTTATTCTCTTCTTATGCTCTTTCTTTGTAACTCTTTTCCTTCTTATTAACTACCTTCTGTCTTTATTTCTTCTTCTCTTTTCTCTTTCTCTCTTTCTCCTTCTTCTCTTCTTCACGAGTTTGCCCTAACTACAGCTAAAATGAGATATTTTGTAAGACCAATATTTGGTCTTATCCATTGAGATAAAAGTCCATTTTTTTATATTTGGTCCTTGACTCTATTATTTACAAATGAACTTATTCAAATTCATACTTTAACATACAATCTTTTCATCTTATGACACTTAGGTCCTTAATTGGCAAATTACAGGTAACCTTCCAGCTTTGTACTAATCGGTTTATCATTTTCACTTTTATCATTTAAATTTCCAAAAATACAAATTTACCTTTATTTATATTTAAACAATATAAACCAAAACTACTAGGGCATAATTTGGGGGTGTTACGACTCTCTCCCCCTATACAAAAAATTTTGTCCTAGAAATTCATACTTAGATAGAAAGTTGCAGTATTAACGCCCTCATTGTCGATTATGGTTCCCGAGTTGCTTCCTCCCGTACATGATGCTGACACCTATACGCGAAAGGGACTTGCTTGTTCATGATTGCTTTACTTCACGATCGAGAATATCTTTTGGCTTTTCATCAAAAGTGAAGTCTAGTTACCTATATATCTTATGCCCCGGTAATATGTGTGATTCATCATAGCTGTATCTCAAAGCATCGACATGAAACACATTATGTAATTTGTGACTCGAGGGAGTGCCAACGATAAGCTTTCTGAGAGCCCAGTCAGTTCAGTCTCATATATTTATGGAACCTCGGACTCAACTTGCCTTTCTTACCAAACCGTAGAATTTTCCTCCACGGCGATACTTTTAAGAAGACCTTGTCTCCCACTTCATATTCAATATCTCTCATCTTTAAATCGACGAATGTCTTTGTCAATCACTAGCCGCCTTTAACCTTTGCCGATTAACTTGTACTTTCTCTTCTGTATCTTTTACTATGTTTGGACCAATCATCTTGTGCTCATTCAACTCCGTCCAACATACCAGAGTTCTACATCTCCAACCATGTAAAGTTTCGTGCGATTGCCATGCGATGCCTTGATAACTGTTATGAAGCGGAATTCCATAAATAGAATATACCTATCTCGGCTTTAGTCCATGACAACCTCGAAGCATGTCTTTAGTGCTTAAAGATCAAATCTCTCTGACATCCATACATGCAACGGATGGAATCTTTATCTTGAAATTCAGCCTGGTAGAGGCATTGTAGTTCCTTCGAGCCTCGATGTAAAGCGAATCTGTCGACACAATAAATGATGGTACACCATTGAAATCGTGCAATCTCTTTCGCGTATAGCTCAACTAGTGAATCCATAGAATAGTCCATCTTGATGTTAAAATGAGGCCAACTTTGTGAGCTTATTGTTAAGACCAGATGATATATATATATGCCTAGATTAATAACACACTATTACCCGAAGGACTATTAGCTAATCCGTAGCCAGTGCGAAACTTGTTATAGACGAACGTGCCAGTACGATCAATTTATACTGAAACTTTTTGATGCTTTGCAGCTGAGAACTATTCAATCTCGTAGCGGTGCCAGCGGTTAGCCGGATGCTTGTGAATGAAAGATTGATTTGCTCCTTTTTTGTAAATGTATTCATTAAAAATTAGTTGGTCTTGATTACGCAAGTGCCGCAGTGCGTCTGAAATACAATAAAAGTGGATATTTAAAATCGGATATTGTTACCATGAGGAATGATAAATCAAGACTAACTGCTAACTACTCAAGATCATTACTATTTGAACTCTCTTGTTATGATGATGAGATGGCCAAAAGAATTCTAATCTGGTGAATTCCTTAATATACTTGAAATAAATTTTAATAAAAATGGGCTTGAGAATTCCTTTGAGTGAGACAAAGCTGGATATAGATCAATGAAGCGATAAATCCAATTTACGCATCTAATATCGATTCATAGCTCGACCATAAATTGGGCTTGAGTTTATTAGTGCATGATAGTATAGTTTGGATTTCTCCCTTAACCATACTTTTCACTGATTAGAGGTTCATGTTCATTTATGAAGTATGAGTCTAATCAGCTACTTGTAAAATATAACCCTCTTAATAAGATCTAGGTATTTTTCCTTTTTAGTACTTCATACCCAAATTTTAGGACTGAAGAATTCTTGCCCCATAGTAGGATATTTAGACCTTCTCCGATTTAGTTAAGCACCTCATCCTTCATTTATGATGAGAATTTCCATCACCTTGATTAGATCTTTGCTAACACGGGATCAAAATCAAGTCAACAGAAAGAGGAGAGACCTCTGAGAGATTAAACTGATACTTCATTCAACTATCCTCTACTATGAGTAAGTTGGTGCTCTATTTGAGTAACCACGTCAAAGTCCGTTAATTCAGTGATCACCATACCACTTGAAGCGCTCTATACTCAGGATTCTCCATGTTATTGTCATGCGAGAGGGCCTGCAAAATCAGAGTAAGATACATATTGCTTAGGTACCACGATAAATGCGGGAACAAATAAATTAAAAAACAATGATCAAATAAATTCAAGAATTCTAATTAAGGTGTTCTTCACCTTGAGCATAAAATAACTATCATCATTGACCTATTTCGGATAGCTCAATTTTCAAAAGCCCCAGTTCACTCATATCAGTGACTAACTGATCAAGAAAATTCACTAAAATGATAAATGAACTCCAGAAACTTTCCATCCTCCATTTGAATCATACAGTAATGAAAAAGATTATTTTATATGAATAAAGCAGCTAAAATGCCGATTCAATACCCAATCGGAAAACTAAAAGAATACCAGCTAAAATCTACATTGAAATTCTACACTAAAACTAACTCTACTAAAAGAAAAATAAAGAAAAATAAAATATACAAAAGTCTTCGACTACCCAAACATCTTGGAGTTGCGGAAGCTGCGCACAGTGCCCTAGATGCATATATTTATAGACTTTCCAATGTTGGGTCGTACTTCATTAATTGCATTGTGGATTCCCAAAATTGCGGCTTTGAAATGGTATTTCTGCTTGACATAGAAAGTCTTTGTTGCGACGAGTTTTGATCTTTGTCGTTGGCCTGCATGCGTAGCCTGTTGTTTTCTGTCGCAACCTGATTTCTGAGCTCTTTCTTAGATTCTGTCACGATAGACTTTGATAATTTCGCGATCGAATTTTGGTGTAGCAGTCTTGTTCTTGTCGCAACAAGAATACCTTGTGTCGCGACACCAAACCTGTTTGCAACCAGCTTCTCATGTCCTTTTGCATTTGGAATATGTAGCGACATAATTTTCCTTATCGTGACAGACATTTTCCTTTTCAACTTGTCAACTCTGTCCCGACAGAGTTTTCTCTATCGCGATAGGATTTCTTTAAGTCCTTAGCAATTTTTGTTGCGACGCCAAACTTTAATGCGACGACTTTTCTCCAGTTACGGCAGCTAACTGGAACAGAAATCTTTGTTGCGACAGCTTGACGGCTAATCTTGGTTCTCCCCTTCCGACTGCGTGGCGACTGGGCACGTGCATTCGCTGACCAGGGGAATTCCTATCATTCCATTGCTTTTTATTAGCCGTGACAGAAAGTTTCTGCTGTCTGACAGAGTGCGCCTTCAATTCTTTAATGTCGCGACATAATTTCTTTGTCTCCATTCACTCTTGTGTTGCTCTTCAACACCTTGTCACGACGAAATTCACCTGCTGTATTTGTTTTGTTGCGGAAGAATTTACATTTGCTCTTTGTTGTAAAGTCTGAATGTTAATAATCGTGACATGATTTTCTTTGTTGCGACATAAATTCCTCTAAGGCTTGATCTTTGAAAACTTATATCAGTAACATAAAAACACCTTGTCTCAATGAAGCTTGTGTTATAATCTTGCCATTTTTAATCACGACATTGTTATCTTTGTAATCACGACAAGAGGTCCTCTGTTAGTCTTGACCTTTTATGTTGCGACAAGTATTATGTGACGAGTTAAGATTATGTCGCTGGCTTGATCTTCTTTTCATTATTCTTTAGCAATGTATCGATAAAGTTTCATTAATCTTTAGCAATGTCGCTACATAGAACTCTTTGTCGCGACAAAGATTTTATTTATGCCTGAAGTTTAGCCTAGACTTTGTTGCGACATATAGCTGCTGGCTGCCATATAGTTATTTTGGCCTGCTTGAAATTGTGTCGCGACATACAAAAACTACGTCGCGACAAAGACTGTTGCATTTTCCTTTTTTTTTTTTCTCTTCTTTTTCAATTAACACCTGCAAAACACAAAGTTAGTGAATATTCCATAATTTGGCATGAAAATAGATCTGGCTTGTTAAAAATAAGCCAAAATGGATTAAAAATAGATGAGTTCTGACTATTAAATTACAAAAACTTAAAGTTTGTGTCTCAAAACAAAAAGAAAGAAAATTTTGTTTGTCCTCGAACAATTTAACTTTAATTTTAAGGACATTTTTACGTTTAAAGCTTCGGTGGGCGGGAAGCATAAGTCACTTCTAAAATTACTTCTAAACATGTTTCCAATCTAGAATCAGGAAGATTTTCCATTAAATTTACTGAACCAACAAATTATTCTTATGGTGTAAACAATTTAATCATTAAATCCTGATTTGTGTGTATGTGATGGTCTTTCCTTTTTCCTTAGCGAGATCGAGTTAATCTTACGGAATAATACTCGATTAACGTACTCTGTCATTTTTAAAATCCATTATGCTTTATCATATTAGCTCTCCCGATAATGTAGGCATAACACTTGCAGCCATGATCGAAGCAGGTCTTTTAGACATATGTATGGCTTGGGTAATTAGGTAGATAATTGGACACTTTAGGCTCAATTTTACCCAGACTTCACTGATAACTTACACTCTTGCCTTCTTGATGCATCCTTGATTTCTCTTGATTCTAAGTCTCTAACCTCCCCATCAGGTTTTGTACATCCTTTTGCATATTCTTCATTGTGATATATTTTTCTCTTTTCATTGTCCACACACAGAAGATAACTTCTCTTCCTTTATTTTTAGAAGTTTTTCACTTTCATCCCTCACCAAGGTTTGGAGATGGTGCAATGTTGGCCTTTTAAGCTTTCTACCCTTAACAAACTTTGGGTTAGTAACTCCATACCATATGGCATTAGGGTACTAGGTGTTGAACACCCTAAGAACTTAATTGTTCGAGGGAGGGGCTCTGAACCAAACCCGTTCCTCCTTGATGTTTTTTTTCTTTTTCACGACTTCTTTCGCAATTCTCTTCATCTCTTCTTATCTCTATGTATTGTTTTCTCAACCTTGTTTATCCTTCTCTCTGACTTAAAATAATATTCCCAGAGCTTTTCCCTTTCTATTATTGATGTATTTTTTGTCTTATAATACGGGCAAATAAGTTCTTACTATAGGATTATGTTTAAGGAAGAGGTGGGCTTCTCATTGCTGGTTGATGATGAGAATGGCTATAGGCTCAAATAAGGAACTAGTGTATGTCCTTTATGCATATCCTTAGAAATTAGGCTTTGAAAACCAAACTCCAAGGATGGCTAAATCATTTCTGACTAGTGGTATTACTTTGAAGTTCATGTATTTAATAATTTAACAAGTTCTATGACATTTGAGAGATTACTATGATGGATCTCAGAAGATGTTCCTAATCGTAGCACATTTTGTTTCAGAGTCATTTTTTACCATGTGCAAAGCTTATCAGGATTTTTATAACCAAACTGTTTACACAAACAGAATTATAGGTCTTATTTGTTCCATCAATTCATTAAAATGCACACCTTTTCTTAGAGTTCAACACATTTATTTATAACCTTACAACTTTCCAATTCCATTCATTTCATCCTACCCTAATGCATCTATCAGATTGTTTGTTTGGTTTATAGATTTGTTGTTGTGTTGTTTAACAAGTTAAGAAGTTTATTCTAATCAAGCATTCAGCTCAAAACAATCCAACAAAACCAATTTCATTCTTTTAATCAATTCGATCAACCAAACATGCTACAACAATTTAATAATTAGATCAGTAAATTGGTTTCTCATTTAATCGAGTCTAGCTATTTATTGAAACTTCATCAATTCCAATTTATTCAAGTAACTCTGAAAGAGAAAGCACACATACCTGAAAATACACAAAAATTTTCCTGTGAACAATTGAACACGATTTTAGCACAAAATGCACAAGGTGAAATCGAGGGGATCAAGACATGGGCGCCTTGACCTCACGCCTTCTCCCGCCGTTTAATATAGACCACTCCCATGGTTGTGGCTAGTGCTTGATCATTTCATTTTGTCCTGCGCTGATGAGTTCGAGTCCCTCAGACTCTGCAGGTGAGTGCGTCTTGATCAGGTTTTTGTTGATCATATCCAAGCTTTCAATCCAACACTTCTCCCTTTAGTTCAGGGTGTCCTCCAGTTCTTTGTCCCTTTTTTCAATTAGATCTCTTATTTCCTTTTGATGTTCCTTGTACAGATACTTTAAGGCATTTGCCTTCTGCAGCAAGTTCTTTTCCATAGCATCCTCCCTTTCTTTCATTATCTTGAGTAGCTCACTATCTCTCCTGAGCTGATATGAGAGAAAAAACCATGCTTCTCTTGCTCTTAGTTCTTAGCTTAGCTCTTGTTCTCTTACTTCATTCCTCATCTCTCACCTTTATAACTTCTTCAAGTTTTGGTCCCTCGTTTTCAACTCCCAGCCTCCATGCTCATCCCACGAGTTACGGTTGGGCTTTAATTGGTTGTCCCTCTCTTCCATTTCTTGCCTCATGGCATGACAAATCTAGCCTTTGCCCGGCCCTTTGCTACCTAGGAGTTACGAGCTTTCAACTTGCTCTTGGTGGACTTGTCTCACCTCAGGGGAGAAGGTCAATACTGGGCTCACACTTCTCTGCCTTTGTTGGAGCTCTGGTGCTTCACCTTTAGGCTATGGCTGCTATATTTTTGTTGGTTCTTTTTCTTCCATTACAGCTTCCACCTGTCTTCCCTTGTTTCTGTTTTTAGGCCCCTTGGTGATTCCTGTTAATGTCAGGGGTGATGTCTTGGGGAAGTTCTCCTCTTCTTCCCAGTCTCCTTAGACACCACCCAAGACACAGAGTCTTGAAATCAATGTTGGATGAGAATGACCCTTTGTATCCTCCTACGTAATAACTTCGAATTGAGTTTTTCTATTATCTTTGCCGCAGTGATTTATACCCCTTGGGGATGACATATAGCAAAATTTGCCTCTTTCTCACGACTATGCATAGGTGTTTGGAAGAGCGGCATGGTGAACAAAAAAATAAAACCACCTTTGGCTGGTTGTTCGATTGCTTCTTTCTAGCCGATGGACTCGTGTGGGTTTCACGATGGCTTCCACACTTTCCTTTGCCATCGATAAGTAGGCCCCATAATCTTGCCAGTAGTCGGTGCTTCTACCAGTCTTTTAAATTTCGACCATTCTTAACCTACTCCCCAAGATTGTAGTGTGATCTATTTGCTCTCTGGCTGAAGGATATCCATTTTTTCTCTTGCATTATACGGTTTATCCTTACATCCCCACCATGACTGCGTGAAACTCTCCTTCACCGAGATCTATGAATCGGGAGCTTTGGCTGCTCCATGAGTCGATGTCATCCACCTTTAATTAACTCTTGGAATGGAGAAACCCCGCGTCCCAAACCTTTCTTCCTATGAAGTCTACTGTCTTTGTGGATTTATCTATCGAAGCAATATAAACATATCGAGAGACCCAGTCACTAGCTTTTTGTTCGCTGCTCTCCGCTTCTT
The DNA here is from genome assembly GCA_016808115.1 of Tetrastigma voinierianum. Lineage (NCBI taxonomy): Eukaryota > Viridiplantae > Streptophyta > Magnoliopsida > Vitales > Vitaceae > Tetrastigma > Tetrastigma voinierianum. The sequence goes on from JAEQBH010000025.1 coordinate 15,159, forward strand.
CATTTCCTCTTTTCCTCTTCCTAGATTCTTCCATTGGCTACTCAAGTTCTTCGTTTACCTCAGCCCTTTCTTCATCTTGCCCTGCTAATGCATGAGTGGCTTGATATGTTTCATTGTCCAACTCATCATATTCTTCCATGATTTCGTTGAGGTTTGGAACTAGGTTTTGGGACTCAGACATCGTGAGAGATCGGTTTAGGGATCTAGGGTTTCGAATGAGTGAGAGATAACTGTTGATGAAGAATGAAGGGTTTGAATGTTATAAGGCAGATGACTCTTCAGTCTTCAAACTTTTCTATATATAGGCCAAGAGTTGTTGTGTTTCATTACTTGTCGCGACAAATTTTGACCTAAGTTGTGCCAGCACCTGTCGTTGTGTGACAAAGAGAAATGATGTCGCAACATAATTTTTTCACTTAATTTTGGATTAGGGCAATTCTTTGTTATGACAGAGCAAAAATTTTCGCGATAGGAAATTGTCCTTGCTCCAATTGAATTATGTCGCGACATATAGAAATCTTGTCACGAAAAATTTTATGAGGCCCAAGTTTGCTATTTGTTGCAACATAGGGAAAATATGTCGCGAAAATTTTTTCTTGTATATCCATTTTAGCACCTAAAGTTCAACCAATGTCATGACATAACAGTCTCTATCACGACAGGGTTTTGTTCTACCTCAAAATCTTTGCGCATTTTCTTACTTTCAACCATTCAAACCAAATGACATTATGCAATAAAATTCTTTGAATTCATACTTATGAAAACACATATTTCATCAAACGATCCCTGATGATATAAACAGCAAATTTCTTTCTTCACTCAATATCATTCATCAAGATATTCAACAAGGCATTCCAAGCGGTTTACTGAAAGTTGTCTAACAATTTATGCTCTAAAAATCTTTATATTCTCTCCAAACTTCAACTATGCAATAAACAAATTGAGGGAAATAGAAATACTCTCCCTTGTATCTATTTTCGGCATATTTCAGTTTAAGAAAGTTTGCTTTCTAATAACATCTAATTCCAATTCATCTTCTTGTTCTGGAAAGAAAAATGACAAACTATCAAACTTCATAATAAAATTTCTAAAATGAAAACTAAAGAAAACTCATAAAAGTAATCAACATCAATCAAAGCTGTCAAAATTAAAAAAAAATTTTGCTTGAGAGTACATACTCTCAGAAGCTACTGGAAGTTTAATGTCATGTATACACTTCTTTGTAGAATGTCTTCATTTAATAAAAACTCTCTCCACCAAAATGCGGATACACTTCATTTATGCTTCCCCCAGATAATGCTTGGAGTCCTCGACCATTTACTTTAAATTCACTTCAGTTGTGTCTTTTAGTGTTACTGCTCCAAAGGGTGTACTTGTTACCACTGTGTGAGGACCACTCCATCTTGACTTTAATTTCCCTGGAAATAGCTTGAGTCTGGAGTTGTATAAGAGGACTTTTTCTCTTGCCTTGAATTCCCTCCTCATAATCTTTTGATCATGCCACCTCTTTGTCTTTTCTTTGTATATTTTGGCATTGTCATAAGCTTCATTTCTCAACTCTTCCAATTCATTCATTTGGAGTAGTCTCTTTTCCTTGGCGGCTTGAAAGTCACAATTAAATTTCTTGATGGCCCACATAGCTTTGTATTTGATGAGTAAAAAACTCGATTTTAATCCACCATTTTTCTGAGACGTATTTACAATATAATTGCTTATTATTATCGAGAAATATGGAGACCTTACAAATTGTTATGTTTTGTAGATTTTTGGAAAATTGGTAATTCTAGCAAGAAAAGATATATATGGTCAAGCGGCTAGATCGCGATAGACTTGTGGTCGCATGAGGATTCTCGGATCGATGGTTTTAAGTCACAACTGAGTGAGCATGTTCTTGGTTGTTAAACCAGGCCTTGGGTCGCCTTGATCGAGATCGCAGCAGAGGATTCTAGGCGAGAAGCGAAGGCTGTTGCGACAAAGAAAAGTTCTTGAGGCAGAGTTTCAAAGAAAGACTGTCGCGTGCCGTTTGTATGTCGCGACAGGTTTGTATGTCACGACCTGAAAAGAAGCATTTGATCGCGGCCGGATAATTGATGTCTGCTTGAGGGAATGGTTGCTTAATGAAGCCGTAAAGGTCTCCACAAAGGAACTGTTGTTGCGACAAATTACAAGCTGAAAGACACCTAGTTAAAGGAGTCGCGACACCGATTTCATGTCGTGACATAAATAAACTGAACGATTAAAAACATGTTGCAACTATGTTTTGAGCAACTTCTGACCAGGCCGAGTGAGAAAGGTAACCACTCAATCACGACATACTTTTTAGGTTGCGACGAAACTAAAGGCGACTACCACGACAGCTATTTATGGCGAAAATGAGGTTGCGACAAAGTGAGAAGTAAGAACATATAATGAATTGAATTCGCAAGCTTCACATGCAATAATGACAAAATTGCATCGAATGAGAATGGCCTGAATTGTCACTTGATTTGTATACTGATAAGAAATCTGGATCATGATTTGATCTAGCTTAAATGAAGATAGAAACGGAAACAAATGATCGTAACATAAAAGGAAATTTGTGACCGGGAATCCAAAGTGGTGGAAGCTTGAGAAATTGTGTCGCGACATGAAAACTAGGTCGCGACACAGAACTCAGTAAAGGGAAGGACAACCAGGTCGCGACATGGAATTGAGGTCATGACACAAATACTTGGAGGCCCAGGAAAAGTTATTACATGACAAGAATCATAACTACTAGCAGTTTGAACTTGGTCGACACAACAATTCAAGTTGCGACTAAAAATAGTGATTCTAAAGAAAAATGCTAGAAGCAAAAGAGAGCCAACGAAAGTTTTCAAGTTTACGCACACTGAAGAAACAAAAGAGGTGAAGCCAAAGGTTAGTCGCGACAAAGATTCTAGAGAAAGAAGAAACTCTAAGCAAAACTCATGTCACAATTGAAAACTTAGTCGCAACAAGAATCAAGGGTATAGGCAACAACTTAAGTCGTGACAAAGCTGGTGTAACTGACTAAATGAAAAATTTTGCAAGAAACGGTGTTGTGACCCAGAAGATAATAGGTCATGACTTCACATAGCCAAAAAACAAAACAAAGAAGGGTGTGACCAATTAATTGGGATGTTGCAAACCGAGGGCTTACTTAAAGTTCATAACACCAACTGGTGGCACAAGCTTCTTTAGGTCGTGACTTGAATAGTGAGTTGGGCCATGGAATTAGGGAAAATTCACTTGAAGCTTTCGAATCAAGCCCAATTTTTGGAAGTGTATAAATAGTCAACCTTTTGTCAAGAGAAAGCATCTCTTCCGGAACCTAGATCCTTGGGGGATTGAAGAAGACTCACTTGTATATTTTTAGATTATATTAGTTAGAATTGTTTTGATATTTTTTTGTTTCTGGATCTGAACCAGCAATTTGATTTGAATTGTGAAGCTGGATCAAATCGTTCAATCTCTTTTCCAATTACTACCTGGAATTTATGAAGTCTAGACAATTTCTGGAATTCGTTTCTTTCAGTTTATTACAGTTACAGTGGACATTCTTGATCAATACTCCATTATCGATTGTGATTCAGTATTTGAGAAGTTCAGCTTCCACTGGAATGGATATGTTGTTAGTTATAGTCCTTTCTGCATAAATTAGAAAGAATTTTTTGGATTTGGGATTTATTAGATTGATGTTGTTCTTGAATTGAATTGTTCCTAATAATAGTATCGAATACCCTTTCAAGGGTTGTATCTGCTTTCTGATTTCAAGAAGCCCTTTGGGTAAACAGAGAGATGGGGGAGATTCACGAGCTTGGAGCATTCAATTTGTGTTATATTGAAGCTGCTTGTTGAAGAACTAAGAGCTCACAGTGTTCACTTATAAATTTCAATTCACTCGTAGTTGGTAGAGGATTATTTATCAATTTAAATAATAAGAGATTTCACATAATGATGGAAAGATCTTGATCATGTGTTAGGCGAGATCTAATCAAGGAAAGGGGAAAAATCCGCTCAGATCAAAAGGAAGAGTCATCAACCATTTTGTGGGTTTTGCGATATTTGTCTTGGGAGCGAGAAATGCAAGTCTTAAGGAAATAGGTGTGAAGTATTGAAAGAAAAATACCAAATCTTATACTTGGTGTTTTGAATACAAGTAGCGATTAGATCCATGTCTTCAAAGAAGCGAAGAGACTCTAATTAGTGATTATGAAGAGAAATCCAGTTGCATTATTAAATCTTGTGAGTCGAGATCAATCGGGATTGAGAAAATCAATGGATTATAATGCGAAATTAGTTATTTACTGACGAGTTCCTTAACTGATGTTAATTCATTTCTCAAAAAGATAACTAATTCGATCAGTTTATTTACTTGTTTTATTTTGGAGGTTTATCTTCTATATAAAAGTATGATATGGGATGATCTTGTCTATCAAATTCTAGTTTCAAACTTTACAAGGAGGTGCAAATAGTATTGGATGTTTGATGGTCAGGTGGATCAATTTTAAGTTCTGATGATCTCGAGGGAATGATATGCGGACTTACATCTAATTTTTACTAACATGCATGACTGCACTTCCATAGTGCCTTGGGCTAAACTCATTTAATTTCAGAACATGACCATTTAATTTTTAACAATAGCTCGTTTAAGGTATCCTTTGCTTGAGGGGAAATTGTAAGGCTCTACAGTGGATGAATAAAAATTGAAGGGTTTAGTCTACTCTCATTAACAGACAAACTAGTTTTATGGCGTGGATTGCACTGGATTGAAAGGATTTTACTAAATCAATATTGACAAAAGAGATGCTAATTTGGACATTTTCTTTATTTTATAAAGAAATTAAAAAACAATTTACCTTAGTCAAAATTTTGCATCGCTGTTGATCTTTTAGAGCTTAAAGGATATGTGATTTTTAATACCATTGTTTCCAATTAATCTCAATATGTTTCCATTTCGGGAAGTTATTTCATACACAGGAAAGCCAGAATCAGATCTGTTTCCCTTAGATCTTGAGATAGAAAGCATTGAGGAACTTAAGGAAGGTCAGTCTGGCCGCGATTATGGTAGATGAAGAATTGGGTTAAACGGTTGAACAAGAAAGCAATTAGTAGAAAGGCCTCAGGTAAGAGTTACAATGCCAGTTTCTGGAGAACCAGGTTATCTGAAGAATATTCGGCGGTTAGATAACACATGTAGAGATATGATTTTGAGATGAAACGTACTTGATCACCACGGTGCAACATAGTAATTTACAGACATCCACACTGAACAAACCAGGCACATGGGAAAAATTCACTCGGGATGGCTAACACAATTAAACTAAACGGTGTGAGACTAGAGGTGATCAAGCTACATCTCTTTCCCTTTTCCTTAAGAGATATTGCAACCACATGGTATGAATCATTGCCATATGGTTCAGTTAATACATGAGAAGAGCTGGTGGAAGCCTACCTTGGCAGATTTTTCCCCCATCCCTCACATCTAAAAGAAGAAGGGAGATCATTGTGTTCAAATAGGGGGAGGATGAAAGCTTATATCTTTGCTTGGGAAGGTGAAGGTTGTTAAGGAGTGCCTATGCATGCTGGAGCACGAAGACAGTGGATATTGTCTACCACTCCACAGATGAGTACCCTCTAGGGTTATCATAGATGCAGCTTGTTGTGGGGCATTTAAGCGAAGAAATGCAGAAGAGGCAAGGCAGTTGATAGAAGACCTGGCTAAATGCAACATGAAGGCTCCATCTGAATCTTCAGTGAACAACAGCAGAACAAAGGGGAGTGGGCTCATTGAGCTCAATAAAATGACTTCTATGGAAGCAAAACTTGATTTAATAATGCACAAGTTGGGGAATCAAGAGAAAGAATGCACTCCAAGGATATTGAGCAAAGGAAAGAGATGGAATCGTACAGTTCTGAGGGACCAATTGATGAGGATCCCTATCAAGTTGAGAAAGCCAATTATTTGAATGAACAGAGAAGCTACCATTTCAAGCCTAAACCCCAACTTCACATACTAGCCACACCAACACCGGGTGGGGCTAGCGAGAACCTCATGGCAGGCGAGGAGCATCACAGGCCCAAGACATGGGCAAGGCTTCTCAAAGAAGGATATAATCCACCAAAGTCCCAAAAGTGAAGAATAGCAAGGAGAGAACATAAATGAATATCAAGGTCAAAAGAGGACTTAGTCCTTTAAGGAGCAAATGCTGCAATTCATAGGGGACAACAAAAAGCTGCTAAACCTCCATGAACAAAAATTTTCTAAGTTGGAAACTTTTAAATCCAACACATAAATTTTTCAAGCAAACACTAATGTTTCACCAAGAACTGAACATAGGTTGGGCAACTAGCCTCAACCTGCGCAGTCAAGACCAAGATGCTTTCCTTAGTGACACACCCAAGAATCCAAGTGGATCAGAGTGGTAGTCCGGGCCAGGGAGTGGGTATGAATTGAGCAGTTAGAGCGTAAAAGAAGGAAAGGTCCGAGTACGAAGAAGTGAAAGAAACTGAAAGCAAGAGCAAAAAGAACACCAGAGGGCTGTAAAACTGAGAATAAAATGCATACTCTAATAACAAGGAAAAATTAGAACAAAAACAAATAGAAGGTTTAAGCTTCACACACCTACGCCCATTCCCACAAAGACATCAGAAGGCAAGGAAAGAGAAACGATTTTCTAAAATTCTGAAATTCTCAAGAAGATAGAAATTAATATTCCCTTTCATTCGAGGCTATAACTCAAATGCCAAACTATGCCACCAAGGATATACTCCAGCAAAAAAGAAGAAAATTGTCGAGAAGGAGGGTGGAGCCTAATCAAGCAACATGCAACCCAGCTTATTCAAGAGCCTACCAATACATTTAAAGACCTCGCGCATTACCCATTCCCCACAATTGGGAAATATGAATCTGCTGCTTTGTGTCACCAGTACAAAGATCAACTTGATGTCTTATTAGTGGTACAAATGTTGAGCCTGGGGGGAACTTACTCCAACAACAATTACACCGCAAATGGTCGATAGGTCAATGGCACAACCGTATGAGTCCTTGAGGATGCACTCAGTCATAGAAAATTCATCTTCCCGTGGATTTTGTTGTCATGAAAATGAAGAGGACACAGTCCCTCTCATGTTGGGAAGACCCTTCAGTAACCGGCTACCTTGATCAATGCATGTGCTAAGTGAGCTAACCCCGAGAGGGAAATGAAGCAGTACACTTCAACCTCAACAAAAGCTTAACACAGTATGATGTTAATGAAGAAAATTGTATGGCTATAGATAACATTAGTCCCATCTGTTTTGAACTGAACTCTAATTATAAAATTCAGTATTCTATCAATGAAAATGAGATGAATTTCTAGTATCTTAAGAGTGTTGATTAAGAATCATTGTGATTCAGCTTTGCAATACAATGTAAAACAATCTTGAGTTTGGAATGAAAACAAAGAAGAGAATTCATGTAGCAAGGAAAAGAAAGTAAATCGAACAAGAAACCAAGATGTATGGTTAATATTGGAAAGAATTGCCTAGTCATCCAAATATGCTTTAGAACCAAAAGCGCAAAACTAATGATTATATCACCAGACACCGAGAATGAAGAACATAAGCTGTTAAAGATTCTAAGGAAATACAAGGAAGCAATTGCTTGGTCAATTGAAGATCTCTAAAGGTATCGCTCTATTCGCTGCACAAAATTCTGCTAGAAGATAATGTAAACACTTCAATTGAACACCAGCGAGGCCGAATCCAATAATGAAGGATGTTGTAGCGAAGGGAAGTCGAATGGTTAAATGCGTGTTTTATTTATGCAATATCATACAAATTCTTGGTGAGCCTGGGGTCATGTGGTTCCTAAGAAGAGTGGATTCACTGTGATCAAGAATGAAATGAATGAACCACCTTGCTGAACCGTGATGGGACGGAGGGTGTGCATGCAGATTACGTATGTTTAACTACAACTTAGCGATCATTTTCCCTACCCGTTGATCGATGTTGGATAGGTTAAGTGACACCTCAATTCTCGCTCGATGGATATTCGATATAACCAAATTGCTATTGCACCCGAGGACCCGTGAGATAAAACTACTTTTACATGCCTTATGGTACTTTTGCTTCGTAAGAATGCCATTCGTTATGCAATGCTCCCGCTTACATTTCAAAGATGCATGATGTCTATGTTCAGAGATTCGGTCGAGGAGGTTATAGAGATATTCATGGATGCCCTCTGTTAGTTTATATGTAAATCACCCGTCCATGAGAGTGTACAAGCATACGTAACTGTAGGGGCGTATAAGAGTACCAAGTGTCACATTGTAGTATTTTGGAGACTAAATTAGGAAATGATAATTTATAGAACCCGGAATTTGTGGTACTAGAACAAGGATAAAATTTTAATTGCCATAAAGGATATGAAAATCATTAAACAAGTAGAGATAAGCCATAATACAACAAAATAAGTTGATTTGGCAAAAATTAAAAGGACGGCTGACTTAATGGCAATTAAGGTAAATATTACTATATAAAAGAGGTGAGACAAACAAAAGCCTCATTTGGTCTCACAAAAGCTAGGGTTCACGTTTGGTGAGGAAAAGAGAGAAAAGAAGAGGAAGAAAAAGGAGAAGGAGAAGAAGACCGTAACCGTATGTTTTTGCTCAGAATCATGGGTATTTGGATTCTTAAGGTTTGGTATGGAGATTAGTTGCTCCTTTGGTCTAGGGTTTTGTGGAAAGATCACATAAACCCTTGATTTGTTGGGGCTATGTGAGTAAAACCTCAATTGGTGTAAAATAAACATGGAATCATCAAAATTATATGGTTTTTAGAAGAATCAGGGACCTTGGTTGAATTCATAAGATTTTCACCTAGGGTTTTGTGGTATGAGTTCCAAATCACCAATTCAAGTGTTGTGGAGTTGTTTTTAGATGAATTCCATGATGATTTTTAAGGTGTTAAGGAATGGGGAAGTTATATATGAGAATTACATCAAAAGTGGCAAAAGAAGCAAATTGGGCAATTTCGGCTATACCCCAGATAGTACTGGGAGTCGTGACCAGCACACCCCCCACCGGTTTAACCTCGCACCGTACAGTCCAAGGTGTACCCACGGTGTGCCCAAATGCCCGATTGTAGTTTTGTATATTTAAGCTTAAATTCATACACCGTTAGCATGTGAACCTTACTAAATGATTAAGAGAGGTTCAAATAAGATTAGAACTCGACGAAAAACGTAGCGTACCTTACCGCTTTCTAAGCTTCGTCGCCTACGATATCCGTCGAGTGTGACTAAGTCTAGAAGCACGCTATTTATACGTTATGCGAGGCGATTACTACAGAGTGTCGGCCAGATTCGCTGAGTGTGTAGGCTAAAAGCAAAGGCGGGAAATTGTGGAATTGTGCTCAAATTTTGTAAGCAGAAAAGGTGAGTGTTCTACACCTAATTTTCAAATACTAGTGTACTATTATAAACTGTTTTACACTGGTGTTTAAATGGTTTTGATTTAAACCATCATGGAAAAGCAAGCAAATGGTTTTAATTTTAAACTATAATTGAAAAGCAAGCAAATGGTTTTGAGTCGAAAAACCATATTTAAAGTAAGCAAATGGTTTTGAATTATTAAACCATTTTTCAAGTAAGTTTCGCCAAGGCAAATGGTTTTAATTGTAAATCATTTTTCAAAGAGCAAGCAAGCAAGCGTAAGAGGAATATTCAGAAAAAATGTGCCTAACTAAAATCTCAGTTATAAGCAAGCAAACCGGAAATATAGGTATTCCGTGACGTGCACGGTGGTGTTAGGATCTCATACATGCATTTAGTTTTGCCTGGTCGGGTAAATTTAGGTCATACATCATGCATTTAAAGGAGACCGGCACGCATGTGTGGAGTATATAAGGTTAAGAGCTCTAACTAAATTATGGTGATGGCGACACAAGGTCAATTCCACCATATTTACCGGAAAAAGGTGATGCGGACACAGGTCCTTCCACCGGCATGGTCAATCCTAGGCTCCCATGTTCACTAGGGTATAGCAAGCAAGTATAGGCCTCCAGTGGTTGATGATTTATAAGTATGATCATACAGTTTTGAAAAATCAACCATTGGTGTACCCGCTGAGCACAAAGCTCCCGTAGATTTGATGCACGGTCGCTCAGCTATCGTGAGATTTAAAAGCAAATCCGCTGAGCACAGCCCCGCTTATATTTCAAAACGATCACGAGCCTACCGTGGTGATTTTAAGCAAACTACTGGTTTCAGTTCGCTTTTATAAAAAGTTTTGAGAAACTTTTAAAGCAAAAGGTTTGTGAAAGGTTTTAAGAAACTTTTCAAGAAAGATAAAGCAAGCAAGCAAGAGAAGTTTTGAGAAGTTTTATAAACTTTCAAGCAAGCAATAAAAGTTTTATAAGCTTTTAAAGAAAAGCAAAGCAAAGTAAGTTAGAAGGTGCCAAGTTTTATAAACTTTAAAAGTGCTAAGTACACAAGCAAGCAAGTACAGAAAAGTTTTAGAAACTTTTAAAGCAAGCAAAGCAAAGTAAACAAGCAAAGCTTCTGGAAAACATTTGTAAAAGAGAGTTTTACAGTTTTGAGATGTTTTCCGGAAAAGCAAAACATTTTATAAAAGTATACACTCACTGAGCTCGTTTAGCTCATTATTTTCTATTTTAAAAACTATTTTCCAGGTACAAAGCACTGACGCTCTAGTGTAGTAGATTCTCCCGACATTTGTGCAAGGCTGTACTAATATTATTATGTAAGAACTTGAACTGTAATATGGAACATACGTATGTGTGCCACATAGTGTAAGCCAGGAGAATGTGCTGGATTGCCAAGTTGCCATATTTGGATATAAGTGTAAATTGTATATATACAGATTTGAATTAATTTATATGTACCATTATGTCACGAGGTTTTTCCGTCGCTAAGATTTTACCAAATCCTAAGTTGGAAAAAAAGAAAGAAAAATATACGAGGTTAAGTAAGCAATACGCTTCGCTTCACAGAATTTCTAATGTTGAGGTACTACTGGGATTTCTTTATGGAGGCCAGACACCCGCCGGGTAGGTGGGGTGTGTCATTATGGATCCGCTTTTGAAATCATTGCCCGCAAAATCTCAGACAAGACTTCATAGGTGCCAGGACAAGAATTTAGTTTTGAATTAGGAAAATGCCATTTTATGGTAACATAAGACTGGCCCCAAGCAATGTAATTTCTACAGCAAGGCCGAAGTAGACCAAGCCAAAGTTTCCATCATAAAGACTCTTTCACCTACAACAAATATGGAATAAGAAGTTTCCTCGGGACATGTCGGTTTTTATAGAAGATTTATCGTAGACTTCAAAATTGCAAGACCATTGTGTAGACTATCGAAAAGGATACCAAGTTTAATTTGATGAATCCTGGGCTAATTCACTTGAAGAGATCAAAACTGATAAGCAGCTTTGCCATGGCCAAACCATACTGAATAAGGAATTAGATTATGTGTGATGCTGATCATGCAATGAGCTATATCAGACAGAACCGACAAGATGTTTAGGGCTATATACGCCAAAGAAACCTTAATAAAGCTCAAGAGAACTACTCAACTACTGAAAAAGAGATGTTGGCCATGGTATTTGCATGTGAAAAATCCAGGCCATACATATTGGGATCCCATGTCATCATCCATATTGATCATTCTACAATTAAATATTTGATGACAAAGAAAGAAGCTAAGCCAAGACTGATCAGATGGGTATTGTTATTGCAGGAATTCGATCTGGAGATCAAGGACAAGAAAGGTAGTGACAATGTGATAGCTGATCACTTGTCAAGAGTTGAAAAAACTACTGTAAAAGGAAAAGGGACCAAATTGACATAAAACTTTCTAGATGAGCAGTTATTCCAGTTGTCATTCCAATCACCCTGGTATGCTGACATTGTAAATTTTCTAGCTTGTGGAGTTATGCCACCAGAATTCAACTACCAACAGAGAAAGAAGTTAAGGACTGACAGTAGATTCTATATATGGGATGACCCACTGTTATTCAAAAAAAAAGATGATATGATAATTAGGAGGTGTGTGCCAGAAAGTGAACAAGGTAGGATTTTATATGAATGTCATGCATCACCATATGGAGGACATTTTGCAAGAGACAAAATAGCCCATAAAATTCTCTAATCAGGCTTTTATTAGCCTACCATATTCAAAGATTGTTTTGAGTGGGTTAAACTTTGTGATCCATGCCAGAGAATGGAAAGTATCAGCAAAAGACATGAAATGCCCCTTCAAGGTATCTTGGTGGTGTAGCTTTTTTATGTGTTGGGAATATATTTCATGGAACCTTTTCCATCTTTATTTGGGAATCTGTACATACTCCTAGCTGTGGACTATGTATCCAAATGGGTGGAAGCAACAACTTGTCCTAAAAATGATGCTAACACAGTTGTGGGATTCTTACAAAGAAATATTGTGAGCATATTTGGGGCACCCAAACTATTATAAGTGATGGAGGGAGCCATTTTGCAAACAAGGTGTTTGAGAACTCACAGCGCATGGAACTCAAACACATAATGAGCTATCTACCATCCTCAAACAACGGGCAAGCCGAAATTTCCAATAAGGAGATCAAGAAAATTCTGAAAAACTGTAAGTTCCAAAGATAAGAGATCGGGTCTCTAAAGCTTGACGATGCATTGTGGGCTTACAGAACCGTATAAAACTCCCATTGAAAGGTCCCCATACAGAATTGTCTTTGGTAAACCTTGTCACCCTCCACCACAAGGCTATGTGGCCATCAAGAAATTGAATTTTGATTCCAAGGCTGCTAAAGAGGACGATTACTCCAACCGAATGAATTGGAAGAATTGAGAAATGAAGCTATGATAATGTCGGATTTTTACAAGTGATAAGACAAAGAAATGCATGATCGTAAGATTTTGAGGAGGAAATTTAAGGTGAGATCGTGTCCTTATTTAACCTTAATGAAACTGCTTCAGTGAAAACTCGAGATCAAAATGGAGTGGTCCCTATACAAAGAGTGGTAAGTACAACCTTTGGAGCAAAGGACATTGAAAACTAACATCGAAAAATAATTCAAAGTGAATGGTCGTGATATTAAAGCATTACCGTGGGAAGATAATCAAGACTAAGGCCATTCTCGAGTTACAAGAATTTGCTGAAACAAGAGAATCATAGCAGCAAGTCCAGCTAAGGACTCAAAACTGAGCAACTTCATGGGAGGCAACCCATACAATATTTTATATTATGTTTTGTAGTCAATTAATGCGTTTAAAATTTTAAGTTTTTAGTTAGACTTGTGTGTTGTTCTACTGCTTAAATTTTTTGAGTGTTTTGTGTCAAGCAAGTATAAGGTAAATAGATCTTTCACTTATTGCTTCAATATGCACACGAACACAAGGGGAAGTATTATGCTCGACATTATGTTTTTTTTTTTTTGTAGAATGCATGATTGAAGTTTGGGAAATTTGATTTTCATTCAATATTGAATCTTATACTTGATATCATTTGTCAACATTCGAATGATGAATTGTTCGTTTGAATTGGGTTTCTTTAATGTTATACATGTTTTTACAAGTATGCATTGGGTAATTTGAGTCAATCAAGGGAGACTAGAAGTTGCAAAGTGAAAATAGGGATAAAATGATTGTTTATGTATAACTGAAATTTCTAGTCGCGACAAGGTTCGAACCCGATACAACATGAGAACTAAGAAAATTTCATGTCTAACACGTTTTTCCTTATTGTCATGAACAAACTAAAATGAACATTAATTCGGTCGCAACAAAGATGTGTGAACCTAAATGACTAGCGTGAAGCACACAAGTATCATTTAATAATTAGAAATTATGCCACGACCAAGAATGACTGAAGAAAGAGAAGGGTATGTCGTGACATCAATTTTATTTGTCAAGACCTCATTTGTAGTTGCGACAAACCTAACTAGGTCCGACCACCAAGATTGTTTAAATCACAGTAATTGTAGGTTTCAAACGTTCTGTCTGAGGCGTCGCAACATTAAAAGAGGTACTTATTGTTAATAGTTAGTGTTGGGACTTAGACATTAATGTTGCGACATTCCATAAAACAATGATATCATTGAGCCCATCAATAAGAAAAGGTCAAGCCGAAGGCCTTTTTTTTTCTAAGACTTCAATCCAAACATCCTCACCAATCTTCCATTCTCTTTCTTCGGTCATCAAACCTCGATTCCGTAGAGTCTTAAACCCAACTTCAAAACCTCGTCGATGGCGTAAAACCGTAACCTTGTTCCCAGATCCGAAAGAGTGATGAAATTCGAAGATGCCATGGGGAGGAAACTGAACCTTTAACTTGGACAGTCATAACTAAAGAATCAAGCCCACTGAAAGGCTGAGAACCAAATTTCGAGGAAGGAAGGAAAGCAAAAAGACGTAGATCATGAGGCATAATGAAGAAGCGCGTAACTTAAGGTGATAAGGACTTTGTCTCTACTGAGGCTCATGCTTTATGGAACAAACAATTTGTCGATATGGTTTCATCATGAGAGGGGTTTGAAAGTTTATTTCCCTTTTTCAAGATAATAGAAAAGAAAGGTTGGGATTTCTTCTATAAGCATAAGGCGCCCGTTTCACCGCTTGGCAAGAGAATTTTACCTCAATATGGTGGGAGATGAAGAGATTCTATATGTACTTAGGGGTATGGGTTCCTTTTTAAACACAAGAGAATTAATGAAGTATTAATGAAAAGAACTCAAACATGGCTCGAAATTTAGTTAAGGTTGAAAACCAGACCATGAGAAATATAAACCTGCAATGACAAGGAAAGTGGAGGCAACAAAGAAGAACCTACACCTTAAAGCATATAAATGAGGACTTCGAGGAGGCAAAGGTTTGCCTACTCTACCAAAGATCGCTATAATCCTAACTAAACACTTATGCTCTGGGTCAGTAACGGTGAAGCCATAATTTTTATGCACTTTTGAAAGGATATAAAATTAATATGGGAAGTCTAATCGAAGGTCTGGCCAGTTAACAACCAGCAAAAACAAGACTAATTCCCACCCAAAGAACCATCAACAGATTATGCATCTGGCTAGAGTGAAGAGATCATGTAAAGAAGAAGAAGTATGCCCTAGAGTCTCTCCTAACCCCTTACTAGGTAACAAAAGGGCCAAGAAATAAAAGGTAAGGGGAATGATGAGGCAGAAGGTATAAGATAGGGAATGATAACATGGAAATCAAAATTTCCAGAAAAAGCTCTCCAAAGAAGTAAGAAGATGAGGAAATGCAAAGGTAGAATGAGCCCAATGGTCATTCGTGGCCTTGATATGAGAGAAAATTTTCGAGCCTACAAAGAGCTCTGTAATGAAATGAACGGATCAATAAATCATGGAGATGTTAATGTCAATGAAGAAAGATATGGAAGATAGAGAAAAGAAGTGGGAGAGACATAGCAGTAGATCAAAGAGGAATTCTTAGAGGCTGGTTTTAAAAGAAAAGAAAAACAATGGGAGCAGAATTTGAAGCAAAAGGAAGAAGAGTGGAAAGAAGAGATGGATAAGTGAGAAAGAATCATTAGAAAAAATTAAGTACACAGCTTCTACAATAATCAATTCAACAAAGATGCAGAATTACTAACAATTCTGAAGAAGAGAGAAGTTGAAATGGAAGGCAATATGTTGAAAAAGATAGAAGCCTTCAAGCATCTCATAAAGAGCATTCAAAGAGTTTGGTAGGCTCAAGGAAAGAAAGAGTATAAGGAGTGAGGACAAATGATGCCCTCATGAGAAAATTTTACAATGAGATTTGATCTGATCACACTAATTTGTCAACATGCTAAGTTGTATTTATTGAGAGCACATGAATAAAGTGGGTTACAAAGAAGACTCTCATTTAATCACTCAGGAGTTCACAAATGATCTATGCACCACTGGAAAAGAAGAGCCCATTAACAAGAAATACTGATACTGTACCACAAAATTTTCTCCCTATTTGGCAAGTTTTGACATGGATCCTCCTAATATCATACCTACTAATCCTATAAGGAGAAGAAAGTGAATTCTCACAAATTTTCTCATTCCCTCTCTAATTGTATTCTCTTTCTTCACCATTAATAGAAGCCTAAAGATAGCTCATTGAAAGTGTTCTTGTGATTTTTTCTTCTGATCTGATAATTTCGTTTTGTTACTCTCAATAATGTTGCAATTAGAACATGTATGTTGTTGAACTGCTTTGGTTGAATGAGTTTGAGAAAATGTGAATTGTTTTTGGATGCATTGATTTGATTGAGTGAACTAGGTTGCTTGTGTCGTTCTTTGTTTATCTGAAAGGAATGATTATTGTATTAAAGCTTTTAATGGTGAATGGCACAACAACCACTGATTAAATCCAAAGAATATTGTGACAGAAATGGGAGTATGATTCATTGAACTCAATAAGAAGTTGCGCTTTTAGTTTGAATTGCTGAAATTGCACTGGGTTAAGTACAATTGAAAGAACAAATAAGATGGTTGAATCATGGTGTACAAACGCTAAGCCGCACAACCTCGAAAACAATACACATGGTCAAGTGTCCCAACAATTTGAGAAAGATTAGGACATCTTTGGGGTGATTCATAATCACGCAATAAGGTCCTAGAACTTGTTAAATATTGGTCGAGGTGAAACTTAGCAAAAACAACTAAAAGAAATGTGAAAGAGGCCATCTTTTGGAAGTTTGAACCTTTCGTCTACCTCATTATATGCGTGAGGCATACACTCCGTTCCATGCTTGAGTAAAATGCCTAACTTCTTCAAATAAAAGCAATTCAAAACCTGAACTCCCTCCCTTCAACTAATCCTGCAGTAAAGAACCATAAATTATCCAGTGTTCAGAAGAAGAAGTTTAATGTGCAAAAGGGAACAAGATTGGGGGAATATAATTCTTTTAGATTGCATGGAAGGATAAGGCAAAATCAATTGAAAGACTAGAGATGAAGAAGAAGTCAGAAGGATGTTTGTCTTTGGTGGCTCATCTCTGGAACAATTAAGTTCTTGTGGGTGTTTCTACACCTAGTACCTCTAATGCTAATCGGGTATGGGAGTTGCTAAACTAAAGCTCCTCTAAGAGTGATAGAAAGCTCAAAGACAAACATTGCACTATTTCAAATCTTAATGTAAAAGAGAGACAAAAGAGTTCCAGTTAAAGGAACTAGACTGATAGGTCTGAAAGTGGCAATCAAAGAGACCACAATATGCAAGAAGATGCACCAAAACCAAGTTTTTGGGAATTATTAAAGTTTACATCAGTAGGAAGGGAAGGGAAGGGATGAAAGAGAAAGTGAAATTATGCAGATGGTTAGTGTAACTGTAATTTATTACCTAACCTTCCAATTATCTACCCTCAGACCGCCTAAAAATACCTTAGAATTTTTATAGTCAATTTTGTTTTCATATATTCTGTATGAATTGGCAAACGGTTTTTCTCCCGAAAAGTATGAATTGACAATTATGAAATAGCAAATTTAGTGAACCCGGAAATTTGAGCACCAAAACAAGGATAAAATTGAAATTTCCATGCGGAGGTAAATATCAAAAAGTGGGAGTAGAGATGGGCCACAATAGAATTAAAAACAAGTTGAATTGCAAAATTAAAGAGTTGTGGGCTAGTTGCAATTTATGAAAAGTTGAAAATATTAAAATGAAAAACCAAAGCTAAATGCATTTGTCTCCACCTTGCCCTGAAGAAACCGGTGTGAGAGGTAGCCATGGAGAGAACAAGAGGGAAGAAGAGGAAGAAGAAGAGAAGGAGAGGAAGATCAAAACCAAGGTATGTATTCATCTTAGGTTCAAGTGTGTTTTACTTCCAAGGCTTTGAGCTGAGAATGGTCCTCCTTTTGTCTGTGGTTTTGTGAAGAGATCACACAAACCTTAACTTGTTGAGGTGTTAGGGTGAAACCCCAAATGTACAAGAAAAACATGAATCCTCCTGAGGTTGATCACTGTTTAATTGCAAAGAAAAAAGGGTCATAGAACAAAACCTCATTAAATTTGTATTTGGTATGTGTATGGTTACATAATCTATATTAGAATGGTTTTAGAAGAAATTCATATTAAATTTGAAATAAGAGAAGGGATTGAATGATAAATTGAGTAGAAAGAGATCATAAGATGAATTTGAAGTGGTCTTGAAGTATTTATGAGGCATAGAGTTGATCGTAGCTGAAATCATATGGAAAAATGAGAAAACACACATTCTGGCACTGAGAGTTCTACCGTAGAAGTAAGTTCTTACCGCATAACTTTTGATTCTTGGTCATTTTGGCCTGCTCTACCGGTAGGAAGCTAAGTTCTACCGGTAGAACTTGTTCCTCGTTTTCCTATTCTCACCATTGACTTTGGCCATAACTTCCTCATTTCTTGGTATCCGGATTTGAGTGATTCAAGTGGGCGCTTAAAATAGACTTCAAGGAGAACCAAACTTAAAGACAGAAGGCATCGTCACCCTGATCCCAAGTGGCCTAAAAAAATTCACTCAAAAGTGGGGCCATGTGCAAGAAAAATTTCAAGATCAGCTTTGGCTATAGCAAACTGGTTGTCAACGCACCCTTGAGTTTCGTGTTCGAATTGCAATTCCAGTTGGAATAGAACTTTAGCACCTTATCTTTAAAAAGAGTACAAAGAGATAGTGTCAAATATGGAGTTAAGACCTCGGAAAATTAGAGTGAATACAAACTGTTCCCAGTGTAATTCGGTAAATTTATTAGTTGGCATTTAAAATGTCATAACTTTAGTTCTGATAATCCGATTGAATGATTCCACTCAAGTAAAGTAGACTCATAGAGGAATAAGAAATTTGAGCTCCTGTCGCACATCATGCTCTGAAGGTCGCGAGGCAGTTAACTTATTTAGTACGTATTATTTGCATAATCACTAAGAGTGAATGAATTGTATTTGACTAAAAAGGCAAGACGATAACTGCTCAGATTGACATCGAAAGAAACTAATCGATAATTGGTCTGTTCTATACCCGTTTCTCTATTCTTTATTTGTTCTATACTTGTTCTTATTCTAGTTTGCTCACCACACGCTCTTATTCTCATATTGTTTCTATTTGCAAAAATATGCATATATATCGATTGAATGATTAGTATTGATTTGACCATTGTTATTCTCTAAACGCTTTGCCAAATATATGCATGTATGCGAGTATTTGAACTGTAAGTGAATTTACTGCATAAAAGTAAATTGATTTTGAAACGTTTTATTGATTGACCAACATGACGGAATTCACCAACTCAATTCTATTATGAAGGTAAATCGTGATTTGTTCACGCGAAATCACATTGCTATCGAATGACGCATATGACAGATTCACTAAATCGACCAGAATGTCGACTATAGTCATAAGCGTAGAGACGGTAATATTGAACGCTAAATCACATTACTATTGAATGACAAACAAGACAGATCTATCAACCGAATCGTCAGGAAGGTCGAATTCTATAGTCATATGAGACGGCATTATTGAATGTGAAACCACATTACTACCGAATGACAAACAAAGTGTGATTCACCAATCAATTGCCGATGTCGAATTCTTATAGCTATATGTGGAATCACAACCGAACAATGAAATGATGGTATTGAAAAGTTTATTTGTATAAGTATCTTACATTACACTGATATTGTATAAAGTCATTTTTTTGATAAATGCGGCATGATTTATATGAACGAAAAATGGAATACGTGTGACCGTATAACCACTAAGCATGAAATGCTAGCTGTGATTGTTTTTATCAATGCGCAAATGCTTTATAGACATCTGGGCAAGACCCAAGATCGAGGAGCTCGTAGTCATAGTTGGGCGAATTACGTGAGTATGCTCACATATGTATTACTCCATTTCTTTCAAAATGGTTGACATTTTTGTAAAACAGCGCTTGAACTTCCGATCCTTATTTTTGTAAAGGCATTTTGTTAAATGTAAATATTATGAATCTTTGTTATTGTAAATGCTTATGGCTTGCCTAAATGAAATGCTTCCGCTAATTTACAAAATCTAAAATGAATAAGACAAGCCAAATGTTTTGATAAGATAATTGAAAATGCTCAGTAAACCTGTTCATTGATCCTAATTCGTCAAGTTTGGTTTCGGTCGCACACTTTTTTTGAAAATGAAAATTTAATAAAACTACAACTAAGAGATTGACTAATCTTAATTTTAAAAGAAATGAAAACGAAGGTCCCTTGTTTTTGCCTCTGATCACCTAATTCGGAATGGCCTGGCTCTGGGTCGCCACACCCACTACCCAAGCTCAACATTATGCCTAAAAGACCTCATTGATCTAGAAGGTGCTGAATTTGCCTTATTAGTGGAGACAAATATGAAAACAAGTTATTGGACTTTGACTAATTTTCCAAGAGAACTCTACAATATTAACTAATCTAATAGGAGAAAGGAAAAGGAAGACTAAATACAATACCCATAGAACATGATCGATCGACTAAACTGCTGCTACAAGACAAAATTCATCAATTATTTGTAATGGAGTGTCGTTCTGATAAACCATTTTTCTCGTAGTTGGTTCAAGTTTGAAGAAGGCCGCAACTTACTTATCAAGTCTATTGGTGGAATCGTAAAAGATTGTGGTATAGAATAGAAAAAATGTCCTTCAAAAAGCAAAGTTAATTATTTTGAGGATGTCGTAATCTTTTTCGCTTTTCGGCTGTGACAAGCAAAATTTTTAAGTTTGTGAATTTGATGAGCCTAAACTCTGATTTTTCATCCATTTTTCTAACTTGTGTTACAAATATAATGCCTTCACATATAAGAATATGAAAGACCTTACCAAATTTATGTTTTGTCGATTTTATGTTGAATTGGCACTTTAGCAAGAAAAAGATATATACGGTCGCGGCTGCATCAGTAGGTCGCCACGACTGTGAGTCGAGACAAGGGATTCCTCAGACCAGCAGTTTTTAAGTCACGACCTGAGTAAGCATGTTGCTACAAATTGTTAGGACAAAGACCTCAGGGTCACAACAGAATCGAGGTCACAATAAGAAAGCGATAAGGATTCTAGGCCAAGCGAAGGTACATTCGCGTGAAAAGTTGCTGAATGAAAGAGTTTCAAGAAGATCTTGTTGCGACAACGTGCATATGTGGCGACACGAAAAAGACAATCTAATCATAGCAGGATAATTGATGTCACGACCGAGCAATGGTTTCTTAATGAGCCGACAAGTCTCGGAATTTGTTGTTGCGATAAAATACAGGTTGAAGACACCAGTTGAGGTCGCGACACTGATTTCATGTCACGACATAAAAATAGGCTGAACAGTTAAAAACATGTTGCAACTATGTTTGAGCTACTACGACAAGAGCCAAGGTGAGAAGGGCAACCACCGATCGCGACATAGTTTGGGTGCAACCGAAACCTGCTTGAATACAAGACAGTAATTTGTAGTGAGAAAATGAGGTTGCATTGCGAAGTGGAAGTAGAACATATAATTGGAATTCATGACCTACCTTTTATGTCATGTAATTGCATCGAAAAGGAATGGCCTAGTCATCAGCAATTTGTATGTCACGATAAGAAATCAACGAGATCAACGATTTTGGTCGCCTTTGAATGAAGATAGAAGACGGAAACAAATGATGTCGCAATAGAAAGGGAAAATTTGTGACGGAAATCAAAGTGGTACAGAAACGAAATTATGGCGACATGAAAACTAGATCGCGACACGCGGAACTTCGATGCAAAGGAAGAACTGACGGATCGTGACATGGAATTGAGGTCGCGACCTGAGTAGTTGGAGACCGAGAAAAGTTGTGGCAATAAGAATCGCAACTTCTGCGTGAACTTGGTCACGACAACAGAGAATTGAGTCACGGTAAAAATATTGATTCTAAAGAAAATGCTAAGTAAAAAGAGATTAACAAGGATGTTCAAGATTGTGATACACTCTTGAAATGACAAAGAGGTGAAGCCAAAGGTTAGTCATGACAAAGATTCTAAAGAAAGAAGAAACTCTCTAGGCAAAACTCGTAGCCATGATGAAACTTAGTAGTAGCAGAATGAGGATGAAAATGACAACTTAAGTCACGACAAAGAAACTTAGTGTGACAACTCCAATGAAGTACGCAAAAGCAGTGTTGTGACAGAGAGACAAAAGTCATGACTTCACATGCCAAAACAAAACAAGGGTGCGACATGTAATTGAAGTCACGACAGACTTAGCAAGTTCATAACTGCAACTCAGTCGCGACAAGCTTCCTTAGGTCGCAACTTGAACAGTGAGCTAGGCCATGGAATTAGGGAAAATTCACTTTAAGCTTTCCTGTCGAAACTGAATTTTGGGTGTATAAATAGTTGACCTTAGTCAGAGCTGACTCTTCGGAACCCGGATCCTTGGGAATTGAAGACTCACTTGTATATTTTTAGATTATATTAGTTAAATTGTTTTGATTTTTTGTTTAAGTTTTGAACCGATATGATTTGATTTGTGAAAAAAATTTGGATCAAATCATTCAATCTATTTTCCAATTACTGCTTGGAATTAATGAAGTCTAGACAATTTCTAGAATTCGTTTCTTTTAGTTTATTACGATTCGTGGGCGTTCTTGATGATACTCCATTGTCAGATTGTGATTCAATATTTACGAAGTGTAGCTTCCATTGGAATGGATACATTGGTAGTTATAGTCTTTTCTGCACTTAAATTAGAAAGAATTTTGGATTTGGGATTATTAGATTGATGTTGTTCTTGAGATTGGTGTTTAATAATGATATGAATACCCTTTCAAGAATTTGTATCTTGCTACGATTTCGGAGGCCTACGGTGACACGGAGATGGAGTTCTGAGCTGGAACATTCAATTTGTGGGTATGTTAAACTACTATTGAAGAACTAAAGAGCTCTAAGTGTTCACTTCGATAAATTTCCAATTCAGTTATAGTTGAAGTTGAAGGGGATTATTTATCAATTTAAATAATAAGATATTTCACCTTAATCTGATGGAAAGATCTTGATCATGTGTTAGTTGAGATCTAATCAAGGAAAGGGAAAAATCCATCAGATCTAAAGGAAGAGTCATCAACCATTTTGTAGAGGTTTTTACGACCTATCTGGGAAGCAAGAAATCTGCGGAGTCTTAAGAAATGGAGTATGAAGTATTGAAAAAGAAAAATATTAAATCTTATAAAGAGTGTTTGAATACAGTAACTAATTAGATCCATGTCTTTGAAAGAAGCGAGATTTTCTAATTAGTGAATTATGGAGAAATTCAAGCTGCATTATTAGGCATCTTTGACAAATCCAGATCCAAAATCAGGATTGAGAAAATCAATCGATTATAATGCAGAAATTGGTTATTTCACAGCAGTTCCTTGATAGTGTTCACTTCTCACAGAGAACTAATTCAGTCCAGTTTATTTTACTTGTTTTATTTTGAATTTTATCCTTAATATAGAAGTATAATATGGGATGATCTTGTCTTTCAAATTCTAGTTTTCAAACCTTACAAGGAGGTGCAAATAGTGTGGATGTTGAGTAGTTAGGGTAGTTGATTTCTAAATTCTGGTCAATCTCTGAGGGAATGATATGGACTTGTCAATTTGACTACTTGTATGGCTTTGTGCACTTGCGGTGTCTTAGACTAAACTCGTTTTCACTAATTTTGAACGCGTCATACCATTTTCTAATTTTTAAACAACTAGCTCCAATTTTGGTATCACTAAAGGGGAATTGTAAGGCTCTAGTAGAGGAATATTTACTGTTTGGTATCTGTCCTTTCCCATCATCTAGCTTTACAGACCAATCTTTTTTGCTTGTATTTACTGTTTTCTCTAGAATTTTCTTTATTTCCCTGTTGGAAATTTCTGCTTGCCGTTTTGGTAGGGTGATCGTGAGCCCATCATGTCTTATTCATATTTGCTCATGAGTTTGCAAAATTTTATTTGCAAAATGGCTTCCCTCATCACTTGAAGAAGGTGTTGGGTGCTCGAATGCAACTCAAAATATTTTCTTTATATAGACTGACCATTTGTGATGACATCATTTGGGACAATAGTAACTACACCCATTTGGATACATAATCCACGGCTAGGAGAATGTATATATTGCAAATGAGGATGGAAGAGATCCATGTGAAATCAATTCCCCAAACATAAAAAATCTACACCACCAGAATTCCTTGCAAGGGCATTTCATTTCTTCTGCTGATGTTGCCCATTCTTTGAAAAACATCACAATATTTTACTCATTCAAAACAATCCTTGAATAAAGTAGGCCAATAAAAACCTGATTAGAGAATTTTCTAGGATGTTTTGTCTCCTGTAAAGTGTCCTTCATATGGTGATGCATGACATTTCTCCATAATACCACCTTGTTCTGTTTCTGGAACACATCTCCTTATGATCATATGCGCTCATCATACATCAAAGTAGTGGTTAAGTCCCGAATATAAAATCTCTTGATCGAGTTCTGATTCTCTTCTCTACTAGTAGGCGAGATTTGGGTGACATGACTTCGGCTATGTAATTGACAATATCGACATACCGGTGTTTAAGCTGACAAGCAAAAATAGCTACTCATCGGGACCACTTACGCTGAATTCGGTTCCTTTTTCTTTTCCGACAATCATTTCAATCTAGACAAGTGATCACGCTATCACATTGTCACTACCCTTCTTATCTTTGATTTCAAGATCAAACTTAACGTAGCCGGTAGTACCCATCCCGTCCAGTCTTGGTTTAGCCTCCTTCTTTGCCATCGGATATTTAATTGCGGCATGATCGGTGTATTGTATTATAACATGGGACTGATATGAGCTGAATTTTTACAAGCAAACACCATTGCCAGCATCTCCTTTTTTGTGGTTGAGTAGTTCTCTTGTGCCTCATTAAAGGTTTTGCTGGCATAGTATATGGCCTTGAATATCTTTTCAGTTCTTTGTTCAATATCTGACTCCCAGTATAATCATAGCATCACACATAATTTTTTAAAATCATTGTTCCAGTCAGAAGTATCGACATGATGCAGGCTATCACCTAATCACAGTTAATTTCATCAAATGCAGATATGCATGATTCATAAAAATCAAATTTTGCATCCTTTTCCAGCAGTCTACATAATGGTTTGGAGATTTTTAAGAAGTCTTTTATGAATTTTCTGTAAAAACCAGCATGTTCAAGGAAGCTTCTTATCCCCTTGATTGTTGTAAGTGGCATGAGAGTTTTTATAACAGCAACTTTTGCTTTGTCTACTTCCAATCCAGCAACATAAATCTTATGTCCCAAGACAATACCTTCTGTTACCATAAAATGGTATTTTCCCAATTAAAAATTTAGATTTTGTGTGACACCTAAATCTTTGTTTCTAAGTTTCAAACAATTCTCAAAAAGCGAATCCATATCTTGAAGTCATCCATAAATATTTCCATAGCCTCTTCACTAAATCGAAAACATAGACATCATACATCTTTGAAAGGTGGCAAGGCATTACATAATCAGGCATCCTTCTAAAAGCAAGGTGTCATAAGGACATATCAATGTGGTTTTTCTCTGATCCTCACGAGACTATAGCAAACTGATAACCAAAATATCCATAACGATAATAGAGTGCCACATAACACATCCATTTGGTCAATGAGTGGGGATAATGGTCATTTCTAGTAGCAGTGTTTAATTTTTTGTAGTCTATACACATTCTCCATCCTGTCACAGTTATTGAAGGAATCAATTCATTCTTCTCATTTCTGATCACAATGAATCCTCCCTTCTTTGGAACCACATTAACTGGGCTCACCTAAGGGTTGTCTGAGATTGCATATATGAAGCTTATATTTAGCCATTTCAGTACTTCTTTTCTGACTACTTCTTTCATTACTAGATTCAGCCTTCTCTGATGTTCTATAGAGGTTTTAGCATTCTCCTCTAATAGGATCTTATGCATACAGATCGAAGGGTATTCCTTCCGGATCTTATAGACCAGCTATTGCTTCCTTATATTTTATGAGAATCTCAACGGTTTTGTTCTTCAAAACAATTGATCCATTCTGATGATTGGTTTTCCTTTTACGGATTGTAGAAAGCCTTTGCTTAAATGTTCGAATTGAATTCTTTTAGAATTAAACCCTGCGAAATTTTGTTTACTTGACATCTTCCTCTATAAAACTAAGATTTTTCTACTCTATTATTTTCTTCAACATTGAGTCTCTGCCTTTTCAATTTAACATTTGGGTCAAAAATTCTTCAAGATGCTCAGAATCTTTAAAATTCATCTCATTACTCATTCATTGAACTCTGAAAAATACAATCATTAATTAGTTTAGAACTTATAGGGAATTTTACATTCTACAATCACAATCATCATTATAACAGTTCAAGCTCTTTCAAGCGTGATTGAGATTGAAGTGCTCACCTCATCCTCAACCTTGAGGTTAATTCTCCTTTCTTCCCACATTGATCAAGGAGATTTACTCACATTTACTTTAAGAAAGGTCTTCCTAACTCCATAATGGGACTTGTTTGATATTTCCCTATATCAATGACACAAAATCACTAGGAAAATGATTTTCCTTTGATTCAACATCTTCTAAAATGCTTACCAGGGATGTTAAGTGTTCATCTGCCGTTTAAAGGTCATGGGGCGTGGGGTAAGTTCTCCCAAACTTAGATCTTTTATGTAGCAGGACAAGGCATCGAGTTGATGCTGGCTCCATAATCATATAATGTTTTTCCCATATCCAGCATACCCAGAATTTTCACGGGTATAGGTAGAAGCTGCGCCTGAATCCTGCATCTTTTACATTAAAGTGCGAATTCTTGCTGCTAGCAATTCTTTGTCATGCTCTTTATTCCTTCTTCAGCAATCTTTCTTTTCTGCTCGATATCTCATTCATAAATTTTTGCATAAAAGGCATTTGAGTCGATACTTTTGAAAGGATTGTTGATCTCTATCTTCTTAAAAATGTTTAGAATCCTGAAATTGAATAGCTAGCTTTGCCTTCTACAGCCTTTAAGGGAATGGAACTTGAGGTTCATAAGCCTTAACCTCTTCATTTTTCCCTAGAATTTCTTTTTCCACTTGTTGCTCTAGCTGCATCTTTCCTGTTTTCTCTTCCTCTGTAGTTTCTGAGCTGTGTTACTTAAATTCTTCTCCGATTTCTGCATAATTCTCTTCCTCAGTGTCCTTCTTTTCAACCCTTCTCTTTTCCACTTCTCTACCACTTCTTAGAGTTACTGCCATACAGTCCCTTGGATCCTTCCTTGTGTCACTTGGAAATGAATCATGGGCGATTTTTGCATAGTTGGGAGCCAGGCGCCCTGCGAGGTCTCAGTTCCTCAGAGGCATTAGTGTTGGCTTGAAACACAGTTGTGTTTGCTTGGAATCTTCTTCGTGAACTTCCTATTCGTATCTGTTCAGCAGCCTTTTGTTTTCCCCTATGAAAGCAAGCATCACAGTGTAGGAATTAGATCTCTGCACTTGATTATCTTCCTCTACGCTCTTGTTTATTTATTCTTTCTTTACATTTGTTATTGTTGGAACCTAGGTGAGGCATGATATTGTTGCCTATTATGTCCAGGTTTTTGACCTTGATGCGCTCTTCCACCATATGAGAAATTCTCATGGTTCCTAAGTGCTGGTGTGTAATGAGTGGGTAGGTTGGGGTTGAGCTTGAAAGTGTAGCTCTGTTAGCGTCGGAATGCGTGCCTTCTCAACTTT
The DNA here is from genome assembly GCA_016808115.1 of Tetrastigma voinierianum. Classification (NCBI taxonomy): domain Eukaryota; kingdom Viridiplantae; phylum Streptophyta; class Magnoliopsida; order Vitales; family Vitaceae; genus Tetrastigma; species Tetrastigma voinierianum. The sequence continues at coordinate 42,841 of JAEQBH010000025.1, forward strand.
GGTAGACCCTCATGGTTTGGTCCTTCTTCATCTTTCTTCTTTCTCAGCTAAATATCTGCTCCCGAGTTCATGTACCAGTATGCATTCTTCTTTCATTGTTTCCAAGTTTGTTCATCACTGCATCTAACTTTACTTTGATGGCAGTCATGCGGTTCAGCTCAATTAAACCACTTCCCCTCAGTCTGCTGCTACTCCTTGAAGCTTCAGATGGAGCCTTGTAATTGCATTTGGCAAAGTCTTCAATCAACTGTCTTGCCTCCTTTGCACTTCTTTTCTTAAAAACCCCATAGCAAGATGCATCAATTATTCCCTTGGAGGCATAATTCATAGCATGATAGAATATTTCCATCTGAGTGGTCAAATCTATTCCATGCCTTGGCATCTTTAACAATCTCTTGTATCTCTCTCATGCATTGTAGAGACTCTCATCTTCCCCCTACTTGAAGACAATCATTTCTCCTATTCTCTCATAAGTTAGAGCTGGAGGAAAAAATCTGCTCATATAGGCCTCCACTAACTCTTCCCATCTATTCACTAATCCCACTGGCAATGAGTCAAACCAAGTTGCTGCCACATCTCTCAGTGAGAAGGGGAAGAGTTGCAACTTGATCACTTCTGGTCTCACCCCATTAAGTTTGACTATATTGGCCATCCTCATAAATCTTCCCATATGCTCATTGGGATCTTGGAGGATGACCGAGTAAAGCAGGTATTCTTTGTACCATAGTAATCAATCGCAGCCGGCTCAAAATTTGCCCCAGTTTCTATAGCGAGGTTGTCTCGCACGCCAGTCTTCTCTTGAATGGAAGCTTCAAAAGTCCTCCATAGTATTAGGCCTCTGAGGTCTCTCTGGCTTTTCTTCTTCTTCTGGAATAGCCTACAGTCTTTCTCTTTGATATGCCATACTTGAGATTACGCGCCTTGATCTTCCTCGATTCTTGATATTCTCTGATTTCGATTAATACAGACGTCGTCTGCTTGTGGTTTCTAAGCATTTTAAAATCTTCCTAAAATAAAAATACATTAGAATAGAAATGAATCTTGTGGGAGGCAGTTATCTCTATTCCAAGCTCATAGAAAGATTATATGCTTCCGGCTCACGCCATTAAAGCTTGTTTTTGTGATTTTTGAAATTTATAATAATAAGAAAAATGTCAATTAGTAAATCCCTTTTTTGGATTTAGAATATTGATCTTTAGAATTCATCAATTGATCCCGGCCAGTATCAAAACTTATTAAGACCGAATTATATATATATATATATATATATATATATATATATATATATATATATATATATATATATATATATAATACAGTCTTAACAAGTTTAACTCCAGTATTAAGGGATTAATAATCCTTTGTTAATAGTATTATTAATTTGTGTATATATATATATATATATATATATATATATATATATATATATATATATATATATATATATATATATATATATATATATATCCCCTTTTAGTAAATCCCTTTTTGGTTAGAATATTGATATTTAAATTCATCAATTGATCCTCATTAGCGAGCGCCAAAAACTTATTAAGACCAGGTATATTTATATATATATATATATACAAATGTCTTCTTATTAATAAGAGATTATTAGCTAATCCCAAATAATTAACCAAAAACTTATTAAGACAGTTATATATATATATATATATATATATATATATATATATATATATATATATACAATTAATAACACTATTACCAAAAGGACTATTAGCTAATCCTGGCAATGGGCGAAGCATGTTCTGACCAAGCTATGTGATGCGATGAGTGTATACTTCAAACCTGATCTTTTTGCCACTCGAGAACTATTAGGTCCGTGCAGCGCCAAAAACTTGTTAGCTAGATGCTTGTGTAGATGAAAAGATTGATTTTCTCTTTTTTGTAAAATGTATTCATTAAAAATTGAGTTGGTCTTGATTCACCAAAGTGCAGGAGTCGTATAAGTAATAAAGTGAATCTCTTAGATATGATTGTTAATGAATGTGGTGAAGTAATCAGACAACATCTAAACTACTCAGATCATTTATATTCTGAACTCTCTTTATTATGATGATGAGATGACTAAAAATAATTTTAATCCTAGATTCAATTCCTTAATATACATGAAAATAAATTTTAATAAAAATGGGCTTGAAAATTCAGTGAGATAAGTGGATCTAGATCAGAGTAATAATCATTTCTACATCATGTATCGATTCATAAGCTCTGACCATAGAATTGGAAAGCGGGTTTTCAGATGCATGATAGTATAGTTTGGATTTCTCCCTTAACCATACTTTTCACTGATTAGAGGTTCATGTTCATTTCTGAAGCATGAGTCTAATTAGCTACTTGTAAAATATAACCCTCTTAATAAGTTCTGAGTATTTTTCCTTTTTAGTACTTCATACCCAAATTTTAGGACTGAAGAATTCTTGCCCCCATAGACAGGATATTGCAAGCCTTCTCCAATTTGATTGGCACCTCATCCTTCATTTATGATTAGAATTTTCATCACCTTGATTAGATCTTTACTAACACGGGATCAGAATCAAGTCAACAGAAAGAGGAGAAACCTCTGAGAGATTAAACTGATACTTCATTCAACTATCCTCAACTACAACTAAGTTGGTGCTCTATCTAAGTAACCCATCAAAGTTCATTAGTTCCAGAGTATTAGTCTACCATACCCACAAATAACTGCTCTATACTCTCAGGATTCTCCATCTTTGTGTCACGCAGAGGACCTCCTGGAAATCAGAGTAAGATATAGGACCTTACTTGGGCACACGGTACTAGTACTGGGAACATATAAATTCAAAAACAATACCAATTAAATAAATTAAAGAATTATAATTAAGGCGTTCTTCCACCTTGAGCATAAAAATGACTATCATCATTGACCAATTTCCAAAGATATCAATTTTTCAAAATTGGTTCACTCATATCAATGACTGATTGATCAGGAAAATTCACTAAAATCATAAACGAACTGAAATAAATAAACTCTAGAAACTTTCCATCCTCCATTTGAATTAGACAATAATGAAAAATATTATTTTATAAATAAAAACCAGCTTGAAGCTGCACTTCAGTTCAATACCCAAATCCATAAATCTAAAAGAATACCAACTAAAATCTACATTGAAACTCTACTGAAACTAACTCTACTAAAAAGAAAAAAATAAAAGAAAAATAAAATATACAAGAGTCTTCAACTACTCAAACGTTTTGGAGTTGCGGAAGCTGCGCACAGTGCCCTAGATGCAAATATTTATAGACTTTCTATAACACCCCAAATTATACCCTAATAGTTTTATAACATATTTAGGGTATAATAACAGTAAAAGTATATTTTTCCGGAATAAAATAAAGATAAAAAGAAAATAAGCAAGAACTTGGAATTAATACAAAGAGATTAAGTAAATTAATAATTTCCAATTCGGGACTTGAGGTCGTAATTTAATAAGTTCATGTATGCAGTAGGATTTTGATAAATTGAATTGAGAATAAGAATGAAATTGAGGACCAAAGAGTAATAAAATAAAGATATTACAAAAATCAAATAAGGAAGAAAATTGTGGAATAGACAAGTGGCTTGAAGGAAAGAGTGAGGAAGCTTCCTCATTTGACTGGATGGTCAAGGATGCTCCAAAGAGAGAAAAAATGAAATAAAGGGGATAAGGTCGGAATAAGGATAAAGTAAAATAAATATCTCATTTTGGTCTTGGAAAGAAGAGCAAAAAGCTAGAGATAAGAGAGAAAGAGAGAGAAAGGAAGAAGAAGAAGAAGAAGAGAAAAGAAAAGAAGAAAGAAGTAAAGGAAAAAGAAGATCACAGGTATGGAATGCTATGATTTTGTATAGAAAAGTATGGAACTATGAATATTTGCATGGAATGCTATGATTTTGTATAGAAAAGTACGGATTCTAGTATGGAACAGTATGGTATTTGTCTAGTTTTGGTATAGAAAGTATAGATACATGGTTTGGAACCCTCTATTTTATGTATGGTTTGGGATTGGAAACTCCCAAACTCATTTCTTGTTAGGGTTTAGTTAAGAAGAGCTCTAAGGCTCCTATATATTTGTTTTGGGAAGGCTCCTAAACTCATTTCTGGTTGCAATTTGAACCAAGAAAATTTCCTATTTTTCGATCATAGCCGTGCCCGGACCTTAGAACTAGTTTTGAGTAGAAAAGATGAATTTGGTAGTGGTCGGCACGCGGTAGAATTGTATACGTCGATGAGACTTGATGTTAGGCTTTTGAATTTCTCAATTCGGACCTTTTTAGCCCAAGTTATGGCCCTTTTTCCTGAATAGTACTATTTCATTATCTGACTCGGCCAATGCACCTGCGGCTAGTGCACCTCGACCGGTGACCAACTCGGCCGGCGCACCTCGACCCGTGCACATAGGCGGGCGGTCGGCTCGACCCAGCGTAGGTTTGACTCATTATGACCTCCAGCCGGAAGGCCATAACTCCTTTGTCGAACTACATTTCGGGTGTTCTTGGGGCTACATGGAAAAGCTCGTTGGAGTCAGAATCCATCAGAGTATATATAGTTTGATAAGGTGTAACCCATATGAGGTTCAAAATCATGAAAAATAGTAGGCTCTATTGGTAATATAGTAGTTCATGACATATAATCGTAGGATTTGCCTAAGACTGAGATAATTGAATGACACTTGGCACCTGCATTGCGTGGGCGGGAGCGTATAGTATGAAATGCTCTCGATTGGTCACGACGACACTCTTTGATAGTGCTTGACACATTTAGTACTGAGTACTCTCTGATTAGTCTTGACGGCATACGTCGATCTTCGGCACTCTGCTTTGTCTTCTGACTTCGATCTTATCTGAGTACTTCTAGGTACCTATTGTGTTGTGTCCTACTCATTTATTATTACTGGTCTAAGTAGTCAAACAGTTATATGATAAGGGACTGAATAAGAATAAGAATAAATCAATGTACATCTGATTACGCTCTTGAAAGTACCCACGGGTACCTGCTGTAAGTATAAGTTACGCCAGGTACCTCACGGGTACCTCTTGTACAAGTATAGGATCATGGTACCTCTGAATTTTATACGTACAAGTATAGCTCCGTGAGTACAATTATAGCTGCAGCATGTAACTCCTACGGAATCTGAGTAAAGTATGGATAGATAGAAGTACAGTACGTGTATAAGTACCTCAGGTATAGGTATAAGCTCTTGTAACTCCCCTCCCGGGAGGATCTTAGCAAGTATAAGATAGATAAAAATTACAGAAATGCGTGTATAAATACCTCCCGATAAGAGTATAAGTTCTGTAACTCTTCACGAAATAAGAACAAATAAAAATTTGATATATAAGTACAAATATGTATATAAGTTTGTTATATGTAATGATATGTAAATAGTACAGCAAATACATGTTGATATGAACAAGAAGAAATATATGAAATGACCTTAAATGAACCATGAGTATGATAAGAAGTATAAGATGTGTAACTTACCCAAATTATACCTAACAATAGTTTTATAACATGTTTTGGGTATAATAAGCGTAAAAAAAGTATATTTATTAAGATGAAATAAAGACAAAAACAAAAGTAGGAATATGCATAAGTTAAATTACAAATAATAAAAGAAGATTTGAGGCTATTGTAAAAATATAAAATTAGTTTGCAAATATTATAAGAGTTGGAGACCAAAGTAAAATAAAAGGGATAAGATTAAATAAGGATAAGACCAAAAAGAAATATCTCTTATTTTGGTCTTGGAAAAAAGGAGAGCAAATACGAAGAAAAGAAAGAAAGAAAGAAAGAAGAAGATTACGGGTATGGAATTTGAGTATGGAGTATGAATCATCATCTTGGGTTTGTATGGAACTGTGAGTTTTGTATCGAAAAATACTGGAAATATGGGTATTGGTATGGAACTAGTTTTTGCTTCTTCGAAAAGTATGGAAATATGGGTATTGGTATGGAATTATGATTGGGCCTTAAGAAAAGTATGGAACCATGAATAAATTGTATGTAAACTATGGAGTATGGAAGTCTAGTTTTGGACTATAAAGTTTGGGCCACATGATTTCAGAACCCTCTATCTTATGTATGGTTTGAGTTTAAGACTCCTGAAACTCCTTTCTTGTAGGGTTGAGTTAGAAGAGCTTTAGGCTCTAAATAGATTAATGAGAAGGGAGTGCAGTTGCAAGTTAGACCCGGAAAATTCCTGTGTCGTCATACGATGTCGGGATCTTAGAACAGTTGTTGAGTCAATACGAAATTTCAGTGAGTCCTTCTAGTAAGTTGTGACATCAATGAACTTGATGTTAGGCTTTTGAATTACTCGATTGGACCTCTGTAGACAAGTTATGGTCTTTTCACTGCGAAAGCAGTCAAATGGGTGAGGTGCCGTGAAAGCGAAGTCGATCGATGAGCGGTGGTCCGTCAGCGGTGGTCGTCAGCCGGTCGTCAGAGCAAAGAAATTAGATCGATGAAGCGGTGGTCGTCAGCGGTGGTGGCACGACGGGGTCGGTCAAGCGAGGGTGGGTCGGTGAGCGGTGGTGGGTCCAACGGTGGTCGTCAACGAAGTGCGTCGAGCAAAGTCGTCGGTGAGCGGTGGTGGATCAGCGAAGTCGTCAAGCGAGAGTGCGTCGGTGAGCGGTGATGACGGTGGTCGTCGCGAGTGCGTCAAACAAGAGTCGTCGGTGAGCAGTGGTGGAGTCGGCGGGTCGATCCCGACAAAGGGTCGTCGGTGAAAAGTGATCGCCCGAAGCCGGTGGCCGACTCGTCCAGAGTGTTGCGCTAAGACCTCCAACGGAAGGTCATATCTCCTTCGTTTGAACTCCGATTTGGGTGTTCTTGGACTCTATGAAACCCATTGGTCGAGAATCCGTCCATTGCCTGATGAGGATATTAGATGTCAGACCGAGGTGTTAGACTGAGCTCGTCACTTCAGTGTAGCTCGTCAGTTCAGGTCAGCTCGTCAAGACTGACTGCGCATGACCTCCAATTTCGGAAGGTCATATCTCATTCGTTTGAACTCCGATTTGGGTGTTCTTGGACTCTATGGAAAGCCCATTGAGTCAAAGTCCATCCATTTGCCTGAGGAGGGATATTAGATGTTAGACCAAGGTGAGCTAGCTCAATCACTTCGATTGTGGCTCGTCGATTCGGTCGACTCTACGTCAGGCCCGGTGGCATGACCTCCAACCAGGAGGTCATATCTCAGGTGTTAAACTCGATTTAGGTATTCTTGGACTCTATGGAAAGCCCCATTGGAGTCAATTAAATCAATGAACAAGCTGATAAGATTGGAACTCATGTAGTTCCAGAAAGCACGGAAAATAGTAGGCAGTACAGGTAGCCATAGTTATTTGTATTATGAGCGCCTATTATGAATTCAATAAAATATAAGTATGCGATTAATAAGCATAGTTATTTATGCATATAATGAAGTATGAAAAATGTAAAGATGAATAACTGATTGTATATATATCTCATATGATTCTAGGAATGACAATAATTATTAGGAATATGAGATATATCTTGAACATAAAAAATCGTATTGATTGTCTGCTTAGAACACGGGTAGAGGGATAGATGGGCGTACCTTAGGAAGAATAAATGCGGCATATCGGTTATGTTCGAATCGGTTGTGTGGGTCAATGACATGAATCTTAGTTGGATCGAGGTGGCTGAAAGGGTCTGGCGCCTCCAGGAGCCCTCATGGATGATCAGCATCTCGAGCAGTGGTGATATGGGTATATTATATTGGCGCCTGGAGCTCTTGGATCAACATTTCTGAATTGAATACTTAACTCTCAGGTCCTCATGGATTATAGTATTCTTGTATCAAGTTCATAAGATTTATCTGAGACATGAAACATAAAGAAATGGCAATTATATGCAAAGTGAAGAGAATATGGGAAGCATATGGCACTATGTGATGATAGTATACGATTACAAAACAAGTAAAAGTAGAATTTTGAAAAGTATACGGAAGATGATATAAAATGTTGATTTGTGATAGTATATATATATGAGAAATGACAAAATCTGTCTTTGTTATATGTGTTATATGCATTTGTATAAAAGTGTGACTCTTAATAGAAATTACGTGTTCCATAGTAAAGCAGCACGGGTGTTCAATCAGTGTAGGTACGAGAAGAAAGGGAAGCAGGAGGACGAGGACAATCCACATCGCGGAGTCAAGGCCGCATCAATAAGTGCCTTTGGAAGACCTTTAGGTCTATTTTGTATATGAAATTTTGTAAACCAATGTAAATGTGTAAATGTTAAGGAACATTTCCATCTTTGGAGCTTGTATATATATTTTGTAATCATTCTTCTGGAATGTAATCTGAGAGTTAATTGTTTAACATTATATGATTATGCAAGTGTAAGGTTATAAGTATGATAAAAGAGTGACCCTAAAACTTGTCATCTGTGCCGAGTTGGAGCGTTCTGATTTAATTAGTATGGAAGCATCTGCAGTTTAGTTGGACATGATGGTGGGATGGAAGAAGGAGATATTACAGATGCATATCACATGTGAGATTATATGTATGGAACATATATAAGCATGGTATAAGTAGTATAGAATATGACATAGAGTATATGATATATTCTTTATGTATGTAAATGTGTAAAGTGAGATATGAGATATGAAAATGCGAGATAGAATAAATGATTGTATATTGCATATGAGTTATCGGATAACCATAATTATTCGGGAATATGGATATATCTGAACATAAAATGCATGATTATCTGCAGACTGGTTTGAAGGATGAATGGGCATACCTAGGGACCACGATTCTTTGCGACATACAGGTTCACAGTCTCGAGAGCCCCATTTGGGTCGATGACATAGATCTCATTTGGATCATTACATAGCATAAGAATCAACATGTCTGATGGTAATTTGATGGTATATACAGCCCAGTTTGGTCATATTATATGGCATAGGTCAACATGCGTCGAGTGGAAGGTATATCTGAGATAGAGATCAACTGTCTCGTACGGTGAAGTACCTTCAATTACATCTGATTATTTCTCGTATCCGCTTCTAAGTATTTGCAGGACATAAACTATAAAAAAAGAAAATGGCAAGTATATGCAAATGAAAGTAAAGAATATGAACGATATGAGAAGCATAGCAACTGTATGCGATGATGAGTATACAGTGCAGATAAGAAATAAAGTCTGAGATGATATGAAAAGTATAAAAGTTTATAAAGTATATAAAAGAGAAAGGTATATGAAAACTATAGTATATGAAAGCACATGAAAGTATATGTGAAAACCTATAACAGTATATGATATGATAGTAATATGATATGATAGTAAAGTATAAGCTCTGCACTCCTAAGGGAGATATGAAATATGTGACAGAAGATATGCCAAAGACATAGAACATGTAACGGAAAAGATTGACATGCAATAGGAATGTAAAGATGATAAGTAATAAAAGTTATATGAATATATATATAGATATATGAAATGCATATGTATAAGCTTGTGTGATCACCATTTGGTAGGTTGTCTGTGCTTATGTTCCCAGCTGGCGTGGAAACGCGCGGGTGTTCAATCAGTGTAAATCTTGAAGAAGGAGGCGGGAGGACATGACATTCCACAGCGTGATCTGAGTCATCTCAAAGATAGGTGCTTTCGCTAGCCTTTAGCCTGCGATCGGATGTTTGTATTAGACATGTATATGTATAAGGGTTTGCATAAGTAAATGGGACTCAGTATATGTGTATAGATTTTGATGGACACCACTCCGGTGGTAGTTGTATTTTGTATTTTGTATACAATATTTTGATACAATTATAAGACTTGGAACCACCAATGTCTAAGAAATCAGAAGTCCCGATATACTGATCTGCTTGCCCGGACTCGGTTCGGATGCGCTGTCGGGCAGATTCGGGCAGGATCAGTGACACTTTTCGGTGTTGGAGCATACTTCATTAGTGCGTTGTGGATCCTAAAATTTGGCCCAAATTGAGTAAACTCTGTCGTGACATAGAAAGTGCTTTCTTTTGCTACAAGTTTCAGTCTTTAGCCGTTAGCCTCTTATCGTAGCTGTTATTTTTAAATCGGCTTTGATTACCCGAGCTCTTTCTTGGATTATGTCGTGACAGACTTTGATAATTAGCGGCCAAATTTTGGTGTAGCGATCTTTGTTCTTATCACAAATGCTCAGGAATGCCTTGTGTATAACACCAAACCTGTTTGCGACCAGGCTACCGTAATCATGCGCATGTACGGAATGTATGGCTGCCATAATTTTCATTTGTCATGGCCAGGACATTTTTCCTTTTCGACTGTCAACTCTATCGCGACAGGATCTCTTTGAGTCCTTAGCAATTTATGTCGCGACATGAAATTCCTTTGTCGTGACAGACTTTTCTTCTCTAATTCTTGTCGCTTACTAAGTTGTTTGTTACAACATAGAAATATTTGTTGCGACATGCTTGACTTGGCTAATCTTAGTTGTCCTTCAAATTCTGCCGCGACCTAATTTTATTATGTCGCGACATAATTCTATCATTCCATAGCTTTTATTGTCGCGACAGAAAATTTCTTTATCACGATAGGAATTCTACCTTCAATTCTTTACTATGTCGCAACATAAATTTCTTTGTCTTCATTCATCTTGTGTTGCTCTTCAACGCCCATCCCACGGCGATTCTCCTTCATATTTTGTTTGTCACGACGCATAATTTTTTAACTGCTGGTAGCCAGATTACAGATATTTATGTCGCGACAAGATTTTCTTTGTTGCGACAGCAATTCCTCCTTGAGTTGGCTGATGGCACAGCTTTTGTTGCAATAAAGCAACTATCTCGAGTTGACTTGTATTATATTCTTTGTTTTCTCATAACAAAATTCACGTTGTTAGTCTTGACCTTTTATGTTGTTACGAATGTGTTGCGAAACCACGACTCCTTTACTACTTTCCTTAATCATTTGTCAGCGATCTTCTTTTCATTCTTCTTTATAATGTATGACATAGAACTCTTTATTAACGACAAAGATTCTATTACTGAAGTTGGCTTGGACTTTGTTGCGACATGTAGCTGCTGGCTGCAACATAGTTCTTTTGGCCTACTTGAAATTGTGTCGCGACATACAAAAACTATGTCGTGAAAGAGATTGCTGCATTTTCCATTTTTTTGCTACTTTTCTACTTGTTTTCTCTCATTTTTCAATTAATACCTGCAAAACACAAAGTTTGTGAATATTCCATAATTTTGCATGAAAATAGATCTAAAGCGTAGAAGCATGTTAGAAAAATGGATTAAAAAATAAATGGGTTTAAGACTCATCATATCATGATCACCGGACATAGTCATGTTTACATTTGTGTGAGGGAAAACTGGAAACACATAATCCATGATAATGTTATCACTTCCATTAAGGGAATTGGAAGGGGATTCAACGGACCAGTTAGACGGGTGTTGACTTTGACTTGCTAACATCAAACACTTAGATACGTGCTCTATCATCTCTTTTCATTCCTTTCCACCAATAATCTTTGTTCAAATCTGATACATCTTATTACCTCAAATGCATGGTAAATACGTATTATGAGCTTAAAATAACAACTTTTCTTTAAGCTTTTTATCATCGGCACACATGTCTGTTTTAAAATACAAAATTCAGCTTCTTTTACTAAAAAATCAGTCTTATCACCATCTCTAACCATTTGCACCTTTTTCTATAACTCTATGTCATTTTTTTGCGCACTTATGATCATTTGCTTTAAAATAGGTTGCGTTGTTAGTTAAGCTAATATAGCTCCATCATCTCCTAGTCTCCATTCACTGTGTTGAAGTGACATACATTTATCTTGTCTTTCACGCACAAAACTTCTACTACCACATTGGCTTTTCCCGGTGTGGTAATCCTATACATTCATAATCTTTGAATAACTCACAACCACCTTATTTGTCTTAAATTTAATTCTTTACGAGTTAGTACTTGAGACTCTTGTGATCTATGTAAATTTCTGTACTTTCCCCATATCAGTAAGTGCCATCCATATTTTCAAGCAAACACTACCATAGCCAACTCTAGGTCATGAGTGGGATAATTTTGTTCATGTGGCTTCTATTTGCTTGGATGCATAAGCCCAGCTACTTTCCCTATCTTACATTAACACATCAAAATAATCCATGAAACATCTTTGTATAAGATATACTCTTTTCCCGAGGTAGGTTATGTCAATACTGGTGCTTCAACCAGCATTTCTTTCAAATTTTCAAAACTATTCGGACATTTATCTGTCCACTCAAACTTTACTCCTTTCTTGAGTAATTTGGTGAGCGAAGAAGCTATGACAGAGAATCCTTTCACAAATCTTCTATAATATCCTACTAGGCCCAAAAAACTTCTCACCTCGGTTACATTTCGAGGTAGTTTCCAATTTACAACGACCTTAATCTTTATAGGGTCCACTCTTATACCTTCAACTGACACAATATAACCTAGGAAGGAAACTTCATTTAGCCAAAAGTCACATTTTTTTTTGTTTATCATATAACCTTTTCTCTCTTAACGTCTCCATGATTATTCTCAGATGCTATTCATGTTCCTGTGCATCCTTAGAATACACCAGGATGTCATCAATAAAGACCACAACAAAATGATCCACATAGGGTTAGAATACCTTATCCATTAAATCCATGAATGTTGTCGGTGCATCAGTCAACCCAAATGGCATTACAAAAATTCATGATGGTCATATCGAGTTCCTAAATCACGGCTTTGACGCATCTTTCACTCTTAGGCGATAATACCTTGATCGCGAATCCTATCTTCGAAAAACACCCGCTCCTTCTTGATAAAAAGATCTTCAATTCTCGGCAATGGGTACCTGTTTTCACTATCACCTTATTGATTTTCCGATAATCAATGCACATCCATAGAGTATCATCTTTCTTTTTCACAAACGAAATAGGTGCACCCTAGTGTAAAACACTGGGTCGGATAAATCCTTTATCCATAAGCTCTTGTACTTGACTCTTTAACTCTTTTAACTCTGTTAGAGCCATCCTGTTTGGTGCCCTAGACACAGGGGTTGTTCTTGGTACAATTTCTATGGATAAGTCCACCTCCCTCTCAAGGGGAATACCTGGTAACTCTTTAGGGAATACATCTAGAAATTCCCTTACTACTAGAATCTTTTCCACATCAACTTGACCTCTCTTAGAGTCAAGTATCAAGACGAGAATGTCTCCATATTTCATAAGTCTCCTAGTTTGCATAGAGATCACATTAGACATTGCACTTGATCTAATGCCCTGTACTATCACCTCAGACTGGTCAGAGCATCTCAACACTACTGTCTTTTGACCACAATCAACGATGGCTCGGTGTTTAGAAAATCAATCCATTCCCAGAATCAAGTCAAACTCTCATAATGGTAAGTTTATCAAATCAGCAAGAAACTCTCTTGCTTTGATAACAATGGGGCAATTTCAGTATATGTTATTCACGTGCTCTTTGTGCCCTAATGAGCGAGTCACATGCATGTGCCTTATGCTAACCGTTCAACTATTGGTATCTTATCAAATACATGTTAATTACATACATACGAATGAGTGGATCCAGGGATCAAATCAATGCATGCATCTCGAAGATATCATATAGATAAAATATACGAGATATAACCTCAGAGCATCCTAATCCTCGAGCCCTTATAGCATATGCTCATGCGGTGTAGGTATAGGACGATCCTTGTCTGAGGTGTGCCCTCGTCCTGCATGTTAAGTCGGGCCACCTGAGCCCACACCTCGATCTCGTCAAGGTAGTGTAACTGATTTTCCTCTGCCACTTTCTTGCAGACTTCTATTATCCCTTTACTCTCTGGGACACTGTGTTATCAAATTATCAGTGCTTCCACACCGGAAACACCCTCCTGTCAATAATCTGCAAACACCCAAATGCCTTCTATGGCAAATGAGGCACTCGAATTCCTCCATGTCCACCGTACACCTCTACCTAAACTAGGTGCCGCATTGTACCTCACTTTCTACCTCTCGTAGCTTAAATGTATTCGATCAGCTGAGACTCCCTAGCTCTTTCCCCGATGAGGACGGCCCTCTAGAAAACTTCTTCCTTTCCGAGATCTTCTTTGTTGCTCGCTCAAGTCTCTACTTTCATTGCAGCCTGCACCAAATGATAGAAATTCACCGTTGGAGAGAAGTCAATACGCCTAAATATCTATTGATGGAATCATGTAGTCCATCCTCAAATTGCCTACACCGAAATGCCTCGGTGAGGACCAAATCCGGTGCATACTTGTTGAGATGACTTAATTCTTTCTCATATTTAGCCACCGATAAGTTCCTTCGCTTCAAATTTAGGAACTGTTTCCACTTGGACTCACTATACATCTCGCAACGCATTTCGCCTCTTAACTCGACAAAGAACTCCCATGTCAAGGATTTTGGAATCCTTGACTTCTCTCAACACTAGTTAGCTTCCACTCAATCATATGCCTCACTCTGCAATAGTGAGACTGCACATGATACTCTCTTATTAGGAGGGCATCTAACTTCCTCCAATACTCTTTGTAACTTTTCTAACCAGAATTCCGCTTTATCGAACTCTTCCATGTTTGTCCCATGGAATTCCTCAGCCCCATGTCTTCTTACCATGTCGATCGAGGCTTTTAGAGTTATCAATCTTTCCAATACCAGAGTCATGTCCTGAGATATCCTCGCAAAGCTTTGTTTAATTAATGTAAGTGGTGGACTTTCAGTCATAGATCTCGTAAGAGTCCGAAGCTGTAATCCTCGATCTCCAAGATTAACACTCTCAGTTGCTTCTTCAATAGGATTTGGAGGACGATCCATCTATACAAAACATAAGGACATCCACACGTGCCACGACATTACTAAACACATGCTTTTTAACCATACTGCTCCACCGCTAAACCTAGGCTTTTCCATAAACGCCTAAACCTAGGCTTTAATACCACTAACTTGTAACGCTCAGTTACTACTTAAACTGTAACACTCAGATAGCATTTTTTTTTTTTTTTTTACTATAAACTTATTCATTCATATACTGTTAAACATTTAACTTGAAATATATTATATAGCAGCGGATTACAAAATATATTCAAACTCCATAAATAGGCGTGTTCAACATATACAAACTTTACATTGTTTACAAAAAAACAAATACATATACAAAATGTAATTATAGAGGCTCCTGGGCACTCTATTATTTTGTCGACCTTGGTTGCCGATGACATCCGGGCTTCTAGTTCCTTCTTCGCACTCACACGGATGAACACTCATGCTGCTTATAGCTTAGCTGAATAATACTCGACGAATTCTCATTTCATACATATCATTTACACATGCTTATACATATCTCTATAATTACTTATCATATCATGTTTTAATTTATCATTGTTCATATACATTTCGTATTATTTACACTTTGCTTCTTGTTCTTTGTCATAGTATTTTATCATCACATAGCAAGCAGTTATACTTCTCTATATCATATCATTTATCATATCCATGTCATTTGCATATTCTGTCATTTGTTTTACAAGCCTATGTCCGTATATACCTTAGAAGTGGATACGGAAACTATAAGGCTCAAGGCGAAAGATTATAGCGAGATAATGACCTCTATAAGGGCCTGAAGGCGTTGTTACCATTATACAAGACAATGACCTCCAAAAGGGCCTGAAAGCGCTGTAATGACCCAAACGGAGCCAACTAATCAGTATGCTACAGACTTCTATCCCTAATAGGCATGTCCATCTATCCCTCTACTATTCTAAGCGTAAAATCCATTTGCCATTTTCAAGACATATATCTCATATCCCCGAATAACTATTGTTATCTGGTAATCATATGCGATATTTACGATCATTTACTCTTATTATTGCATTTTCATGTATTTCTGTATACTATCAACTATTTCTTACAAACAAATCTCCCTTTTAGACAAATTTTTTGGGTCCCATGGGGTCCCAATTTGAAGACACCTATTTCAAGGAGATTTGTTTTTCTAGAAGTCTAGTTTACCCAGAATTTTGAATCACTCAAATTGGATGAGTGAAACTCAACTTATGGCTCAAAACAACTCAGGACTAATTTAATGTCAAATAGGAACCAACATGCCTTTGCAACCTACCCCTTCGACGACTTTCGTGCATCAACCAATTTGCATACACCTATTTCAAGGAGATTTGTTATCCTAGAAGCATAGTTTAATTAAAATTTTGAATCACTTAATTTGATGAGTGACTTCGCTGCTACGTGCCAAACAACCAGAACTACTCTAATGTCAAAACATAACCCAAACATAACCAACTATGTCATGCAACACAGCTCCCCTTTGACGAATTTTTGGGTGCAATAGGGTCCAAATTTGCATACACCTATTTCAAGGATATTTGTTCTCCTAGAAGTTTAGTTTACCCATAATTTTGAATCACTCAATTTGGATGAGTGATAGCCAAAACAAAACATTGCCTTAAAAAAATGCATAAAGATCTCCCTAAACCCAACATTTTCTCTATACAAATTTTTCCTCCATTAAGGACCACAACCAAACCAAACAATTCTATACCAAAGTTCCAAACTCATATTTTCCATACACGAATTCTATACATATAATCCATACTCCTATTCCATAATCCTATTCCATACCTTGATTTTCTTCTTCTTCTCTTGTTCCTTCTTTCTTCTTCTTCCCCTCTTTTCCTTCTTCCTTCTTCTTCTCTTTTTCTCTTCTCTCTTTCTCCTTTTTCTCTTCTTCACCGAGTTTGCCCTA
Source organism: Tetrastigma voinierianum (assembly GCA_016808115.1). Lineage (NCBI taxonomy): Eukaryota > Viridiplantae > Streptophyta > Magnoliopsida > Vitales > Vitaceae > Tetrastigma > Tetrastigma voinierianum. The sequence continues at coordinate 59,646 of JAEQBH010000025.1, forward strand.
ACCCCAAAGCCAAAATGAGATATTTTGTAAGACCATGTTTGGTCTTATCCACTTTTGGTCAAAAGTCCATTTTTTTGCTATTTGGTCCTTCAACTCTCTATTATTTGTAACAACTTATTCAAATTCCTTTAACATACAATCTTTTCTCATCTTATGACACTTTCTAGGTCCTTAATTGGCAAATTACCAATTTAACCTTGGCTTTTTGTATTAATCCCGGTTTTATCCTTTTCACTCAGCATTTAAATTCTAAAAATATAAATTTTACTTTTATTATACCCTAAACATGTGCAATAAAACGACTAGGCATAATTTCGTGTTACAATCCTGCCTCAGGTGGCGCCCCCATCGGACGCCTAGGTGGAGGTTGGGGCATTATATCCACTATCGCCTTAGAATACTGTAACGAAGGCACGGTGGGTGCACCTTTGCTAGCTTCACTTGCACACACACTAGAACATTCATAGCTCTGTTTATCGCACAGAGCAAATCCTCTATATTGGAAAATATAATATCCATGTTGGCTAGGGCAAATCAAGAAGATATGCATTAGACCTCAGTTTATGAATGATAGAATAAGGTCATGGTTCGTAGTACAAAAAATTTAAAACGTTTTAATTTTTCTGACGCACGCAACCATGACATATTCACTAACATTAAATTCTTAGATTTGATTTGATGCAATAATTTCAACAACCGCTTTATAATTTTCATTACTTAGAGAAATCTTTCATCTAATCTCAACATGTAAGTCATGGATGTGTTTTGCAAAGTCAGGAAGTTCATACACACGACAGGAGGTGAGTAAAGGAACAAGATCAATGGGTGTGCAGGGTGAGTAGTCATTAACAATTTGAAAAGGATTTTTACCAATTGAACGATTAACAAAATTGTTATAAGCAAACTCAACTGTTGACAAAATTAAATCTCAAACACCTTGAGTAACGCCTTAAAATAATTTATAATTTTTAGAATAATTTTTATTATATAATTGCATAATTGAGCTAAACTTGGTCTTTCCGTGAAAATTGATAAATTGTTAAATTGTGAAAGTGAAATGAATATGTGAGCATATGATTAAATGTTATATGCTAAAATGAGAAATTGATTGAACCCGGAAATAAACTCAAGTGATAAAGGGCAAATTTGGAAATTTGTAAATTTATAAAATAAGGACCTAAGGGTCAAGAATAGAATAAGTTTAAATGAAAAAGTGAATTAAATGATAAATGGAAGTGAAATGAAGACCAAAAGGGAGAAAAATGAGAAATGGATTTAATGAACAAGCCAAACATGGCCTTAGGGGTGAAACATGACTAAGTAAGTATTTTTGTTGTTAGAATGCTTATTGGAGCAAAAACAAATTTGGAGAATTTGAGAGAGAAAAGGCTAGGCTTGGAGTAAGAAGTGGGATTTTCGTGTGTTTTTTCCTATTCATTGCTTCCAAATGATCACATCTTTGAAGTAAGGGAGATTCAAAAGGATTTTAAGGTAAGAAACAAACCTTAGATTTCTTTAAATGAAGTTTGCTAGAAAACTTAACTATCCATGGGTTTTGCTCATGGTTAGTTTAGATGATATTAGAATGCTTTCGAGAGTTTTCCATAATTTTTTTGGGTTTTTTGAGTGATTTTTGGAGAAAATCGCAAAATGATAAAGAGAAAAACTTGGCAAAACGGGCCTTCGCCGCAGCACCGCGGAGAGGCCGAAGGACCAAAAGAACCCCCAACCCCTCCTCTCCTACTACGCCGCACGTAGACATCTATTCATAATGCAAATTTTTGATTTTTTTTTTCTAAAGTCTCGCTTTTTGTACACCGATAGTTTAAGGACCTAATAAATGATTAATGGGGTTCAAATAAGGGATGAAAACGGCGAAAATGTAACAGACTGCGCCATTAAGCTTAGTTCGTCTCGCGACTTAGTGTCTTAACCCAAGACCGTTAACGAAGATAAATTTGTAATTCACTAAAAATGTTTAATAATTGTTTATCCACTAAGAGTGGCGTAATTGTTATTGACTAGGGACGGGTGAGGATCACCTAACCTAGGACCGAGATCAAAGGGAAGGAAACGAGAGCCGATAGCTTCGGTTTGTTCACTGACCTCTATCCTTATTTCAAGTGTTTTGGTAGTATACCAAATGAATCTGAAATGATTATATGGAATGAGGATATCTTTGAAATAATATAACGAAAGTGCATATGGATTTGAAATGTGATATTTGAAATGATATAATGAAAGTGCATATGGATTTGAAAATGTGATATTTGAAATGTTGACAATTAATTGCATGCGAGTGATTAATTAAATTGTAAGCAAATTGGTCAATTCTTGACATCTTGAATTGAATGCGGAGGTATCAAATGATCTACCAACTGAATCCGTCATGAAGGCAACCCGAAATTGTCTAATGTCCTACTTGGCAGGATGCACCAATCGACATTCGTCTTGATGGTGTATGGCATTGAAGAAATGTCCCACTTGGCGGGATTTGCACCAATCGGCATCCGTCATGATGACGTATGGCATTTTAAAATACCACATGTCGAGGTGCACCAACTGACATCCCATAATGAGACCGAAATTGCAAATGTAAATATTACCAAATGATAGAAAGGACTGATTCAATTTAACGAAATCCGCCAGAATGTGAATTGAATAGAGAAAGTGAAATAACTAACTTGATGAGTGTAATGATTTTGTAAAACTAAACACATCCGTAAGAGTGTATGTTTGGGAATCTGTCGAATCTTGAATTATTGAAAGATTTGTTGCATGTGAAAATGCATATTTGATATGATTGGACGATTTGTAAAATGAAAGTATGTGAAAATGAAAGCATGAGTATTGTTTGGATATGTGCGCAGGGGATTTTATGATAAATGTCATGTTAAATCTGAAAATTTGAATAGAATCAGAGAAAAACCACTAAACATGAAAATGCTTAGGCGATAGTTTTTATCTACGCTATGCTTCGAGTAAACATGAAAGAGCAAAGACGTTAAGCGCAGAGTCATAGAGGAAAGTTGCGGCGTATAAGTATATACCTCCCGCCATATGCATATCATTTCTTTTTGGAATGTGACATTTTAGAACAAAAGAGTTAAACTCTGAACCATTGTTTTGTATATCATTTTGTAAAGGCTTGATACGTCATTTTGTAAACGTATTGTATAAAAGTAGATATTTATGGGCCTACCATTTGAAATGCTTCCACGTAAATAAGAACTCTAAAATGAAATGACGTAAGTAAAACGTTTTGATAAGATAAATAAAAACGGTCGGAGTAAACTGGCTCCGCCGATCCTGCCATTCGCCGCCTGGGATTCGGTCGCACATTTTGAAAAAGAAAATTTAATAAAACGGTAAATAAAAAGAATTAATCGAGCATTCTCGAAAACTGGGCCATCCACAATCGAATCGGACCGCAAAGGGGGTGTTGCTACGACCTGGTTTTACCCCAACCAGTCGACTCACATATCATCCAAACTATGATTAACAACCTCAATTTGACCACCAATTTGAGGATGGAAAGCAGATGAAAATTTCATAATGCCAAACAATTTCCAAAGAGTTTTCCAAAAATAGCTGACAAATTTCACATCCCTATCAGATACAATGGTGGAAGGCAAGCCATGCAATTTAACAATTTCTCTAAAATACCTTATAACATGTGAAGCATCATTGGTTTTGTTACTGTAATAAAATGTGCTAATCTTAAAAAAACCCGTCAACACCTACCAAAATATAATCATGTCCTCTAGCAGTCATAGGCAATCCAAGAACAAAGCCCATACTAACATCCTTCCAAGGTTCATGAGGAATAGGTAACGAAGTAGCTAATTGACGTGTTCTGCATTGTGCAACTATCCTAGCAACATCATTTTGCAAAGAAGGCCAATAAAATCTATCTTCAACCAATGCAATAGTTTTATCCCTCCTAAAATGTCCAGCTAAACCACTTACATACATCTCCTAAATTAATAAATCCCTAAATGATGTCCGAGGTATACACAATTTAGGTCACTTGAAACAAATAACTATTTTCAACAAGAAAGTCAACATACTTATGACGGTTACCATTACTAGCCTCATCATAAATAATACCAAAGTCAGGACATATTGATTGCACATCTTTCAATCTATCAAACCCAATGACATGAGCACTAATACGATGAAGTGTAACAGTTAATCGACTAAGTGTATACGGTTGAGCTAATACCAAAGACGATGATTAATCACAAAGAATATTCATTCAAAAATTCAACCCACTCTAGCATGTCAAGCATTCAATTTCTTTGTGAGTTTAAATATCTAAAGCTCGTGGTTGTGGAAAACAACACAACCAAGAGGCAACAAATAAAACCTTAAAAAAAAAATAAAGACTTTACACTATAGCATAAAACTCTTTATCATATGTAGAATGTCATCTTTTAGCATCATTGAGTTTTTCACTAAATATAGGGTGACCTTCTTGACTCAACACATAACCAATACCTACACTTGCATCACAAGCAACCTCAAAACTGTGGTAAAATAAGGATATCTCAAAACAGGTGCCTCAGTCATTTTGACCTTAATTTCTCTAAATGTTTATTATAACATTAGACAATTGAAACTCCTAGTTTTTAAACATTATGTGATAGAGCCATAATAGTGCTAAATCCCTTTACAAATCTCATATAGAAAGAAGCTAAACCATGAAAACTACAAGTCTTAGTAATAGATTTTGGTTCAGGCAACTCCCTAATAACTCTAACCTTTTCAGGATCAGCTGAAATGCCATGTTCAGACACAATAAAGCCTAAGGTTAATATGGTTGCAAGGGTCACAAATAGCGAGATGGGATGAGCATATCAGCGCAACAACGACTAGGGAATCTGGCAAGAACGACATCAACACTAGCCACGATTTGGGATTTTTTTTTTCCTTGATCACGTGATATTTTCTTGAGTAGATTATAATTGCTCATTTAGAAGAATCTACCTCAATGCAAAGAAGTGGGTAGTTTGACGCCGCTGATCAATCGCTGAAGTGTCTCAATTAGGGCAATTATGATGCTAGAAAATCCTTAAATGTTCTACATACCGCTGTATGGGATTGTTGAGGTTTAAATATGGTTGCATGGGGCAACTTTGACTTTTTCCAGTATTCTTCAGAAGATTGGGAATCGAATCGAAACGGCAAAAAGCAAAGATAACGCTAATCTTGAAAGGACCACACGCCTCTACCCCCTCTTGGCGAAGAGAGAAGGGCGACACAGATCGGGACTCCTAACTCAAGCCGAACACTGGGTAAGCCCATTTCATATATAAATCCATAAGGAAATAAAACTTCTAGTACTACCACTATAGTGGTTTTAAATGTCATGTATTTGCATGCATGGGTCTCATTTACTACACAAACTCCACTATTACAAAAAAAAACTTTTACATTACATCCAAAACCAAAAATCCAAAACCTACATCAAAGCGGACTCCTACGGCATGCCAAGCTCTATCACATGCGGGTATGCCCTTGATACTCTTCGCATTTACACTACGTCAATCTGCGGTTGTTTTATAGTTTAGTGGGAAACAGATAACATATATGATCACTTAAAGTGGTCCACAACATAGATACATATAATATGTATATGTCGAGTTTACGATAACCTAATTCTTATCACAAAGTTTTCATATAGCATAATTCTTATAACAAGGTTTTCATATCTCCTGTGAGGAATTCGTAATGTAGATTTTGATGTATGGGTACCGAGGGTAATACGTAACATAACTAATTCCTTTTGCTTTCTTATTGTTCGTTATTCCATTCTATCATAAATAAGCTTCACACATCATTTTATTCAAATACTTTTCATATAAATGTTTGCATGTGTAGACCAGTACCAATGAATGATAAAGACACAGAACAATAGGTACCCGAAGGTACAGTACAGTACTGAATAGAGACATGTCTGCCCACGTAACAGAAGTGTAGTAGCACTAGCAGGAGGGTCGAAGCACTGATCAAAGGTGCCTATTCATTCGCTATTTGGACTTAGGCAGACATATAATTATATATATTACTGAGCTTGTTATTTTGCTCTTAACCACATTAGCAAATAAGGGTAGAAAACAATGTTTGCTATGGGAATTAATGGAAGAACATAACAAAACATGGTTGCATGACCGGTACTCAAACCTCAAACAACTTTGAATACCGATGCTTAACTTTCTCAATACCTGCAGACTTACATCCTTTAATCTTAACAATCCTTGAGTACTTATTCAACTTTCTCAAGACCGTACTAACATCCTCCGACCAAAACAGCTTTGAGTACCCTGCAATTAACTTTCAATACCGTACTCAACTTGAGTATCGCACTCACCTCGTGATTTTTTGCCTGCCTCTTTTCACCCAAAATTTCCAACTAAAACCACCAAAAATCACTTTTACACAGAGATAGGGTTCTTCAAACCCAAACATAGTCAAAGAGAGAGTTAGGAGGGTTTCCTAACCAACAAATCCATACACAAACCTAAACAATTTTCCATACATAGAGGTTCCATACAAGTATTTCATACCTTGATCTTCTTGAAACCTTAAAAACCAAGCTTTCTTTTCTTCCTTCCCTTTTCTTGAACAAGTAGGAACCAATAAATTGAGATAATCAAACCAACTTGGCTCTTCTCTCTCTCAACCGTAATGTAAAACCCGAGAAAAATCGAATTTTTCTGAAAAATGACAAAACGGTAAATTGCCATAATAGTATAGGTCAAAAACCTGGAAATTTTCTAGATCTCGGATGAAAAAATGGAACTAGCCGTTGGATTTGTCTTGCAAAATCTAGTTACCTAGACGAATTTCATCGACCGAAATCTTGATTCTTTACGCTTTTCGTAAGATGAGTGTCATGACTCCTAGGGATCTAGATTGTTATGGAAATCTTCAAATTCGTGAAATGACTCGGGGTTAAGTTCATGTGATATACTCGATCTGAACCGAGGCATCGAGTAGCTTCGGGCCAGAATTGGACCCAAGCAATGGTGGACACGTGGCATGATGTGGGCCACACATCCAACTTAAGCTTAAGTTGGGACAAAAGAGAAATTAGGGCAAAAAATAGCCCATTTCCTGGTTTTGATCATGAGAGAGATGAGAAGAGAGAAAAAGGAGAGTCAAGGCTTCCTCTCACGATCTACGGAGTTCCGTTGGTCGGTTTTCGTTGAGCCAAGAACGAAAGTTCATCGCATCAACGAGGCATGCTGCTAGTACCTAAAAATGTGGATTTTGCCAAAGTTCCAAGAGGGAGATTTTCGAATTCAGGTCAGTTTTAATTTAGGAGGCTTCACCCGTGGTATCATGTGCCTGTGAGGTAAGGGATTCTTCCTACCTTGGCTTACTTTCCATCTTTGGGTCGGGAACAGGGTTTTAGGTTATGGCCTGTTCTCGGCCAAGAAAATCGCATTTTCGGGCTTCGATGATATTTCTTCGCCTAAGAGAGCCTTAGTCCACCTAGGCGAAGGTGAAAACCTTCACACGAAAGATTGGTGCTATGCCTAGGCATAGGGAAGGTCCACCTAGGGCAGGAGCCTAGGTGCGGGCACCACAAGCCAAAGCAACCCGGGACAAAGCATGGGGACTTCTAGTCCGTCTAGGCAGAGGCGTGCTACGCCAGCGTGCCTACGATGGTCTCGAGGCCCGTGCTCGTGGCCTGTTCGAAATGCGGTCTCAACCCTGCTTGTGATTATCGCGCTTAATGGGGCCATTGCGCGACCGGGCTGGAGTGTGTCATTGCTTGATTTTGTTGTGTGTAATGGCCATTACATCACTTACTTGTTTGTGTGTCATTGCTTGACCATAGAATGACATGTTAAATGTGAGTGTCGATATATGCATACGATATATTAACATGAATGAAATGATGTATGGAAATTATATGCATATAGATATATTGTCCATGATGCATTGTGATATGCATGGCGGGGAATTGACCATGTAGGTATTCATTGTGCATGTGATATGATACGAAGATGTACGCAGAGCATCTTGTATCAGATATGCATCTGTGACATCACATTAAATGGGTGTGAGTGCATGGTTAGTAAATCGACATTGTGTTTGGTGTTTAATTGGGTGGGCTCGGTTAAATGGGACAACGTCCAACAGAATCATGCGATTGAATAAAATGGTAAAGAAAATATGTGTCGGGTATTAGCAAGAAGTGATAGATCCTCTCTCGAATGAAAAGCCCGCAAATTATGGTCAGACATAGTCCTTAGCAGCGCGCAAAGTATCTGGTTTGCGCTATTAATGGTGCGACACTCAAAAAAAACTGGCCACGCACATAAAGGCACATGGATTTTGAAAGTAATATGATCATGGAGAGGTAGCATCTAAAAAGCTTTTAGTTTATAAACAAATGAAAATTGTTTTGAAAATGATTATTGGATGTCATCCAGAATGACAGTTTATCACACATGGGCTTAAGCGTTGTGTGAGGGAGTCGATGAGGACTCGGGCGCATGGTACATGGTAAGTCACATCTCATTCATGGAATGGCATGTAGGATTCCATATAGAATTGGCATGTTCTTGTTGGAACGTGAATGTGAAATGTTTAGTGAAAATTGCATGTGCACTTAGGTGGGGAGTAGCCCTTGTAGGAGGTATTCTCTACTAGGCGTGGCTCACCCTTTATGAGACAACCCTTTCAAGTGCAGGGTTGACATCAGTGGACGGCACTCAGACGAGGTCGTGATTGAGAAGAAGGCCGACATGTGGCCTTGATAAATCTTTTGTAAAAAGTGCTAGGGAAAGATTAGTTCTAGTATGTATTTTGTATAAAATAATAGTAATTAAATTCTTTTGGACTATTGCTAATATAGTCAGGTATGTAATACGTAGTAGGTAAGAGGGTCGTGATCGAACTCTTACAGACTGCATTTGATGTATTATTTTCATATTTTAACTTAAATATGAATGAATGGGTTTCGGTGAAGGGACGTATCAATGTGGTGCCGAGTAACACGGTGTCATGAGAATTGAATCCCAGGTCAGGCTACGAGAGCTTAGAGTGCACAATAACCTAAGGTAAAAACTTCTGCAGGTTGACAGCTAGTCAATGGGACCCCCGGAAATTTGGGCGTCACACGTATAGGTCTCCCAAATAAAAAATGAGAAAATATCTTCTCATAAGACCATGTTTGGTCTTATCCTATTTTTGGCTTAAAGTTCTTCTTTTTGCTATTAAGTCCTTCTTCTTCATTCTATTTGCACATCAACTTATCAAAATCCTACTTTAACATTCAATCTTCTTACTTTATGTCCCTTGAGTACTTAATTTGAAAATTACCATTTATAACATGAAATTTCGACAATCACAAATTTTACTTCTATTATACCTAAACATGTAGTAACTACTGGAATATAATTTGGGGTGTTACTGATCGATGGCGACGGTTTTAGCGATGTTCTTTAGGCTTACAAAGATGAAAGTTGAACAACATGTTGGCAGTGCGAGAGCCGCGATTAATCTTTGGAATTTGAGGTCTAGAGCGCGTCATCGATCGTTGGAGTTTATTAATAAGAAAAAGGAGGCGCCTTTGATATGTAGTATATGTGTCAAGCGCTTGTATTTCTGGAAGGCTCAAAGGCTCTATTTATGTAGTTTTCACAGCACCCCTGGTTTCATGAATCTCCCCGATCGATCGATCGAATAATATAATATTGCGATTTGGCGAAGAAGAAACAGAGATGATGAAACATAGTGGAACTTCGTCGCCCAAATTGATACTAAATTTCCTGGATCTCGGATTGAACTCGAAGTTAGGCTCTTATACCAAATTGATGTAGCTCCGCTACAAAGAATAATAAATTAAAAGAAAGCGACAAAATAAACAGAACGAAATTCTCGAGTTTTCAATATCATATCAAGTCTACCCTAAAAACAATAACATAAGGTGCTATTTATAGGAATCGACAGAAAATCCTAACATAAATGGACTTGGGCTTGGGCCAAAAAGTACGATTAACTAAATAACTAATAATAATAAAAATCATCATTAGATTTAAGTTTCCTATCTCGTCTAAGCCTAGATACCAACCTACTCCATGCCCTATTAGGAAATATATTATTGGGCCGTGGTGGTGGGAAGGAATGGAAAAAAAGTTTCCTCCACATTTTAGGAAACATTAAAGCTACATCACAAGACTCACAACAAATAATAAGGTGGTATGTGTAAAACCTTGGAAAAATTCAGTTTGTCTAAAAAATGGTAAAACAGTAATTTCGGATGAAAATCGGAAATTTTCTAGATCTCGGATGATGAAACGGACTTCACCGTTGAATTTGTCTCGCAAAATCTAGTTACCCCATCAAATTTCGTCGAATTCCAAACAATTGGAATTTCACGTTTTTCGAAGCATCAGGTGTCGGGTGACGAGTGACGTGACACATGGCATGACCATGTGATGCCATATGGCACACTAGGGAAGTGACACATGGCATGAGCCATGTGGTGAACTTGGAATAAATGGCTCACATAGAGCCATGTATTACACAATGTAATAAAAAGGAAAAAGAAAATAAAGAAAATAAGGAAGAAAAACATGGTGATGACAAGTGGCCAAGGAGGAAAGTGGGAGAAAGTTTCCCAGCTTGATCGTCACAGTGTCAGGAGAAAGCCGAGAAGGAGGGAGAAGAAGAAAAAGAGAAAAGGGAAGAAAAGAGAATATGAGAAAAGAGAAAATGGAAAGAAATGAAAAGAGATAAGGATGAAACAATCAAGAGAAGGAAGTGCGGGTGGATAAGGGAAGAAAGAAAAGAAAAGAAAAGAAAGAAGGGAGAGCAAACAAGAGAGAGAGAGAGAGAAGAATCGGAGATAGAGAGAAGAATAGAATAGAGAGAGAGAAAGGGAGAGAAAGCAAGGAGATTTTCTATTATTCGTGGTCGAATCTTGACGGTCCTAGAGTAAAAGTCAATCAACGCATCGCGGGCTACGCGTAGGTACCAAAATCTTGGAGTTTCGCCAAAATCCGTGAGGTAAGGAATTTTCCTACTTTGATTATTTATAGCCTCAAGGCCATTTAATGGCATAGGCTGTCTTTAGGGCCGAAACTAGTCAGGTGTTTCAGTCCCAAAATTTTGGGGCTGGTTTCAGATAGTCCCAAACTATGTTGAAGGTTTTGTTTCGATCCCGGGACTGATGTCATCGGGTTTTGTTGTGAGTTTTGGTGTCCTAGTGGTAGGGTGACAAATAATAAAAAAATTGGTTCTTAACAATGAAGGGACCGTGTGGTGCCCTGTTTTTATGGGTTCGAGATTGGGCCATTTGTGTGTTATTGCTTGATCGAATAACATGCTGAGTGTGAAAATATTGTGTTTAGATATACTATTTTTTAAGGATGCAAATTATATGTAGAAAATATAATTATCCATGTTTTTGAAATGTTGCATGTAGTTCTTATTGTACATGTAGCATGACATAGCATGAAATGGCATAATTGCATTTCATATGCACGGTCACATCGCATCGAGTCGAGTGTGTGTGCATGGTATTGGTTATTCACCATTCTTTGTGAATGTGTAGTGAGCTCAAAAATGGGACAACATCCAAAATCGAGACTCACGGTGGAGTAAATCAAAAATAATAATAAATCACGTGTTTGGGTGAAGCAAGATGGGGCAGATCCCCCCCAGGGAGAAAGACCGAAATTTTATTCTTGGTCGAACAATATAGATCCGGCTTGATGAAAGTTCGCGAAAGTGTCGAAGGCGTTGCGAAGCCTCACGGTGAGACCCGAAAATTCGTAGCTGAATAAGCAGCGGGATTTGATAAATTAAAATATGAGGGTTGTCTAATGGTTTAAGTCATTAGGTGAAATACCAATGACTGGTTTTCATACTTGGTGTTGAAGGTGTGAGGGGGTCGGTCGGGACTCGGGTTGTGGGCATGAAGAGTTTCATCTCATGCATGACAAAGAACATTCTATATATGATTGCATTATTTATATGGAATATGATTTGATGTTTATATGCAGTGAATTCGTATGCATTTAAGGTGGGGAGTAGCATAGAAAAATTTCTATTGGGCATTCTTTGCGCCCCATTGTGAAATGTTACTGGGTATTGGAGGTACACAGAGAGCCGAAACAAGTCTAAGAGGGTAATTGTGAAAAGAGTAGGTTTGTAGCCTATCATGTGTTGTAAATTAGTTGAATATCGGTTTGTTGATGTAAATGCCAGTTTGTAATAAAAACTTAGTTTTAGACTTATTTTGTGCGGTGTTAAAAATCCCCCAAAGTTTTAAATTGCCTGAAAAATGCGTACAAAGGCAGCAATATTGAAGTTATTGCACTTAAGTGAAATTGGAGATCATAGGGAAATGAAAATTGTGTTTACTACCCATTTTGAGTTCTTATCGCCCAGCGAAGAACTCTCTATCGCAATAGAGATTTCGGAGTCCATTGCTCCAGCGACAACGGTTGTAGTGTCGCGACAAGAGAACGGTCTAGGCGGTACATTGCATCCGCGACCGAACATGGCATGTCGTGAGAGTGTCGCCGCCCGCGGCGGTGCTGCATCGCGGCGACCGCGTGATTTGGCGAGCGATGCGGGCCAGCGCGTGCTAAGCCCGAGAAGAGACCCTGAGCACGCTGCGGTAGAGGGTGCGTGTGAACTTCCTGCGAGTTTTTGTCACGATAGAGATTCTCTATTGTGACAAACTTCTCAAGGCTTTCTGTCTCAACAGAAAATTCTTTGTTGCGACAAAGAATCCCAAAAAATTGGATTTTCCATGTCATGACATAGGGTGTATGTCACGACAGAGGACGGCCTTGGGCGCGCGACAGCGTTGTGCATGTGCACGTGACATGGTGCTACGCACACGACAGTGCGCTCCCATCGCTGACCAGGCGTCTACTGTCGACGAGCTATCGATAGCTCATTTATGCGTAATGTACTATTTGAGCTGCGTTCGTGCTTCATTCGTGGCGATGTTCGCGCAGACCTTTGTTCACATGGGGTTTCAACTTTTTGGTTTACGATCGATGAGACTTCGAGAATGACAAAAAAATTGGCGCGACGTTTGGCGTCGCGGCGCAATGTCGCCGAGCTTGGGTATCACGAATACTTGCTAGGACCTGATTAGCGCTGGGTTAAATCATGCATTTGTGTAATTTGATGATGTAATGTTATTGCATGATGCTGTATTTCATGTTCGATTCATATACTTGGTAAATAGTATATAGGAAATAAGTATGATATGGATTAGTGGTGGCATATGCACTACTAATGGAATAAGGAAAAAGAACCTCAATTTTCTATTTAACTTATGTAAATGGCAAGTCGGAGAAGAGGATGCAGGGGTCGTCCGTGAAGCACTCCACCTGTATTGACCAGCAGACCTTTGTTGAGGTCATGGAGTGTATTCTTGCCATGCTTGCAGGCTAGTCACTTATTTGGGATTCAAAATTAGTAACCTCGGCGGTTTATAGCACATCATCCTCCGAAATTTACGAGAGGATCGATGGTAGGCGATCATTTAGCACGATAGGTGGAAGTTTTGGAGCTAGGTCACCTGCGTGCTCGCGGATCCGGGCTAGCCACATTTAGGCTAGGGTGAGTCAGGATATGGTGGGATTAGGTTAGAGTCTCGGGATCACGGGGCGTGGCGCCAAGGGAGAGTTCGAAAGAGCTTTTCATGGGTAAGTTTTTTCGATGCGCTGAGCATGCAAGGCTCGGAGTTCATGAGTTGAGCAGGAAATATGGCGTGCTTTCAGTATGGCAAGTTCATTTGAGTTGGCACATTTCGAGGGATGACTATGTGGCCCGCAGTGTAGGCTTGAGTGAGAAAGTTCGAGGATGGCACGTTTGTCCATCAGGGAGTGGGTGTAGGATTTCTCCTACATGACATGGACTCTATGGTCAAGATGGCTATGGCCATAGAGAGAGATAGAGGATGCACGAATTGTCGGCTGCGGTGCTAGTGAGAAAGAAGGAGGATCGGCCTTAACTACAAGTTCGGGGGAAATAGGTGGAAGACTTGCTCCTCGAGTGTTTCGAGGGACCCGGGGCAGGCTGCTTGTCAAGGTCAGGCCAAACGGGCTTCTACCCGGCCCGGGACGGATGATATGTTATTTTACGCCATCGGCTTTGGACATATGAAGTGGATTTTACCCTCGAGGCAGGATCTCAGGTGTTGGGACGGCGCGGTCAATCGGCATAGTACAGTACGGTAGAATCTTGCTCTGCCCGACACCATCGATTGCGGGAAGTACATGGGGTCCTTCTAGAGGATAGAGATTGCTCCAGTGCTCCCATTGTGGGAGAAATCATAAAGGAAATGTTGGAGACTTCACAGTGCTTGTTTGATTTGTGGATCCAAGAGCATCGACGAGATTGTCTAGAGCTCGTTCGTTTACAACACCACGGGGCCCAGAGTGCGGCTTTAGTTACAAAAAGCTGACAAGAGTGTTGCATCCGCAGAAGTGTTAGAGACAAGGGATACAAACTTTGGAGTGACAAGATGGTCATGCTCCGGTTAGAGCATATGCAATGAAGCGGCGTTACGGAAGATACGATGCTCGGATGTGATAATCGGTAATTTCACTATCTTTGATACTATTGTGCGTGTATTGATAGACCCGAAGTCGACCCGTTCATATGTGTGTCTTGACATACCCAACTTAGGTAATTCTGAAAAATTGAAGCTAGAAGTATGAAATCTTGGTGATGAACCCGCTCGGGCATAGTGTTATTGTGAACAAAGTGTATAGAGATTATCCCATCAAAATACGAGAGTATGAATTTTTGGGAGATTTAATTGAGTTATCCTTCAGGGAGTTTGATGTAATATTGGGAATGGAATTTGGTTGTCAGGCCACGGAGCGGATAGTCATTGTAAAATGAAAGAGTGACCTTAAGGACCTTTGGATGAAGATGAAGTAACTTTAAATCGGTGAGGAGGTCGAGATCACATCTAATGTGATATCCGCGACCCTTCTTTAGAACAATGGTGCGGAAAGGATGTAAGCCTACTTGGCTTATGTGATTGTCTGGTAAAAGGCAAGACTGAGCCTAGTGTATCAGATATCCTACGTTAGCGACTTCGGACGTGTTTAGAAGTTTATAAGATTGCCCCACATAAGGAGATTGAGTTTGCTGATGACGTTGTACCATATTGCTGGCATCCATTGCAAATGCAGTATTCATAGAGGCGAGACTAAAGTACAATTGCAGAATTACTAGAAAAGGTTTATTGAACCAGTGTATCACCATGAGGAGCTCCGTGCTTTGTTAAAAAGAAAGATGATACACACTTGATATGTATTGATTCTGAACCATTGAACAAGTTAACGGTAAAAGAATAAGTATCCGTTACCACAGATTGATGATTTGTTTGACCCGATTAAAGGTGCAAGTATCTTTAAAGATTGACTTGCGATCTGGGTATAGGTGAGAATTAAAGATGCCGATGTGCATAAGGCGGCGTTTAGGCGATATGGACATTGTAGGTTGCTGTAATGCCGTTTGGATTGTCATCTCAATGGCTTTCTTGGACACAATGAATCGTGTTTCAGGCCGTATGTGGATCAATTTGTCGTAGTGTTCCTAGAGGACATTCTTGTGTATTCAAAAGATCGAAAGTCATGACACACACCTTAAGTAGTGTTAGAGACTTTGAGAAAAACCGGTGTATGCAAATTGAGCAAGTGTGAGTTTTGGAAAGAATGAAGTGTCGCTTTCTTGTTGTATAGTATCGAAAAGAAGGAATCAGTGATCAGAAAATAGAAATTGGTTGTTGAATGGAAGCCACACAGAAATATTACGAGAAGTGCGTGGTTTCTGGGACTATGGAATCTTCTGAAGATTCGTAAGGGTTTCTATGTGCGGCCCGATGGCCAGTTGCTCTACAGAAAATGTAAAGTATGAATGGAGTGAAAAATGTCAAAAGGAGTTTTGATAAGTTGAAAGCATTATATATAGAGGCCTAGGTTCTTACTCAGCCAAGTAGGCGGTAGAGAGATATGTGATTTTTAGTGATGCGTCGCTAAATGGACTTGGATGTGTCCTAATACAAGAGGGTAAAGTGGTAGCCTATGCTTGAGCAGTTGAAGCGCATGAAAGGAACTACCCACGCATGATTTGGAATTAACATAATTGTATTTCTTATTTGAAAATTTGGAGACATTATTTGTATGGAGATAAGTGTTTCATCTACACGATCATAAGAGTCTTAAGTATTTGCCCTCACGAGGCTTAACTTGAGGCAACGAGGAGATGGATTGAGCCGATAAAAGATCATATTTGCGTGATTAATTATCACTAGGGAAAGGCGATGTAGCGGCGACGCTTTGAGTGAAAGTCAATCTGACGCCCGGCGTTGAATGCCCATTTGTCATTATATGGCGATGGTGCTTTGTAGTGGCGGTTGATAGCAAGACCGAGTTTGTTGAATGCAGTGCTAGAGCACAAAAGAAATATGAGAAAATTTACGCACGATAAATCAAATTGGAAATGGTAAAAGAAGGCGAGTTCACGATTGAGCAAAATGGAGTTTGTATTATTATAAGGATGGTATGTACCGATTGTAATGTTGAAATACATCACAGGAGAGTGCACATAGTAGATCTTTATTTGGCATCCATCCCGGTGCTCTGAGATGTATCGAGAGATTTAAAAATGTCGATGCAGTGGTCCGGATGAAAGAGATGTCGAAATTTGAGTGTTTGGTATTGTCAAGGAAGTAAAAGAAGCGAGCATCAAGTTCCTTGGAGATTATTGCGGCATATTAGAATACCGGAAGTGGAAGGATAGAATCTACCATGGATTTTGTGGTTGGGTTACCATTGACGAGGAGAGAGGCATGACCGGTTGGAGTGCGTAGTAGATCCCGATTGACTAGTCGACTCACTTCCCAGGTAGACGGACTATTCATGACAAACTAAGCGGCGTATATCACGAAATAGTTCGGTTACATGGAAGTTCCTATAACCATTATTTTGGGCCGAGTCGAGGATTCTTGAAAATTTTAGAGGAAGATTCTGCGAGGCCTTGGGCACCTTGGCCCGAATTTATTCTGACGTTCCACCTGAAACGGATGGACGATGCGAAGTGATCGGATGCGGAAGATATGTTAAGGAGTTTGTGTGATCGACAGCAGGTGGGTCAGGATCAAACACATTGCTTTGGTTGAATTTGTGTGCAACAGCAGGTTCCAATCAGGAGTATTGGAATGGCGCCTTATGAGGGCTTTATGGGAGAAAATGTAGAACACCATTGTGTTGGGCTGGAATTGAGTGAAGAAAGTGATTGGCCACAGACTTGATACAAGAGGCGAGAAAAGTGAAAATGATTAGAGAGAGATTGAGAATTGGCCACCCGATAGGCAATCATATGCAGAACATGAAAGAAAAGATGACCGATGAAGGATGGCAAAAAGTGTTTTTGAAAGTATGGCAACTTGGAAGAAGGTGATGAGATTTAGGAAAAGGGCAAGTTGGGCTAGATTTGGTGGCACTGTAAGAGTGATTGAAAAAGTGGGTCAGGTGGCATATAGATTAGCATTACCTCGGACTTAGAAAAAGATCCATAATGTGTTCATGTGTCCGTACTACGGAGGTACCGATCGACTCCCGTCACATGCTTAGTCTCTTCGGAGACAATTGAGCCTGATTAAATTTGACATATGAAGAAGAGCCCGGTGGAGATCTTGGCTCCTTGAAGTGAAAGAATTGCGAGGGCAAGAAGATTAGCTAGTCAAGTCTTTATTGGAGAAACCATAAGGCGAGGAAGCCACTTGGGAAAGTGAGGAAACGATGCGACGCGGTATCATAGCCCATTTGACTAAGGTAATTCGGAATGAAATTTTTAAGTAGGGGAGAGTTGTAACGCCCCAAAAATACCTTGGGATTTTTATAAATAAAATTTATTATATATTAGGGTATGGTGGGCCCAACGGGTATTTTACGGGAATTGTTAGACGAATATTAGATTTAAATGATTATTGAATCTGAAATAAACCCCAGTAGAAAAAGAAAAATATGAAATTGAAAAATGGGGATATAGGTCGATTGTAAATAAGTTTATATGTCTACAGTGAAAATAGGAGGCTTAAATGAAAAATAATAGAGAAATGGAGGGACCTAAATATAAAAAAGAAATAGAAAAAGAAGAAAAAATCAAAAGGAAAGGGCGTGTGGCATGTGTAGGAAAGTGGGAGGAAGTTTATAAATTTTTAAATCTGATTTAGAGTGATGTAAGAAAAGGAAAAGAAAAATGGAGTGTTTAGAGTGAGAAACTCTCACTTCTCTCTAGATTTCCTTGATCGGACCATGGGTCCCGGGCAAAGCAAGAGGGAAAGTCCTTCCTCGTGACCAAGAGCTGTATTAGAGACCGGAATCGGGGAGTTTCGATGACTCAAGAGGTAGGTCTTCCCCTACTTTGGTCATTTTCTACCTAATTTGCCGCATTGTGATAGTCTTTTGATAACCGGACTATAGAGCTGAATTTTGGGTAAAAATAAAGAGAATCGGGTAGTGAGTCCCTCTGGTAAGTTGTAGCCACATCCAATGAACTTGATGTTAGGCTTTTGAATCTCTCAATTTGGACTCTGTAGACTAGGATTTGTAATCTTTTATTGAGAGTCGACCATTTCATTCTGGTCGGGTCGGGTTACGCAATTCAGGTCAACTAGCCAGACCTTAGAACAGGTTTTTGAGTAAGAAATAAAGGGAATTCGGAAGTAAGTCCTTCTGGGAAAGTGTAGCCCACGTCATGAAGGAAATTGATATTAGGCTTTTGAATTTCTCAGATTCGGACCCTGTAGGCAAGTTATGGTCTTTTTACTCGAACGATCAAATGGGTGAAGGTCAGCCCATGAGGTCAGCCGAATAAAGGTCGCGGACCTCAGTCACGAAAGCTCGGCTTCGTCATGCGAGCTCAACTCGTCATGCGAGCTCAACTCGTCATGTGACTTAGCTCGTCTAAGAGCTGTTTCGTCACGGCCGAAGCTGACTGTCTTCGATGCGGCCTTCGTCGATCGAATTATTCGTCGAGGCCCGGCTGCGCGTGACCTCAACGGAAGGTCACCTTCTTACGTGCGACTCCAGATTCGGTGTTGTTCACGTAAATCCCATTGAGTCAAGGAATCCATCCATATGCCTGAGAAAGATATTAGATGTCAGGTCGAGGTGTTGGAGTGGGCTCGTCAACCGGTCACGGCTCGTCGGTCGGGTCGGCTCGTCAAGGTACATTGCGCGACCTCCAGAGCAGTCATATCTCCTTCGTTGTTCGATTTGGGTGTTCTTGGACTCTATGGAAAGCCCATTGGTCAGAAACCACATTCATATTCTAGAGGTATATTTGGATGTCAGACCGAGGTGTTATATCGAGCTCGTCAGGTCCGTCGGCTGTGGTTAAGTCGGCTCGTCTGGGTTGACTATACCCGACCTCCAACGGAAGGTCATATCTCCACCGTCCGAACTTCAGGTCGGGTAGTGACTCTCATGGAAACCCCCAGTCGAGGCCATTCATATTTCTGAGAGGAATGAAGATGTTTTGGCTGAGGTGATAGATCAGCTCGTCGATTCGAGATTTGGCTAACGTATGACCTCGACCGGAAGAGAGCAACTCTCTATTGTAATCCAGAACAACCCGTTTGGTGTTCTTGGACTCTATGGAAAGCCCATTGATTCAAGGAGGTGGAAATACATGTAGCTTGTAGAATTTGGAAATCATATTAATCTCTGAAAATCAATCTAACCAAAACTACTAAAGAGTACCTTGAATAATATTGTTCTTTAATGGTTTTGGAATAGGGACGACGAGGAGGAAAGAAAGCAGCGGGTGAGATTCAGTTGGAATCAAAGTGCAAAGATTTTGGGGTTTGTTCTCTGAGCTCCTATTCCTCGTTCAAGTTTTTAACGTCATTTGTTAAGCGTATTGAGTTGATTTGGTGTTGATTTGAGAAAAGTGATTGTGAAATGTTTGCGTATAAAAATTATGATTATTAAGAAAATAAAGCATTTTATCTGGCGTCACGTATTATGCGCATATTTTTCTTATAAAGGATTTGAATGCCCTTAATAGAATGTTACTTAGTTTATTTAGCGTGGGATAGATTGGTATACCCGATAGGGTGAATAAGCGGTCTTTGCGAACTATTGATGTGTCGCTCCGTCCCGGCCGGCCAGTGGGGCCAGGTACTATGTTATAAAACCATGTGATGCCGGCTGCGGCCCGGCGGGACCGTCTTAGGTGACTCGATATCTGTATACTGAAGACATAGGTTAAATTCGTTAAGGAGGCATAAGCTATGATTGGCATACTTCAGATTGATTTGGCCAGGAATTGGTCGCATAAGCGAATTGATACACTGGCCAGGTGAATTACGGCCAGACTGAATTTGTGAGCATAATTGAATTGATTTGAAATTGCGAAATATTGATTATGAAAATGTATTTATGGGATGATCAATGAACTATAATTTATTGTATATATATAACAAAGTATATATTGTATTTTATATTGATCATCGAGGGTAAAGATCCCGAATTATCAAAATTAGCAAGTTGATTTAAGTGGGCGAGAATGGTTGTATATAGAACAGCCTAAACGTAAAATGCTTAGCGTATTGTTTACCAATGCGCGGTGCTTAGTGATAGATAGTGATCGACGGACCAGATCGAGGAGCGTCGGTGCCAAAAGGAAATTTGGGTATGCTCAAGACATGTGCATTCATTTCATGTTTTCTTTTGGATATTGATATTATGTAAAACAATTTGAACTACGAACATCTATTTTTTGTCATTTTGAAAAGGCTTGAATGCCTTCATTGTAAATGTATTTTGTTAAATATAAATGTTTATGGGCTTGCACAAATTACGATAACCATAAGATATGATTTTAGTGATTGAGTGATTTTAGTGGCATCCGGACTCGAGTTCGGATCCTTAAACGGATCGGGTCGGGTAAGGAGCTCCACGGTAACGATATGGAGTTTAGGTGGCTACGCCATTCATACAGCGAGGTGATTGAGTCCCGGGTAGGAGCGGTGTCGTCCATCGGGGGCGAGTACGGTGGTCGCAGTGTGAAGGTTGGCCATCCACATATGGTAGTCTTAGGTATAGGGGCGGAGTTTGTGGTTCCCACTAGCTAGCACGTTGAGAGAGATATCCTCGAGGAGTTCCTTGCTCGTTTTTTATTATTGCATCCAGTGTACGAAGATGTCACAGTGATCTTTCATGATGTGCTTGGAGGCGGCATGGGCAACACGTTGGAGATTTTGTTTAACGGTGTCTCACGTGTCAATAGGTAAAGGCTGAGCATCAGAAGCCAATAGGGCTACTCCAGCCATTAGAGGCAGTTGAGTGGAAGTGGGAGCATGTCACGATGGATTTTGTGACCCACTTGCCACGAACACCATGGAGGCATGATGTCGTATGGGTTATAGTAGACCGGCTTACTAAGTCGACACACTTTCTATACGGATGACCTTCACATTGGAGGAATTCTGCCGGTTATATATTTGTGAGATTGTCCAGCTACATGGAGTGTCAGTCTCTATTGTATCATATAGGGATCCCAAATTTACGGCACACTTTTGGAAGAGTTTCCAAAAGGCCATGGGGACACAGTTGACGATGAGAACAACATTTCATCCTTAGACAAATGGTCAATCGGAGAGGACCATATAGATTTTAGAGGGCGTCTTTGCGTCTTTGTGTGTCACGGATCTCAAGGGTAGTTGGGAGGGCGCACCCTTAGTAGAATTAAGCCTGCGACAACAATTGTCGGGCGAGTATTCGGATGGCACCCTATGGGGCCTTATATGGAAGGTGTGTCGATCCCAGGTTGTTGGACGGAGGTGGGAGAGGCTGCATCCTTTGGTTCGGTTGATTAGGGCACCTGCGAGAGGTGGTTGATTCGGGCGCCTTCTTTTGGCTTAGAGTGAACGAGAGAGCTACGGTGGCCAGGGACGGCGTCGACCTCTAGAGTTCGAGGTGGGTGATCACATCTTCTTAAAGGTGATGCCTAAGAGAGGAGTGGTCAGATTCGGCAAGCGAGGGAAGCTAGCACCAAGGTATATCGGGCTCTTCGAGATACTCGAGATGGTGGGTACAATTGATTATTATTGGTTTGCGCTACCACTGAGTTTATCAGGTGTCTATGAGATGTTCCACGTCTCCATGCTCCGGAAGTATACTCTAGATCCAGCTCATGTAGTGGATTGGGGGAGAGATTACTGTTGATACTGATGGGACCTTCGAGGAGGGACCAGTGAGTATCTTGGATAGCCGAGATTAGGTTTTACGAAGCAAGACCATGCGGCTAGTGAAAGTGTTATGGCAACACCGAGGAGTGGAGGAGGCAACTTGGGAACGCGAGGAAATGATGAGGGCCACCTATCCTTTCCTATTTGAGGAAGAAGGTGCGTGGTCTAAGGCATTAGAATAATTACTCTATATGCATGTGTTTGTGTGTGCTAGTATGTGTGAATTTCGATGATGAAATTCTGTTAAGGGGGGGAGAATATAAAACTCGGGAAAAATTCAGTTTATCTAAAAAATGGTAAAACGGTAATTTCGGTTGAAAACCAAAAATTTTCTAGATATCATTATGTGAAACGGACTTCATAGGTGAATTCGTCTGGCGGGAGTCTGGTACCGGTAATTTCATCGGATTCAACGATCAATTCGTTTTCGAGACAGTGTCGAATTGACGGTGACACATGGCATGACTATGTGATCTTGTATGGCGGTAGGAAGTGACACATGGCGTAGGCACCATGTGGTCTGATTGAATAAATGGCTCCGCGTTGAAGCGTGTGTTCGTGATGTAATAAAGGGAAAAGAGCAAAATAAAGAAAAAGCATGGTGATGACAGTGGTCGAGGAGGAAGGTGGGAGGGGGAGTTTCCCAGCAATCCAGCATACGTGTAGGAGAAGTTAGAGAGGAGGGAGAAAGAGAAAAGGAGAGATAGAGAAGAAATGAGAAAAGAAAATGGAAAGAAATGAAAAGAGATAAGGATGGAACAAACAAGAGAAAAAAGTGCGGGTTGATAAGGGAAGAAAGAAAAGAAAAAAAAAGGGAGAGCAAACAAGAGAGAGAGAAGAATCGGATAGAGAGAGAGAGAAAGAAAGGGGAGAGAAAAGCAAAGAGATTTTAAGACGTCGACGATCGAATCTGCGAAGTCAGAGTAAAAAAAAAAGTCGTCCCGCGGCGTCGGCTACGAGTGGAGTCTGAAATCTTAGAGTTTAATGGCTAAAATTGAGGTAAAATTCCTCTTTGATTATTCTGGCTGCAAATGAAAAAAAATGGTTCTTAACAGTGAAAGGACCCAGAGTAAATAGTGCCTTGTTTTTATGGAACAGAAGTTGGGCCATTTGTGTGTTGATAACTTGATCGAATAACATGCTAAGTGTGAAAATATTGTGTTTAGATATGTTATTTTTTATGGATCTGCAGGTATATGTAGAAAATATAATTATCGTGTTTTGAAATGTTGCATGTAGCTCTTGTGTGCGAGTAACGTAATGCGGCTAGAATAGCGTAATTACATTTCATATGCGGTCACATACTATCGCGTCGGGTGTGTGCATGGTATTGGTTATTCACCGTTGCTGTGAAGATGTGTGGTGAGCTCGAAATGGGACGGCGTCAAAATGTCGATATTCACGGTGGAGTAAATCGATAATAATAATAATAATAAATCACGTGTGTGTTTGGGTGAAAGCCAGATGGGGCAAATTCTCCACTAAGGGTGAAAGGGCGAATTTTATTAGCAGTCGGACAAATGGATCAGCGATGAAAGTTGGCGAAAGTGTCGAGAAGGCGAGTTGCGAGACTGGGTGAGATTGGAAATTCGCCTTGAATAAGCAGGATTTGATAAAGTAAAATTTGAGGGTTGTCAATGGTTTAAATCATTGAATGGCTTATCGATATTGGTTTTTCCTTGCTGGCGTTGCGGGAGTAGGGTCGGTGGGACCGGTTTTGGGCATAAGGAGTCATCTCGTACATGACCACAGAACATTGTCATAGGGTTAAAATTATTTATATGAGTCTGAAGTACAGGTAGCAGTCGAGTTAATTAATTCTTGAAAATTAATGGTTTATGGCCCCTGTCATGTGTTTGTAAATTAAGATTAGACTCAAGTTTTGATGAGTATAAATCATAAGTTTGTAATAAAACTTAAGTTCTGAACATTATGTCTGAATTCATTAATAATCCTAGTTTCAAACTCACAAAAAATCGTCGGGAAGGTGGCGTCATAAGGTCATTATGAGTGGTGAGGCGCGAAGTGGCGGTGAGCTCTTGCCCATTTTAGTTCTTGTTCGCGGCGAAGAACTCTTTGTGACGAGATTTGGAAGTCCATTCATCCGCGACAGTTTGGCAGTCGCGACGAGGGGTGATATAAAGCGGTCTGTTCTATCATAATTGGGCATGGCATGTTGTGACGATCTTTACCGAATGCAATTGTGATCGCGGTTCTGGCTCTGCCGCGTGCGGAAGGCGACTTGCTGCGACAGCGACCCTGAGGCGTTCTGACCAGAACTCTGTGACGGATGGTTCTATGTGACGGAAAAATTCTCTGTTGGGGCGACATGGCGTAAGTTTGTGTAGCCAGAACTTCTCTGAGGCTTTTTATCGAGGTAAGAGAATCGAAACATGGATTTCTATGTACGTGACGCAGGTGTATCTTGACAAAGATGACCATGAGCGGCGGTACTAAAGCGCGTTGTGATAGAGTGTATGTCTTGTAAACCAGGTCTGGCGTATGACAATCAGCTCTTATCACGGCTCGACGATCTCTTTTGTGACTTTCAGAGTTGTCTAGTAGCTCATTACACTGTGTGTACATTGTTTGAGTTACTGTTTATTGACATTGTTCGTAGATAATGTTCACATAGGGTTTCAACTTTTGGGTTTCCGATCCAATGAGACCCAGAATGAAAAAAAATAAAATAAAATAAAAATTGATTCCCGAAAATTTGGGGCGTCACATCATGTTTTAAACGTGGCGCATTATGATTTCAATACATAGCTATCGCTTCTTCCGCCCTCTTTTTGATCGCCCAATAATAGATAAAAATTGGTGGTGAGGTGAAGGTGAAAGGTGGAGGCTCAGCCGACATGTCCAACTACCCACGAGCAAAAAGTGAGTTTTTTTTTCCACAGCATGCGGCGATCCGACGGCCACCAGGACGAAGGCATGCAACATCTGGGAAGCACTCTTGGTCTACTCTGATTATCAGAATCAACCACATGTAACACATTTTATTTTAGAATAAATGTAAAGCTGCATGCCACGTGAGAACAGGCCTCCCTCCAGCCAATACTGTAGACCACCCACTTAGAGTGAATTACATCAATCACCAACAGAAGCCCAAATCTTTATGAAAGAAACTTTACGAAATTAAATGGAATACAGCTGGTTGGTAAATAAAACAGATCGAAGGACATGATGTTAATTCAGACGTCCTTTTTTCAAAACACATGTATTTCACTGAAGATGAATTAAGCAGAAAAATATTATAACTCAAAGGGTTTAATGTATTATTCTATATAGCCATGCAGCATTTTGTTTTTTTTTTTTTTTTTTGATAGAGCATTTTGTTTCTTGTTCTTGTTACGATTGTCACTATTTACTTTTTATTTTATTTAGCAATGAAATCGACGTTGTGGAATTCCAGCGCTCTCCACTCGGACTCATGGGCGGGTATGATCCCCGGAAAAGCAGAGAGGAAAAACAAAATTAAGTGTTTCTACAAAAATGTTGTATGTTGAATTAAAGTAAAGAATATATTGACGGATATATTAAATAAATATGAATTATAAACTATTAAATAAAGTTAGGCTAATTAAAATAATTAATTGAAGTTTTTAAGTCTTAGTGTATATTATAAGTATGAGGCGTTAATGTGTAGAGAATAGACGTAATTTACATTTTTGCTGATCGGTTAAAATAGAAATTATGAGCAGTGTGACGATTCATGCATGACGATTGTTTATGAATAGGCATATTGTACTCTGACGTGATTATTAAATAGCCAGAGCGATTGTTTATAAATAGGGATCGTGATCACATGTCATATTATAATTTTCAGTGCTTGATTAAAATTTGTCGAAAGAAATATTAGACAAGAAAAGCGATGCCAATCACGGAAGATCGTAAAGCGCCATCTTTCGTATTCAAATATTTCGTATTTTGTTATGGGTTCAAAAATACGGCTTCCTTGAATCGATATTTTGATTAGCATTGATTGATATGAATGTTCATGTTTGTGTGATGGTTTTCACATAATGAATTTTAATTTCAACATGTGGTATCAGTGCAGTTTCATGTTAAATTGTTGAGAATAAGTCAGAAAAATATTTTTTCTTTTAGGGCCAAAATTTTTTTTTTTCTTCCCTTTATTCCTGCTGCAAATGCTCCAGCACAGATTAATGTCCCTGAAGGACAATTAGCAAATGAGTATCAAATACGCCTGAAGCGTGGGAGACCTATTGGTTCAAAGAATGTAGCTAGAATAGGAGAAACCTTGAAATGAGAATTGATATCCACACGAGAAAAGATACGTGATTAAAAAAAAAAAAAGGCAAGGCAATTGCATTTTTAAGTTAGTCATTTAAATATAAATATGTTATCGTTACAGTGTATTTACTAAAATTTACATTCAAATATAGGTGTTTAAATATATATTTTGAGATAAGTTAATTAACACAATATGTCACCAAAATGACCACTTTTGTGAAAATTAATTTTATTTCAAAATATAACAAGATTATGTGCATGTAACTTATGTAAATATTAATCGGCCCAAAGGAAAATTAATATCTAACATAGTACATGTACACACGTAGTAATGGCAGCGTGATAATTATTTGGTTTACATATGAATAATAGAATTGGCCCCGAAGGAAGATTTATTGTCGATATATTTTATTATCGATGTTGATTACTATACCAAGATATCACTTACAAGTTAATATTTTTTTATCCAAAAATAAAATATTAATAAAATTGTCTGATATCGAGGAATGGGAGTTGCCTTTATTTGAATTTAATTTTTGGTTTGAGTCTTATGTGAGTTTGTTTGCTTGTTTATTGATCTCGATTGACTACTAGTTCTACTTCTAACATTAATGTCGACATTAATTCTATTCCTGTACTAAATGGCACAAACTTCAAGACATGGCAAGAGAGCCTCCAAATAGTTACCGATTGTCATGGATCACAGACCTTGCGTTAAGGGTTTCTGGCACTCTGCACCTCTTCTTTGTTGAAAGCTCCTCTGATGAAAAGAGGGATATTGAAATGTGGAAGAAGTCAAATCGCATGTGTTTGATGATCATTAAAAAGGTCATTCCGGAAGCATTCAGGAGCACAATATCCAAAACGAAAAAGACAGCCAAAGAGTTCCTAGAAGAAATTAAGAATATATTTGCCAAGAATGAAAAGTCTAAAACAAGTACACTTTTGGCAAATCACATCTTAATGAGATATAAAGGTAATGGGAACATTAGGGAGTACGTTATGGAAATGTCTCATCTTGCTTCAAAGTTAAACATAGCTTGATCTCGAGGATTTTCAACGCATTTCCAGTTTGATATCTCTTCCCACACAATTCAGTCAATTTAAGGTGAGCTACAACTGCCAAAATGAGACTTGGTCTCTTAATGAGCTCATCTCGCATTGTGTGCAAGAAGAGGAAAGGTTGAAGCAAGAAAAGAAAAGAAAGAAGGATAAAGAAGCTGTAGAGGTTCCATATCAAAAGAAACAACATAAAGAAAAAAAGGTTGATGGTTGTTTCTTCTGTGGAGCTGCAGGACATAAGAAGAAGCAATGTACCAACTATCATGCTTAGCGTGCAAAGTACACTTCTTAATCTAGTTTGCTGCGAAGTTAATTTGACCGGTACCTAAATTTTGTAGTGGATGGATTACGCTACAACCACTCACATCGAGTGTCGATGCGAGGGTTGCTGAGTTTGTCAAAGCCAAATGATGATTGAAGATACATCTTTGTAGGCAATGGCAAAGGTCGAGATTGAGAGCGGTGGGATATTTGAGTTATTGTTAAGTCTGTGCTTTATTTGGATTTGAATGGGTTATTTGTTGTACCGTCGCTGGAAGACGGAATTTGGTTTATTTCTGTATTGGACAAATTACATTCTTGTTCTTTTGAAAATAATAATTTTGTCTTTCCCGGAAATTCAAATTGGGTTGGTATTGGTTCTTTATCTTATATAAATAACCTTTACTTATGCTTGTCTGATTGCTTGATATCATGAAACCTTGCAATTAAATTACTCGAGGTGTTAAAGAAAATTAACCAATGAGAATTCCTCATTATTATGGCATAAGAGAT
This sequence comes from Tetrastigma voinierianum, assembly GCA_016808115.1. NCBI lineage: Eukaryota > Viridiplantae > Streptophyta > Magnoliopsida > Vitales > Vitaceae > Tetrastigma > Tetrastigma voinierianum. The sequence goes on from JAEQBH010000025.1 coordinate 88,003, forward strand.
TAGGTCACATCTCCAAAAGAAGAATTGAAAGGCTTGTGTCAGATGGGATTCTAGATTTCCTTGATTTTGCAGGTTTTGAAATTTGCACAAATTGCATAAAGGGAAAACAAACAAACACAAGGAAATTTGGTTCCAACAGGGCCACAGATGTCTTAGAACTGATACATACAAATATTTGTGGGCCATTTTCTACGGTTTCATGGAATGGACAACAATATTTTATCACGCTTATAGACGATTTTTCACGTTATAGCTCTACATATTTATCTCATTCATGAAAGTCTCGATCAACTGGAAGTGTTGAATCATTCAAAGTTGAAGTTGAAATCAACTCGGCAAAATGAATTAAAAGCGATGAATATGATCATGGTGGTGAATACTATGGTAAGTATGACGGTTCATGTGAACAACGTCCGGGACCATTTTCTAAATTCCTAGAGGAGTGCGGTATCGTCCCACAGTACACCATGCTAGGTTCTCCAAGCATGAATGGTGTTGCTGAAAGGCGAAACAGAACGCTCGAAGACATGGTAAGAAGTATGACTAGTCATTCTAACTTGCCAAAATCACTCTGGGGTGAAGCATTAAAGACTGCAGCGTATATCCTTAACAAAGTACCAACTAAAGCAACTACTAAAACCCCTTATGAACTTTGGACTAGCAAGAAGCCCAGTATGAAGCACTTACACATTTGGGGATGTCTAGTTGAAGCAAGGCCTTACAGGACACATGAAAAAAAATTGGATTCAAGAACAGTTAGTTGATATTTTATTGGATATACGAATCCGGGGGTTACAAATTCTATGATCCACACTACTAAATCATTTTGGAGGCAGGAAATGCTGACTCTTTAAGGATGTTGAGTTTGATGGGGGAAATAAGGATAGGGATTTTGTTTTTGAAGATAAATATGTTGATATTCCCACAGCTGTTATTGACATTGATCAGGCTCCTATACCTGACATTGTTCAAGAAGTAAATCCAAATCAAAATAATATCCAAGAACCTCCTAGTTCCCGAAAAGACGACTACACCTCCTCACAGAACCTATGCCATTAAGGAGATCTGGTGGAGAAAGGAGTACGGTGCGGATGATTGCATTGTATTTCTTGATAACATAGGTTTGACATTGGTGCGTGGAAGATGATCAATGAAACTTCCGTAGCTAGAAAGTTCTAAATCTCAAGAGTAGATTGATGTCATGAATGAGGTAAAGTCCATGAAAGGACAATGACGTTTGGATCTTTTCCCACTTTGCACGAAGGTGTGAAACCCATTGGCGTAAATGGACATTTTAAAACCGAGAGAGATTAGAAGGGTGATGTGGAGATACAAAACTCGTCTTGTCACTAGGGTTATACCTGAAAAGAAGGCAAAAATCGATTATAAAGAGACTCCTGGGTTTCATGAAAGACTCTTTAGGACAATAATGGCACTTGTGGCGCCTTGTGACCTTGAGCTTCATCGGATGGATGTTAAGGCTTGCATTTCTCAATGGTGACATTGATGGGAAACAAATCTATAGTGCGACCAAAATTTATGTCGGAGATCTGAAGAAGATGGTTTGCAAGAGTTAAAGGAAATCCGTATGGGCTTAAGCGAAGCTTCTTGTCAATGGTATTCTGTGAGTTTATCAAGTTATCATTTAAATCGGTTTTGAGATGAATATGGTTGATGATTGTATATCTATAAGTTCGATCAGGAGTAAACATATTTACTTGGTTTATATGTTGATGACATATTGCTTGTCTGACGATATAGGCATGTTGCATGAAACGAGATTTCTATCAAAAGAAATTTGAGATGAAAGATCTTGGTGATGCTTCTTTTGTATTGGGTATCTGAGATACAGGGATCGCTCTCGGGGTATCGCGGTTTATCACAAGAGCTATATTGAAAAGTGCTTAAAGGTTTGGCATGCATGATTGCAAACCCGTTGACACCACAGTGGCTAAGGGAGACAAATTTAGTCCTGAGTCAATGCCCCCGAGAATAATTTTTTGAGATTCAAGACAGCAGATTCCTTGTACGTCGGCAATAGGAAGTACGATGTATGCTCAAGTAATATGCGCGTCACGAATATTGCATTACATTGTTAACATGTTGGCGAATGCCAGCAATCTTGGAAAGGATCATTAGATATGACCAAGCGAGTCGTGCGAAAATTAACATAGAGAACAAAAACTACATGCTTTCGCCTTATCGGTCGGATCGGTTAGAGACCATTGGATATTATTTCGATTTTGTTGGATGTTGAGATAGCATGAAATCTCCGCCCGAGGTTATATCTATTTACTTGCGGAGGTGCTATATCTTAGAAGAGTGTTAAACAGTCTATTGTAGCTTCTTCCACCATGGCAGCTGAGTTTGTAGCTTGTTATGAGGCATCCAATCATGGAATATGGTTGCGAAATTTTGTCACAGAGCTGCATATTTTAGATGGCATTGAAAGACCACTTAAGTTATTGTGTAACCAATAGTGATATTATATTCCAACAACAACGAGGAGTCGACGAAGTCAAAATTTATAGACATCAAATTCCTAGTTGTCGAAGAAAGGGTTCAAAGTGGACTTATATCACATAGAACACATTGGAATGAAACTCCATGATTACCAAATCCATAGCTAAGGGATTACCACCCAAGGTTTTCGTAGCACCACTGCTCATATGGGTATCAGTTTCTCTTAAGGATACGTCGTTTTAGTGGGAGTTTGTATTTTAGATCTTTATATATGAATCATTTGTTATGGATATTATGGATTTTAAGGTTATTTCACTATGATAAAGTATTCGAGTTTTCATTCACTGCGATTTTGTTTGGGTTGATCTCACTAAGGTTTAAGGAGGACCATTAAGATAGACATGTTAAGATCACATTGCATGAAATTTTCGTACTACACATCCCTTGCTTGATCTTTGTCATTAGTTGCATTGATATATGTGATGCGTTGATGGAGTCTGAGATTACGAAATATGTAACAACGTCGCTTTGGTTATATTGGTGTGGTTAATAGACAAGATTGTTAAAATATATAAAGTCTTGATAGAAAAACTCATGAGCTCATAAAGTATAATTCACGTTTATAAAGTTACATATATAGCCCAAGTAGGAGATTGTTGGAGTAAAATCAAATATATGGATTGATATATTAAATAAATGTGAATTATAGGCTATCAAATAAAGTTAGGCTACTTAAAGTGATTAATTTAAGTTTTGAGGCATTAATTAATATATTATAAAGTGTGGGCATTAATGTGTAGAGACAAAAGTAATTTCTATTTTTATTATGGGTTAAAATAAAAATTACGAATAAAACTGTCTTGTTAATAAGCAGGTAGTAATTGTTTCTCGAAACAGGCGTATTTGTTAATAAGCAGACATGATTGTTTACTCAAATAGGGTGTGGTACCCTGGAGCCATACTATGATTTTGATTCTTACAGTGCAGGTATCGGAGATAAATATTGAGCGGGAAAGCTAGTATGAATCGGAAGATGCCAAAACCTCGTACTCGGATCAAATATTTAAATATTTTGTTATGGATTAGTCTGTTTGTAATCTCAGGTATTTTGATTAACTTGATTTGATATGAATGTTCACTTGTTTGTGTGATGGTTTTCATAATGAATTTTAATTTCAACGCAATGATCGTCGGTAAGGTTGAGTTGTGACTCAAGAAATTGTTGAAACCTGTGGTCATTCATATTAAATGCTGAGTATGATATTATTCATTTATATATAAATTTTAAATGGTTTTTTGAAAATATAAATGCAAATTAAATATTATTCATCTTTATATATTCGCAAGTATCGCAAATTCACTAGCGATATGGGACATTATAAAACTTTGGGTACATACCCAATAATTCTCCTTTTGAACAAAGTTCTACCAAGCCTTCTTTTAAACTAACACCATTTGCCAAGGGTTTTATCATATCATTTTGTTCGGTTTCTACTCGCACACAAGATAAATCGACTCTGCTTACCATTTATCAAAATCCAAGGAACCCATTTATATTCATATTTATATAATATCATTCACTTTAAACCTATTTCACGATTTATTTTTCACTTTTTTTTCAAAATCTTATACCACTAGATGTTATTCATACTATATACTATGTTCCTCTGCTATCCCTTAACTAATATAAAACATTATTAGACTTTGGATACTACCTCGATAGAATTGTCCAAAGTTTCTTAGTGCTTCTATGTCTTGTTCCTCTCGATGTGGTATAAGCATAACAACAGCGTAAAGAATCCAAGGCTCTTGGTTTAACGACAAACTGCTATCTGACACAGTATTGAAATATCGTACCATTTTTCATTGTAGTGGGCAATTTCGCCTTACCGCATTTTCCGGGACAGCGAAAGGTTCGGATATCATGTCCACATAACTGGATGATTTCTATATCTGTGTTGTTAAATTGTTAAAACTTAAAACTGAAGAGGAAACTGCAGGTCAGCCATGGCTCACGTCGGCTGGACCATATAGTTCTCTACGGATAAATTCAATGGATTTAAAAACTTAAACTAGCAATCACAAAAGAATAACCAAGATCAGAATCAACGGGTTGTCCCATGGGTTCGATTTTTTTAAAATAATTGCTCGGAAATTTCCATAAGTCAATACTTAAGTCAATAAAAAGTAAATTACATGAGTTTCTTTTTCAATTTCTTCTCCAAAATCAAACTTTCGCTCATACAATATACTGTATACATAAAAGCGGAATGTATACTTGTATGGAGCAGCAAAGGGTAATTCACACGCAGAGGAGAGTGCGCGTGGACTTGGTATGTTTCGTCCATCCAAAGATTCCAACCTCTAAAAAAATTAAAGAAAATGGGTATGGGTATTGGGTATTGGGTGTTGGGTAATGACTAATGGGGTTGAGAGAGCCAAGAACAGTGAGTGAGAGGACCACTTATAAGGTGGAACTGGAGCGATGGGGTGGGGCCCATACGTAAAGCCATAATTATCATTGCATTGCACCCACACCCTGCTGGAAGTTGGAAAAACAAAAACCTCCTCAATCCTTGGCCTCATCCTTTCCTCCTTTCCTCCTCTCCTCACCCATGTCTCAATTCTCATCCACTTTTTCCCTCCACTAGGTTAAATGCCCACGCATCTGCTCAAGTAATTTTTTCTTTACATACCGTTGGTGCCTTGATATCATCACATGGACATCGACAGCGGCGAAGCTAGACTCAAATATCAGGGGCCAAATTCAACGATTTTTTTTCTATTACTAGCAAAGAAAAAAAATTCAATGATTATTGTTTACTCATTTTTGGGGTAAATAGAGGACTTGAATTTGAATCACTTTAGGGGATTTTTTTTTTATCGATTTATCTTGACTTTCTAAAATCTTCATAAAGTTTATGAGTGATATACTTTAGAAGCAAAAAACATCTTTTGTCTGCAAAAAGCAGTTATTAGAAATGAAAAAGTAGCTTAATTCAATAGTTTTACTAATAAAATATGTTTGAAATCGCCCCATTAGTATAATGAGTCGTGACTCGATTGTCCTAATTTTTAATCTATTACTTATATATGCTTTTTAAGATGACGACTTTTATAGTTCGATGTATTTTAAAAACTTCTATAAATTTTAATTAGTTCAGAATATATTACGACTTTTATTTTAAAATATTTTTATACACTCTTAAAAGAATTTTGATAGATATCGATGCACCCTTTATGTTTCTTTGTAATATAATGAACGATTTTTATTAGACTTTTATTTTAAAGTTGACTTTATGTAATTTCTGACAGATTATAGACTTTTATAAATATCGATGACTTTTATAAACTTAAATAACTAAAATAACTAATATTTTAATAAAATAAAATATCATAATTAAATACTTTGTCCAAAAAATTATCAACTCTATTTGTAATAGGTTTGAAATAAATAAATTTTCTACACACTCCTTTTATTTGCTTCGCGAATTTTCATCTAGACATTTTAAAAATTAAATTTTTATTTTATATTTTATTTCATCTCAAATTTTCTAATTCCACTCATCACTTCTAAGAGTTTTTCTTTTAAATTTTTTTTTTTTCAAGAATTACAAATTCCTCTTCTTCTTTTGTTTCCTTATTTAAATAATCAAAATTCTTAATTTATCAAATTTTATAATTTCATAATTTCCAAAATTTATCAATTTATGAAATACAAGAAAGATGTATTTGATGATTTTAAACATAAACATTAACGATGTTGCTAACCTCGTATTTTGGCTATTATGCATTCCCACTAAAAATACGGTACTGGGCTAGATTGGAAAAACCATTTTTAAAATTGCTTCTGAAATATTACTTATTTTGCTTTATTTTAAGAGTGAAATAAATAAGAAATAAAAACTCTAACTGGATCTCTAATAAAAAGCGAGTTCAAGAAAAATGGTGCTCCAGTCCGGGGTCAAGCATTATCTTGGGGCGCACGACTAAGCCAGAAGACCCTCTAAACCCCTAAAAGCTCACTTCTACTAAAAAAACTAAGAAAATACTGCCGCTTAATCGATCAACGAATATCAAAGAATAAACAATAACAATATAACAACACACCATACATATATATAAATGAACAGATAAATAAATAAAATAAATGCATAAAGAAAGTCATATTACTTAAAATGCGCATCTAAATAATCTCCATCTGGGCATTATCAATTAAGAAATAATGTTAATGCAATAAAAATAAAAAATAAAATATTCACATTTAATTAATTGGTTATAGATTAAATGTCAAATTATTTATTAAAAATATACATGGAATGTTAGGCCCTACCCAAACATATTTATCTTTTACATAAATTAACTTTACGCAGATTCTATTTCATGCGAATCGCTTAATTAATCACGAGATTTAAAAATTTTGAAAACTCGATTAAATTGGAGGCTATGAAAATCAAGCTTAAAATTTTGGAAATTGAGAATTTTGAAATAAATTTGAAGTTTAAGAATTTTGAATTAAGATTTTGGAAATTGAAATTTTAAATTAACTCGAATTTTGTAAATTCGAGATTCAAATTTAAACTTGGAATTTAAAATTCAAAATCGGGAATTCGGCCAATTTATATTTTCAAATTATACATTTTCACTTCGAATCGGGAACTTAAAAATTAAATCGAAAATTACAGATTTCTTGAATTTTGAAATTAAGATTTAATTCTCAAATCGGCACTTTAATTTTGAAATTTGAGATTTGGGAAATTTAAGTCGAAATGCGAATCGACTTTAAATCGAAACTCAAAATTTGAAATTAAATTTACTGACTTTAATGCGAAACAGTACAATTGAATTTTGAAATTAAGAATTCGAGAATCGAGAATCGAGAAACTCAAATTTGAAATTAAAATCAGGAACTTAAATTTTGAAATTCGACATTTGAATTTTGAAATTTGAACCACAAATTTCAAATTCGGCATTGCGACTCGACCTTAAAATTGAGAATGAAGATTTAGAACTTGAAATTTTGAAATTTTGAGATTTTAATAAATTAATGGTGGGCGATGCTTCATTTGTTAAAGAAAAATAAATTGAATTATTAAAAAAAAATCAATAACCTATTTAATTAAATAAACAAAAAGCAACAATATACTTACAAATAAAATAAAATAATAAAAATATAAATTAAATAACTAATTATATATAAAAATAAATTAAATATATTGTGACGCTCCAAAACCCCAGGATCCATATACTCGTATCACGCTATGACTCCAAAACCGAGAAATCACTGACAACTCACATCCACAAATATTAAATTACTGCCTTTCAGATATTTTTCTTATAAATATAAATATTTATATTATTTTGGCAAGAGCTCGATATACAACTCCTTTTACACTTTTTACGTCAAAAATATATTAAAAACTAGACATTCTAATATATTTTAAAAATACTTCTTAAGCCGACACAACTCCTACTCTTCTTCGCATCACAACCTCGGCGAAATGACGGCCTTCCTCGCTTCTTTTTTTTTTTTTTCTTTTGTTTGCTCCACATCAATTTCTCATTTTATCATTTTTCTCTCTTATCTCCTTTCTTTCCTTATTATAATTATCTTCTCATCTCATTTTCTCCTTTGGATCACCCTCACAGATAAAGATCAAGTGAGGGAAACTTCCCCCACCTTCCCTCTTCGCTCACTACAACAGCTTTACATTTATCCCTCTTATTTTCCTTTATTTTTCTTTATTATATTTATCGCATCATTGCAACACACGGGGCTCAACGCGGCCCACATATTCAAGCCGCACTACTACTTACTTCTGCCACGCTGTCACCCATCAAAGGTCATATACATCATACGATCATGTCACTATCCCCGACCTCTACGCTCAAAAAACGTAAAATTCGACTGTCGCGACCCGACGAAATCACCCGATACCTAGATTCCGCAGACGATTTCAACAAAGAAAAGTTTCATATTTCATTATCCGACGTCTAAAATTCCAAAGGTAGATTTTATCAAAATTCATCGCTTTACCCTTCTCAAAAAATCTAATTTTCTGATTTTACATTCTCCCCTTAAAAGAATTTCCATCCCCAAATTCCTGTGGTAATCATATACACAATATCCCGCTTTGGTAATAAACTCCTATCTCGATCACACTCTATGAAGACCTGGGGCAGGTCGTCAATCGGGCCTATTCCGAGGATGACATCAACCTCGGACCTATTCATGATCCTTCGGTCCAATCGTGAGTAGAGGCCTAGAGATCTCTAACTCACAATTCCGACGTATCTAGTCAACCCTTACCCTAGTTTCTAAGGGAAATTTCCAAACAACAGCTTTTCCAGAGGTCTCAACCTCCAAGTTCAAATCTATCACACAATCACAATACATCTCCCGTGGAACATATTAGAACACAAAAGCAATTAATGCACACAATGTCGTGTTCTACACCCATGCCCATTCATCCTAGGTATTTTAGACACTCAACCCTCGACATCGGGCTCTTACTTACGGGTTAACATCCGAAAATACCGGTGGATACTCCACCCCGAACTCCAGTAATCGTTAACCCGGGTGCTCTCCGATACTAAGTCATGACGCCCTAAAACCCGTGGGCCAGATACTCGCATACCATGTCGTGACATTCCAAAATCCAAGTGTCCAAATGGCCAACTCGCCAACCGGCGAATATTTTAAGTATCATTCTTCTATATATTTTTTTTCTTTTACAAATATACAAATTCTTATAATATTTTACAAGAATAGCAGATAACTCCTTTTACACTTTTTACATACCAAAATATATTAAAATTGGGATTGTTTAAAATAATTTACAAAATATTTTCATGCCACTTTCAATTGCCTTCTTTGTACCACAACTCAAGGAAATACATTTTCATTTTTATTTTTATTTTTCTATTTTGCTCCACATCAATTTCTCCTCTTCTCGTTTTTTCTTCTTATCTCCTTTCTTTCCTTATCAGATTTCTCTTTCTCATCTCATTTTTCTCCTTTCGGACATCTTTCACCCATAGTAGATCAAGCGGTGGGAAACCTCCCCCACCTTCCCTTCGCCACTATTATCACCATATTTATCCTCTTATTTTCCTTTATTTTTCTTTATTCTATTTATTGGCATCACGAACATTACGGTCTAACGCGCCACGATTTCCAAGCGCACCACACGGCTCCACGCCACACTCCACAGCATGGCCATACAAGATCATACGATCACGTGTGTCACCCGATCCTCTATGACTCGAAAAACGTAATCCGATTGTCCTAATTCGACGAAATTCGACGCAGAAATAGATTACAAAATCTCCCAATCCGCTAACTGCTTCATCATCCGACATCTAAAAATCCAGATTTTTCACCGAAATTATCATTTACCCTTTCTAAAATTAAATTTTCTCTGGTCTTACATTCTCCTCCCCATAAAGAATTTCGTCCCGAAACTCCTGTGGTAATCATATACCAATATCGTCTCCAGGCGCCGATAATAACTCATTCGATCACACTTTACGACGACCTGTGTCATTAATCAACCCATTCCGATACGCATATCAACCTCATTCCATCTACGATCTGATCCAATCGTGAGCAGAGGGCCTGGTGAATTTAACTCACAATTCCGACGTATCCATTCAACCCTCACCCTAGTTCCTAGGGGAGAATTCCCAAACAACGACTTTTCCAGAGGTCTCAACCTTAAAGTTCAAATTTATCACACAATCACAATACATCTCCAATGGAACAAGCACAGAACACAAAAACAATCAATACACACAATGTCGTGTTCTACACCCATGCCCACTCATCCTAGGTATTTTAGACACCTAACTTTCGATACTCAGCTATGACAAGCCAATATCCGAAAATACTAGTGGATACTCCCACCCGAGCTCCTAGGTAATCGTTAACCTGAGCTCTGATACCAAGTTGTGACACCCCAAAACTCGAGGGTCCGTATACTCAGATATCATGCTGTGACACTCCAAAATCCGGTGGTCCCACGACAACTCACAACCCGCGAATATTCAGCGTCATTTTCTATATATTTTTCTTACAAATATACAAAATTCTTATAATATTTACATAAAGAGTTTGATGTAAACTCATTTACACTTATCGTCAAAAAATATATTAAACTGATTGTTCTAATATATTTTACAAAAATACTGGGCTACCACACAACTCTACTTCTTCTCCTTACTACCTACTCGAACGAGCGCCGTCGTCTCTGCTTTTCTTTTCTTTTGTTTGCTCTACATCAATTTCTCCTCTTCTCATTTTTCTCCTCTTATCTCCTTTCTTTCCTTATTATATTTCTCTTCTCATCTCATTTTCTCCTTTGGATCACCCTCATCCGTAGAGATCTAGTGGGGGAAACTTCTCCCCACCTTCCCTCGCCACTACTATCACTCATATTTATCCTCTTATTTTCTTTTATTTTCCTTTATTCTATTTATTTCCAGATCATTGCACGCACGCCAATGCGAGCCATGTATTATATATCACATGACTCTCATATGCCACCTATCAGCAAGAGTACTAAGATCATACGATCATACCCAGCCATCACCCGACTTCCTACGCTCAAAAACGTGAAATTCGACCGTCTGACCAACAAAATTCGACGCAGAATAGATTACAGACTATTTCAACAACGTTTCTTTTCACATCCGAGATTTAAAATTTCGATTAATCGAAATTATCGCTTTTACCCTTACTCGTAAAAATTGAATTTTTCGTGTTTTATATATATATACAAGACAATTAATTAAAAATAACCCTTATAAAAGAATAATTTATAAATAAAAAGCAAAGTCAAGAAAACTTACTGTAATCTGACAAATTCCTGCCGAAAGATCCTCCTGCCGAGACCGCCTAAAGCTAAGATCGCCTCCCAAAATCGGACTCCAAAAATCAAACTTTAAACTACGAAAGCCAGATCTCTCGCTTTGGGGCGAGCCGACTCATCCTCCCTAAAACAAAACTCATAAACAAGTGCCTGAGCCTTAAATTAAAGGCCTATCAGTCTCCAAACTTTTCATAGACCTCTCTCTCCCTTACCAATTTCCAATGTGGATTGCTCTCCCCACAGCGTAGTTAAACCTCATGTCTCTCCAAATTTTCGTGTCTACGAACGAAAAATTCATTTTTATTCACATACTTATATGAAACAATTCAAACAAAAACAATACATATATGATTTTAGGAACAATCAAGAACTGTGATTGAATAAAAATCATTTTTTATTTCACCACCGTAATACGCATACGGTTTTAAAAATTATAAAGAAATTTTAAAATCGATTAATCAAATTACTACAATACGACAGATATCTGTTAAACCTTTTACCTCAAAAAATTATATTATATACAAATAACTATGTCCTGCAATGAATAGATCTCAAAGTTATACAAATGATTTTTACTGATAATGAATCGAAAGAAAAAGAAAATAATAAAAAAAAATCATAATGAATTAAGCAAGAATAAATTTTGCCTGGGCAGTGATAAGACGAGATGATTAAAAGAGGATATAACTATTATCCCTTCAACTATTCTCATATAATTTCGCGAATTTAAAATCATGGTAACTATATATTTATATACATTCGCTCGAGAAATACTATTATAATTGATTTTGATTTATATTTTGAATAAGCATGTGTTAATAAGGTATTTAAATAAAATTATGATTCTGAAAAAAATAAATCTAATTTTTAGTTCTTAAAATATCATATTTGTATATGATTCTAATTTTGATATATATTTTTTGAAAACGAGTATGATATTTTTAGTTCTTAAAACAACATATTTGTATGTAAAACGATTAAAAATAATAATTTGTATGTAATTTTAGGAACAACCATATTTCTTTAACTTTTAGTTCTTAAAATATGAAGAATTAAAAATCATCTACTCAGAATCTGTGACACTTTTAAAATTATCTAACTCATGTATGAAACCCTTATCTCTAGAAATTGACTTCACTTACTTGATGAGCACAAGAGAATTTTTTAAAGGATGGTATTTACACTCTTACAAATAATTAAAATTTAACGCTCCATGAAAAGCTGTTAATTTTTCAATACTTTATATTTTTAAAGAGCCTATAAAAGTTTTAATTCAATACACCAATGACTTTTATAGGGTTTCTTTTAAAGCCCTTTAAAGCTTTTAATCGAATATATCGCGATTTTTATGCACTTTTTAAAAAATCTTAAATCAAATACACTACGACTTTTATACATCTCTAAAGTTTCAGGGACCAACACACCATGATTTTTATAGACTTTGTAATTCTATGAAAATAATTAAAACTCATATTCTAATACATCCCCTAAATATTGAAAATTATTATCATACTATATGGAAGCAAATAAAAAAAAAAAATGTATTTATAATACTTATCCAAATATCTGGTGGTCGAAACTTTTTTATTGATGTTGAAAATGTTAAATAAAGATTATTCAGAAATGTATCACGGTTCTCGTTTATCCAAATTTATATGTTTCCTAGTTTTAAAATTTTTTTATATGTTTCCTAGTTTAAAAAAAAAAAATTATATGTTTCCTTATCCATAGCCTCTAATTCACCAAAAAAAAAAAAAATCCTCTGCCCATAACATTAACAGATGGAGGGTTAGGGTTGCGGTTGAGGCGGCCTATCTCCCATCGCCTGTCGCCGCCGTGGAATTCTAAGCATTAATTTTGTGCAAAACCTTTCAATATATTGAACCTGTTTGGACGCTGAGATCCATAGCCACGTGAATCTGGCTTGGCTGGCTGGCAGCCGCACAACTGCAATAAGATGCATTTTGAATAAAATAGAATCAAGATAGGTGCGGCCCTTCAATGAACGTCAAAAACGTGGAGGCATATAATATCACAGGCAATCTTTTTTGAAGGCTGTTTAATAATTTAAGAGAAAGAAATAGCAAAGATAATCAATTCCGATCAATCAGGCAATTGCTTGCCTTATCGCCATCAAAGATTCTCCACATTTTCTCAATTCGAGAAGATCAAACAATGTTCGTTCGATTTCGCCTTTCCAAGGAAATCGCAAGGGTGTTTCCTTCTCCCACCATCCATTTTTTATTTGGTCCACGTTAAATACACATACGTATATTCTAGTAAGGATATTTTTTAGATATTTTTAAAAAAAATTGATATTGTGGAATACAGAAAAAACTATGAGAAATTATTTTACAATACAATTAAAAATTTAGGTATTTTAAAAACATCAATTTATTAAACGGTAGTAAAAATTTCATTACATTTATCTGGATAGTAAAGTGGAAATGGGGGTGGTTATGTGGAACAAAAAAAAAAAAAAAGGGAAAAATAACAAATTTAGAGAAAAGAGAGTTGAGAGTGGAAAATAAGCAAGGGACAAGGTGGGCAAGGCTGGGCAAGTTTTTATTTATTTATTTTTATTTTGAACCATATTTTTATATATTTTATTGTAATAATATTCTTGTAATGATGGAGAGAATAGATAAGAACTTGAGTTATTTTAAACCACTTTATATATTTTATTGTAATATTATAATCTTGTAATGATGGGAGAAAATAGATTAGAGCTTGAGAACTCCCATTACTTTAAAGAATTGGAGTATGAGAACTCTAGGTAATAAGAAGAATTCGAGTCTAAAAACTCTCGAGGCAGCCTCAAGGGCAGTAGGCAAGTTGAATGATGTATATAAAAGGGTATTTCTATCCAATCCGAGTCATCCGACCATGATATGTTCCATTTTCCTTTCTAATGCGCAGAACGGTGCATTCTAAACTGCTTTTCAAAAAAAACCTTGAACGTTCTGCTTGAATTCTTTAGGGGGATAAGAGGAAGTGATACGCGCACATGATAATGTATTAAGAACGTTAAAATCGGACAGATCGACGGACGTCGACACCACAAATCGACCGACGAACGTGAAAAACCAAATATGAACGACCTGATAATAACCGCTTAAACTGTGGTGTCAAATCGATCAAAACAAAATTTATTTCTTTTCAAGTTTAAAACGACGTTGTTTCGACGTAAAATCGCTAATGCTTTTTACATCGAAACCACGTTATTTCATGCGCTGCGATCGTAATTTAAAAAAAAATTCAATCAAATATTACGCATCTACGATTCAAACATGTAGTGCCGTTTCGGTGGCTTAAAAGTTCATCTACCACTACATTAATGTTGACATTTTAGACGTTAATAAAATTATATATTATTATAAATTAAAGATATATTTATATAAATGTTCTTATTCTTATTTTAATATATTTTCATATTTAAACATTATATATATTTTCAAAATAAATTTTAAAATACTAATTTTATATAAAAGTTAATAAATAATATATTAAAAATTATTAATTATATATTTTAAAATTTAAATAAAATATAAATAATATATTTATTATATCACTCCGCTCAACCACCTGCTCGATCGTCTAACCGATCAAATTAACTCGACCGATAATTTTTGATTTAATCATGGATCTGATTTTTTAAATATTATGTATTAACTATTAACTATTAAGCAGTTAGACCTGGGGCAAAAATAGTACTAGCACGTAGTACCAACTCAGCATCATTGTAGATTATATTTGGGTTTAAATTAATTAGTTAAGTTATGAGCTTATCTTATAAAATAAAGATATTGTCGTTGTCTCAACCCCGAAGAACGTATAAAATATTACCAAATTCATGATGATCTACCTACGAGCCTAACATTATTTTATGATTTTATTCCATTAATAAACAAAAGCAGCCAGGAAACTTCAACATGCAAATCGTATTTCACCACCCCTGGTCTCGTACACTTTGTTATACTCTTGACTGCATTATGGAATTCCTCTATTCTTTAATCCAGAGTTCGAACTTCTAAGTTCTTAACAAATCTATATACATAAACAAATTGAATAAAGTAATTAATTTTATCCTCATAAATAATTTAATAATTTAATTCGTTTTATCCATATAAATATTCATAACATAAAGACCATAAATGATAATTACGATTTTGGTTTTCTTTTAAAGAAAATGATCAAAACCATAATTCATACCAATAATTTTAAATTCAAGTTAGTCATGTTTTTTAAAAGAAAAATAATTTTATTAATTCAAACTATAACCTAGAGGAAACATATACCCAATCAAATGAGGTCAAATCGATATTCACAGGAGAAGAATGGTCCCGATTCAAACCCAAACATCGGTACATTTATCACCGCACACATAACACGACTTCGAAATGATCGCATACAACATCATCGATTTATTTGATTGCTCGATCGAAGATTGTCGCTATTCAGTTCATTCACAACAAATATCGAACAATTAACAATATCTTAGGCGATACAATCACACGGTCAGAATACACAACGATTTAAATCACTAAAAATTAAAAAAATAAAACCTATTTTTGTCTTTATTAAAAAATAAAAAAGTTGAGATCAAATGAGACTAGTGATTACTTAGAGTTAATCGTTTTTTTCATTAAACTTTTGAAACTATAGCTATTAACGGTTAATTTGCAATATATAAAAAAAAACTGTAAATTTGCAATAAAAATTAAAAACAAGAAATGTAAATCAGTTATATGTATTAAAGTATGTTTTTTTTTGTATTTTCATAATTTATAATAAAAATAACGTCTCTTCCTTTTTATGATTTATAAAAAGAAATGAGATATTAGTTTCAACAATAAAAAAGTAGGATGGACATTAAAAAAAAAAAAAAAGGTCCAATTAGAACATAATAGTATAAAGTAACATGAAAAAGTGAGTATAAGTAAAAAAATAAGGTAAAGGTCCAAAAACCCTCCTCAAGTTTTTGTAAATATTTCATTTACATCCAATGTTTTAAAAATTAGATCGGTAACTCGAATCTTAAAGCACGGCTCACGGCTCACCTAGACCTGGTCAATCGCATCAAAACTCATTTACGAATAAATATATTATTTATATTTTAAAATATATAATTAATAATATTTAAAATATTATTTATTACTTTTTATATAAATAAAGTATTTTAAAAATATGTATAATGTTGATATATGAAAACATATTAAAAATGGAAGAAACTTATTTATATAAATATATACTTAATTAATAAGAATATATAATTTCATAATATCTAAAATAATCACAAATTCGGCAGTTATTAATAAGAAAGCTCTGCTCTCACTTCAGAATTTCCTCTTCTCATATTCAAACTTAAATTTCTGTTCCATTATTTAATCAATTTTTTGGGCCATGTGTTCCCTTTTAACCCTACGTTTTCTAATCATAGCAAAACGACTTTAGCTCGATGTAAAAAACACAAACGACGTCATATTTTAACTTTTAAAAATTTCATGGGCAATAACCGGCCAATCTATCTGGCCCGATCACGGCTTCAAGCGAGCCTGTGTTTCGCTCAACGCAAAAACTGATCAACTGGGGATCGGGTTTCGCGCCGACGATTTGCTTCGACCACTGACCGGCTTCATCCGGTCCGCTTTCAAAACATCGCTACACCCCAAATCCATGCCATCCTAAATAGGTCTTAGGACGCTTCGCCCATAAATTTCTCAAATTAGCCAACATTTAACTTTTGTCATTAAATGTAAAAACGACGCATTGGTTGTTAAACCAACTATGTTAGCAATCGACGTGGCAATTTTTTTCGCCATCAAGAAGGCAAAACTCCTTGAGGGGCTTCTAATTAGGGGAAATCAAAAGCCCTAATTTAATCTCTAACAGTTTTTGGTAGACGCAACCTTCGAGCCAAAGACAACTAATAGGGAAGCCGACCCTGCTATTATTTCTTCATCTGTGCCTCTTTTAATTTTCGTTGAATATTTCGCTGCAGCATTTAATTTCATTTTTTCCGATCATGGCAACATGGGTCATCAACCCATTATGGAATTTCTCATAATTTGCAACGGCGATTGTTGTGGGGGTTGAATTATTAAGGATGTGTGATCTCTTGTGCTCACCCAATGCTTGATCGAACCTAAACAATCTACTGCAAAATGGGCACTCATGACTTTTCACATTACCCCCTTTTTATGTATTGGGTTCGTCTTCAAAGCTGGATTTGATATTATTTCTGTTGGATTTGTTTACGGCTTTTTCAATTTGAGAAGCTTGGAAGGATGGGGAAACTTTCTTACATGTTTCATTTGATCTTCATCGCTTTTGGGCCATGTTTCCCTCAAAAACATCATAAAACAATACAAGAATATCCTATTCCAATTAAACCAATAATGTACCCACTCTCAGCTTCGACGTAATCTTAAGATATGATTCGAATTTAGGTTTCTTTAATCCACTCGCCGGGGACAACATCAGCCAAGTCACGCTTTGATCATTGCCGAGTCAAGTTCCTCGACCAATTTTGGCTTGGCTAAAGAGGGATTGACAATGCACTTGGATGAAGATGATGGATAACAAGACAACGGACAACAAGACAGAATGGGTACAAGAATCCTAAAAAAGGTTTTTTGTCGAAGATGATGAAATTAAGCTTTTTAATCTTCCCAAATTAAAAGCTCATAAACTTTTAAATTGGATTAGAGCAAAATTTGCCGAGTCAACTACTTATATGGCTAGGTTAACCAAATTAACGTTAGTTTTAGATCGCCCAAAGTTATGATATGGGCTAATTTGAGTTATGCAAGGAAGCGTGAGGAGCTTATTTGGATTAAAAAAAAAAGAAAAGATGTAAATTAGGATATTTAGGAAAACAAGAAAGAAATTTTTTACACCTTTATCAAAAAATATAAATGAAATGTTATACAAACAAATGATCTCGTAGTTAATATTATATGGTTTTATAATTAAATAAAACAATATTATTCAAGAAATTTATTTTTTAGTTTGTTATGGAAAATAATTTAATTTCGAAACTCTGGATCAATTATTTTTTTATAATATATTATCAAATTTAGACTATATAAAAAGGTATATACCATCTTAGTAAAAATCGAACGACATTATTTTTCCTTTCAAAAAAATGACAGTTAATTTTTGACATCAAATCAAATGACATTATTTTTTTTGTAAAGTCAAATCAAGTGGTTATCTATGAAATATAGAAGAAAATATTACCCAAAAGTTAAAAAAAGATTGAGTGAAATTTGTTTTCAGCACCTTAGAATTCTTTACTTTGATAAGGGTAATAAGATAATCTCAAACAATTATTTTGATAGAAATATATTTAGCCCTAAAACAAAATAATTTTATAAGAATTAGAAAACAGTGAATTTGTCATAGGTCAAAGGCGTCAAACTGAAAAGAAAAAAGAATTAAGAACAAAGACCCGGAAGAGACTAGAGACTAGAGAGGTAGAAATTCAAATTCGAAGAAAGGCGCGTGAAAACATTTTTTTATTATATTATTTTATAGAGAGGGAGGGGAAATGAATCCGAGGTGTGCGCTTTTGTATTTTAGCGAATGTACAGCTAAGCATGGTCACATATTTTTATAATTGTAAATAAATAACATATTCAGAGCGCCGTAACTGGTAAGCATACATCGGACATCCCCAATTCCCATCCCACATCTCCGATGCCTTCACTTTCTCTCTGAAACCGATTCTCCTGGCCTCTCGCTATATTAGCTATCTCTCCCTAATCTCTATAGTAGAAAACATCAACCCTTCTCTGTATTCTACGCGCTTGTTTACTCTGTGTGACCCACGCATTGGCGTGTGATTCTGATCCGACCAAACGTTGTTCTGCTGGATTCCTCCTGGCTTTCAGGATCAAACAGCACTTCCGCCTCCATTGTTGATTCAAGCATTCCTTTTGAAAGATCCGTTTGCCTTTTTGAATTAGGGTTTTGGGACATGGGATTGAATATGAATGAGGAGGAGATGATTCAGGGATGCTTTTCGAGAGGGGAAGGGGGAGGGTTTCAGATACCTATGAAACTGGTTGTGGTGGGCTATGCTCTTACCTCCAAGAAGACTAAGAGCTTTTTGCAGCCCAAGCTTGAAGGTTTAGCTAGGTATAGCTTTCTCTGTTTTTGTTTTTATTTCTATTTATCACTCTCTTAGACATCTCGTATGGTTCCTGAATTGTTTTGATAATGGTTTTTACTTGTTAGTAATCGGTTTCGTTGTGCAGAGAATTTGAGAAATCATCGAGTCTTATGTTTCAACGAAAACCTCATCTTATTTCTAACGAACCATAGTTTTTCCCTGTTGATTTTCTCATTTTCCGGAACCAGAAAACCATTTTAGCTTTAATTCCATTTCGTTTCCCAACTCCTCATCCTCTTTACTCTTTCCTCGTTTTACTGGACAGCCAAACGGAGGCTAGATCCTTTTTTCGTTTTCCGGAACCAGAAAACCATTTGAGCTTTAATTCCATTTCGTTTCCCAAATCCTCATCCTCTTTCCTCTTTCCTCGTTTTACTGGACAGCCAAACGGAAGCTAGATCTTTTTTTTTTGTCGGTTTGTTTCGGTTATAGCGGGATCCTTCCGTGTATGCCCAATTATGCCTGATTATTGTATTCGGTATATATCTGGGGAAGAATTCTGTGTCTTTGTCCCCAAGATCAGTTCAGAATGGTTTAGAATATTCAATACTCATGAATATTATATGGTTAGTATCATTTTGGGAATCATTTCTTGATATAGAGAATCTTTGGTTCTTTTTCTCATTCAAATATCTTTTTTTTTTCTTTGGTTGGAAAATTTGTGAATTTTGGCTCTGTACAGTCTTATTATTGGACTATTCAAATAAAGATGTATCTTTTTCACTTGATGTGAAAGAAAATAGAAATACTTCTAAAATCTCTGTACCATTCCAACCCCAAACAGCAATAACCGACATAAAATTTATTGAATTTGAACAAAACTATCTTAATTTTTTAAATATTTATATGATAAGTAAAACACAGAATATCTTCAAACTTAAAATATATATAACCCTAATAAATGAGATGCATTTCTTGCACGGTACATTAAAGTTGTATTTATGTAGTAGTCTTTTATGTTTCCCATTGAAAAAAATGGAGGCCCTTTTAGTTAACTAGTGGCTAACTTGATGAGATTTCTGTTCATTTTGTAATTCTTGTTTGCTTCGTCCCACTTTTGTTATGAAAACTATTGTTATTGTTACTTTTCATTTCCTTGATAAGGTGTCATTTATACTTTTCATGGTGTAAAACATATACTTTTTGAGTATTGCTTTTTCAGTCACTCTTTATAATCACATCTCCTCATGTTTAATTTATCTCCGTGCACTCATGTTATGAGGTGAATCTAATTTAATTCTATGTCCACATGTTATGAAGCTAGTCTGATTTAATTCTTTGTTCTCATGTTTTGAAGTTAATCTAATTTAACTTCATGGACTGATGTTCAATTTGACTCTATGCATGTATTAAGCTTTGGGTTAGCTCATAATTATCTATTTTTCTATCCATTTATAGAAGGAAATTGCTGATATTTCTTATAAATTTGGTTTTGTCTCTTTCCAAGAAACAACAATGTTAAACAATGTGAGGTTTAATGATTTGGGCATTAGAATTTTAAAAGACATTATAGCTTGGCCATTCTTTACATTGCTAACTTTATGAATGTGGTGTGTCATGCAGGAATAAGGGGATATTATTTGTTGCCATAGATCAAAATCGGCCCCTTTCAGAGCAAGGCCCCTTTGATATTGTGTTGCATAAGGTTATTTCTCTTTTCCTTATGAAGCTTCTCTTTATAAAAAGCTATGATGAGATTCCTTGAGTGGGTTCTTTATTTTTTATTCCATTATTTTTTATATTTGCTTTGTGAGATTACACCCCATTTTGGTGATTATCAAAATGCTTTTGTAGTGATTTTCAATCAGTCTCTCTTAAAGTCACTCTGCTAGTTTATGAGGTAGATTTTGGTTTGAAGTGCACATGTTCACCTTTAACAGACTATTTTTTTCTTTTTAATGCAGTTAAGAGGAAAGGAGTGGCGCCAGATTCTTGAGGTTGGTCCTTTTAAAGCTCTTCGCATTTCTGCCAATTAGAAGAATCTGTTAATTTTATAAAACAGAATGATTGATATTAGGACATAATGGCTAGACATTCTACTCATCTTATGATACCATATATTCATGCTGGCAACCAAACAAATACTGACATTGACTGGTGGGCAACCTGATTTTAAGTTCTGAAACTCATTAGTCTCTGATATAATTTGCAGACTGCTTGCTCTTTCCTCCACCATGAATCATGACCCAATAAGTGGTTAAGAAGCCTCAAGATTCCAGCAAAGAAGAGAGGGAATTTTCACCTTCCATGGGCAATCTATCTGATTTATTCAGGTTTTCTTAAGTGTTATTTGCAAAGGACGTTTGGATTTTAAATTTTTTTTTAGTGGTTCATTTTCCCTGGCACTGGTGGAGCCATCATGGGCTTAGCTTGAAAATTTTAAAATAAAAATTTTCCTTTCATTAATTAAATGAGAATTAACAAAAATGAAATGCAAAATTACAAGTTTGACTCCCATTAAATAATGACTTGGTGCAAGAAAATAGGATTAAGATAGAATTAAAGAGAGAAGGAAAAATAGATAAGTATATGGATGCTAAATAGGTTTCCTAATCTATTAGATTATTGTTACTTTGAAGTTTATTTTATCTATAAAATTAATTTTTATCCTAAATCCCAATGGGAAATCATAAAATAAAAATTTAATATATACATTTTTTGTAATTTTGTTCTTGATGTTTCATTAAAAATTCTTTTATAGGTGGATTGTCGTTAGTTTGATTTGGTGTTTTTTTAAAATGTTTAGATTTTTAGATTTTATAAGCTAATTAATTTGCATATAATTTCATAATTATTTAATTGTATACGATTTAACTATTGATTAGTTTAATTTAGTTATGTTTCAATTTTAAAATGCAAAATTTTCTTAATAAAATTTCAAATTTTACCAAATGTTTTTGCATTGTTATTATTTAATTTAATATATTGTGTATTTTTCCTTCCTTTTTTATAATGATGTTAAGACTATTGCTTCTGAAATAACCTATATTTCTAATGCTCAACAATTTTTCTACTTGCCCTTCCTGACCCCTTTTATGACTTCATCTGGATGGAGATGAGTAATTCGATTCTAGATACCTTGATAGCCCGTATTTCCTTTTTCAGGTTTTTGCTATGCTTTTTAGATTATCCTACATGATTTACTCCTTTCTGGTTTGCTTGGGTGCATTGACACTATTGAGAAGTTACACCTCTAGCCTGTAGCGAAGTGAATGAAAATATGCATTTCATTTCACCATTTGGTAGGATGTACCTAAAACATTGTGCCCTAAGAAGCTAGATTCAAGTTTTAATTTCTACTAAATGAATATCGTGCTTTAGATTCCGGAAAGCTTTAGTGGTGCATTAATTTTATTAATTGTGTTTTTAGGAGCGATTCTTAAAATTGACAATGTTCTTCAAATTGTTCTTGAATTTTTATTTTGGAGCAACTAGCTATTTTAAAATTCGATTGAACTACCATCAATTTCACTAATACATGCCATTTTCTGAGTCAGAGATGATGTACTAAAATTCTATTGATAATCTTCTATACTTGCTTGTGATTCTTTTTTCCCTCTGCATTTCCATAACATTGGCGAACTATTTATAGATAATGAGTGACTCAGGTTATTCTATGAAGGAAATGATTACTACTTTGTACTTTCCATGTGGTACAGCTTCTGCAATCAATCTTTCTCTTAACCCCATCTGCCAACCTCTGTGTGGCATTCTGCATTTCAATAGGATTTTGTAATTGTTGCACCTGAAATGCTATTACTTCTGAAAAAAATTCTAACTGAGAACTTTTTCAATAAACACATGAATTGCTTCATTATGTGACCTTAGTTGTGTGCATTGATAGTTGTAGGAGTATCTTATAACACCACATCAGAATTTGGTTGTTATGCACGGGGGTGTGTTTGATCAACCCAAATGATAATTGGTTTGGGGTTACATCAGCACATAAAATATTTCGTTATTCTCTTTAAAGAGGAGAACATGTGTTATCATTATATTAATGACATTTAGACCTATAGAAAAATTATATTAATGGCATTTAGAACATCGACTTATATGTTGCGAAGTTATTATTTGCTGATATATTTCTCTTATGGAGTTTAGCTTAAACCCTTGACTGTGTGATCTTTTACAATTACCAACCAACTCTATTTCATTGCTCATTCAGTTGAAAACAAGCTGAACATATGGGTTCTGCTTTAATAATTCATCTTGAATTTCAATGACCTGATAATTAATGGCATAATTGTGGTTTAAACGTCCTTTTGATTGACTTAGGATTATTTATAGTAGTGGTAGGCCTTGGTTTTTTTCAAGATACACAGCCAAGATGTGATTGCAGCTTCAATATTTAGGGTTCTAGAATCTCTAAGGCTGCACCATGCAGTTACTGATCAGATTTGTTCATTTGCCTTCTGGATTTGTTACAGAATTGGCACTTGAAAAAATTCAGTTATTTTTTTGAAAAATGGGAATGATAATTTGTGGTGACTTTGAAATTTCTTGAAGTTGTATGGGCTGCTTCAACCATTTAGTTACGCATATCTGTGGCTCCTAATATGGCAAGGTCCATTGCATTGAATTTCTTAATTCCTCTGGATTGACTAATTCCCATGATCACCAAGAAGAAAGTGATCATCCTGAGCTTACAAAATGACTTCTGCATTTTGAGAAAGCTGATGCACTGATTCGTCACTGGCATTTGCAAGGTCAATATGCACACAACTGTCATATTCTTTGTCCTCGAGCCCAGCCTATACCATTGTAATCAACAAGTGTGTCATAAGATTGTCATTTAAATCTTTACTAAAAGATTGGGGAGGAGGAAGAGAGGTGGAGGGGTTGTGTAGTCGCACATACATAGGACTGGTTCTATGGCAATTTAATTTGACCAGCTATAGGTTATTGTTCCAAGTGACATTTTATGCTTGCTGTTCCTTTAATTACAGAAGTTATTACTTATAGTGATTGGAATTATTGTGGGGAGAAAAAGTGAAGCATAATACCTCAAAGAATTGTGCACATGAAAAAAGGACATAAAAGGTTCAATGCATATTGAATAGTGCTGGTCCTACTGAAGCATGTTCCTGTCTCAGTTAAAACTAAAAGTCTGTTGAAGTCCTTCTGCCAAATAAGAATGTACTGCTGATCATAGTAGTGATTTTTTTTTTTTCTTGTGTCATGTAGTTCACAAACCTTATGGTCTCATTTCCTTTGACCAAGATTGTTACCTGCTTAAACATGTTAAAAAATCATTCATTTCCAAGTTTGACCATTGTGATTCAGTATCTCATGTCTGCTTGTTTAGCTGAATTCAAAATTTTGGACTATACTGTCATATGCCCTTATTGCCATCTTGTCCATGCTTGAAGGATTATAGGCAAACACATCCGGAAGTCACAGTTCTTGATCCACCAGATGCTATACAACATGTTACAGCGTCAGTCGTGGATGTTGCTGATTTGAACTTGTCTGACTCTTATGGTAACTTTTTTCCCCTTGTTTTACCAGTCAGTTGGACCTCAAGTGATATTCGTTTGCTTAACATTCAACTGAGAAGTTTGAAATTTATGATGTCTAACTAACAAATGAAAACATATGAAATGGATTTTTCTAACTAAAAGTCATGTTGATACCTAATCTTGTGCAGGCAAGGTTGGTGTCCCCAAGCAATTGGTTGTCAAAAGAGATGCATCATCCATTCCTGATGCAGTCACCAAAGCTGGGCTGACACTACCCCATGAGTATGCATCTTTTTGTCGTTTGCAAGCCTATTCATATTCTGTCGGCTATAGTGTGGTGTTTTGAGATGAGCTTCAATGCCTTAAGTAACCTTTAAGGTTCAAATACAACTTTCAAAGGTATTTTGGTAGGCTTTGTAATGAAGGTCCATACTTCCCAACTATGTTTTCCTCAAATGTGATTCAGGAATTTTTTATTTATTTCAATGTTTTCAAATGATAAAATTATCTACTTTTTTTAATAAAATGTTTTACTTCTTCTACATCTTAAGCTGTTAAAGCAGAGAAGTTAAAAGCTTTCCCAAACAAACCTTTTTGCATCAATTCTGACTATGACTGGCAGTCTAGAGAGTAATTAAGAATTTGATTGCATATCCATGACATGATTTTCAAGACTAGCATATGCTATCCTTGATATGTGTAAGGTAACCTGTATGGATCAATTTTCCTAATTTTGCTTGAATACCCATCCATTTCAGTTGCAAAGCCATTGGTAGTTGATGGAAGTGCAAAGTCACATGAACTATCACTTGCCTATGATCAATATTCTCTTCGAAAGCTAGAGCCTCCACTTGTTCTTCAGGAGTTTGTTAACCATGGTATGCTTTGACAGTCTTTGAAATATTCTTATCACCTTTATGCACTTGAGAAGTTCAGCAATGACTTCAGAATTGCCATTAATTTCTCTGATTATTCATCCAAAAAAAAAAAAAAAAATTTTTGCCATTAATTTTGTGGATGTAGGAGGTGTACTGTTCAAGGTTTACATCGTGGGGGAAGCTATAAAGGTTGTCAGGCGTTTCTCATTACCTGATGTCACTAAACGTGAGCTCTCCAAAAATGCTGGTGTCTTCCGTTTTCCTAGGGTTTCTTGTGCTGCAGCCTCTGCCGATGATGCAGATCTGGACCCTTGTGTGGGTGGTGAGCTTATATTTTCTTAGAGTTCTTTCATCTTTTGGTTCATTTTTATGATGTTCCTCATCAGCATGTCAATGAAGTGTGATTTACATTATAGAATTTTTTTTGAGCTATTTAGTCTTAAGAGATATTTAGCATTTGGAGTGTGATTTGTACTGAAGGTACGAAGAGCACTTTGCCTCATCATTCAGTTTTGTGCTATATTTTTGTAAGAGTTTTGCCCAAGGCACTAATGTGATATTTATAACTCTATTAAATACTCAAGAACTTGTGTTAGGTGATGGCTTTTACCTTTTGACAGAATTGTGTTGACTCTTATCCTTGTTTGTTGTCTGCAGAACTTCCCCCTCGACCTTTACTTGAGAGACTAGCTAGGGAACTTCGTCGGCGGCTGGTAACTTTGCCATTCCCTTGTAGTTTGCTGCAACATTCCTCTTCTACCACATGTGAACCATATTATGTTCTAAATCATTATTCTCCATTTGTAGGGTCTCCGGTTGTTCAACTTGGATATTATCAGAGAGCATGGGACTCGAGACCGTTTCTATGTTATTGACATTAACTATTTCCCTGGTAAGAGAGCACTCATTTTTATTGAATTCATGTGATTTTGGTGTCTACCCTTGGTATTTAGTACAACTGTTTCCCAAAATGTGTGCTTTGATAACAGTTAATGTCGGAAATAGTGAGATAATAAAGGCTGAGTGTTACTTGTACTCAAACATGGCAGGATATGGGAAAATGCCAGAATATGAGCACATATTTACAGACTTTCTGTTAAGCTTGGCTGAGAGCAACTACAAGAGACGTTCTGGCAGCAACAGTTAAAAACCTTTATAATAATATGACATGATGGAGCTAGAAATGGTATTCCCCTAATCGATTCTAATGCTTTTGCAAGAATGTGTTGTGGATATGTGGCACATGTATAGGGTCCCTTCATGTGTGATTCCTGCTAGCAGTTGAAGGTGGTGCAGACTAGTCGTAAATTGCTCTCTCTCAACCAACTTCTGTAATTACTACTGACTGGCAGCTGGATGTGTCATCCATCCATGTACACAGTTTTTCTTGAATAATTTGATATCTGATTCTTGTTTCACATTGGTTTAGTTTTTGCATCACCTTTTACTATTCTATTCTTTTATCCATCATAAGACTCGGTCTTGTTTCATGTTGACTTGCTAATCCCGTCTATAATTAAGTTTAAAGTCCGAGACTGCCGAGCTCGTTTCATAAGAGGTTACTTTATTTGGTTTTGTAATTTGATGACTTGATCCGTGGCAACAAATGGAGGGGGGTAAATTGAGATGAAAGCTGGTAATGGGGAGTTTCATCCATTTTTTGGATTTTTTTTTTCCTTGTGGGACTCCAACCCAGGCAGTTAGCTATCTGGACAAGTTTGCTTGATTTAATTGATCTTGATCCCCAAGATTTACTAATTCATCATGATTCATGCGTAGATGTGAACGAAAAATTGATGAAAGTATCGATGCAATTCCACTTGCTATGTAATAACATAATTCAGCAATCGTTAAGCTTGGAGTATAATGCTTGATATTATGGCCGAAAGAAGCGTGACATTATTTCATGAGCTTTCTTTCTCTTACTATCCTTTTGTTTTTTTTTGTTTTTTTTGAGGATGCTTACTATCCTTTTGTTAGCGAGTTGAATAATGGTGCACATTTGATATTTTTATTTAAACACCTTGCTCTTATCATCTGTACCCTTGGACCGGGCCGAATGGACATTCTAGGCTTTACTTAGCAGGGATCTCCTAGATTGTGGGTTTCACATTGGATCCATTTTTGTATTGCATAACTTCTGTACATTGATCATTTTATCCCTTTTATCTTGCTCTCTTCTTGGCTACTATCACATCCGTTTTGAGTCATTATATATCATTAATTACACATATAGAGATATATATATATATATATATATATATATATATATATATATATATATATCTATTTCCTTGATTTAGTGGTGTGATTGTAAAGAATAAATAAAGAAGGAAAGGAAGGAGTTAGATGATATCCTCGTTTGTTTTCTTACCTCATTTTGAACTACATTTGAACTTAAAATTGGTCATAGGCAACCTATGTGATCAGTGGGCGGAGCTAGGATTAGAAGAGAGGAGGGCAAACTTTAAGGCTCCATTTTCGTTACATTAATTCAATATAAATACAGAGAAAAAGGCAAAAAAATTAAGAGAAAAAAGGTTTAAAACTAATAAATTAATTTATATATTTATTCTTAACACTTAATTTATTTTTATATTATATAAGGACTAAGAAATTTAAAAATATCGCAAAAATTTGAGAAATTTTATTATATTTGATTTTTTTTAAATTTTCACATAAAATGCAAATATGAAAATCATTTTTCTTAGTATTTTTTTCTCTAGTAATTTATGTTGCTAAGGAAACAAAATATAAAGGAAAATAGAGAAGAAAATGGAAAGGAAATAAAATTTGGAGGAAAATAAAAAATAGGTTTAAATTTAACAAATTAATTATATATTTTTATTCCTAACTTATTTTGTCACACCGGGTTCGGTCAGGCAGATTAAGGCGGATCCGGCAAGATTAAGTATGAGCCGTCTTGGGGCTACTCACGATTTTTTAAAGCGAGAAGCTTGCATACCGTAGGTATGACGCGTCTTATATGAGAATCAAAATATCGTATAAATATCGAAAGAACTACCATCGAATTGAGGTGTCCATAATCCCCATACACATTCACAGGAGTCCCATTTACAAATACAAATTGTACTTTACGTTACTGCAAATCGAGCGAACCTCTTGTGATGGACCCTCTTAGTGTCTTTGGCTCGGTGTATGCGGAAGTTTGGATATCTTATCCGCATGCTCTGCTTGGATTAAACCGTCTTCAAGCTTCACGGCAATGGGAAATATATCTTATCATCGAGCACATGCATTTATCTTGAATCATAAATAACATCTGTGATAATAGATATCAGGAATCTTGAATTCATATAACGGACTAATACATACTTGTTATCATATAACAATTTTGCATACATCTTTATCGCTATAAACATGCTTGTTCACATCTACTCCTCGTAATAATGAGTTAGACTTTTACTTACTGTTATAACAAACTTATACTTACTTGGGTCTTACACTTATAGCAGACTTATTCTTATTTGGATCTTATACTCATAGCAGGCTTATTCTCATTCGGATCTTATACTTATAGCATTCGGATCTTATATTTATAGCATTCGGATCTTCTACTTATAGCAGACTTATTCTTATACGGATCTCCCGTAGGACACGTACTTATTCAGATTCCTCGTATCTGATGCGAAACATACATATCTTATACTTGTCTCCGTAGGACACATACTTATGCTTGTATCGGACGTGTACTTATTTAGATCTCCCCGAAGGACATATGTGCGAACTTATGCGATACTTGTCTCAGACTTATAATTATTCGGATCTCGAAAGGACATACTACTTGAACCCAAATCAGTTGAAACTTGCTCGGATCTCATTAGGAGTTATAGAGCTTAGACCTTTCTTGAAGTACCGTGAGTGCTACTTGGAGACTATCTTGTGCTGTTATCTTATACTTGTACTCTGAGACATATGTATCTTACGGATCTTATCTCTTATTTCTGAACTTATTCTTGTATTTGGATCTTATTCTTATCTTGGATCTTACACGAAGCATTAGATACAAAAATACCGTAGAATTACTATAGAAATTCTGGAGCATTATCTTTTGGTATTCGCGGAACTTATTAGCATGTTGGATCTTATATGTGTATTACAGGCTTATACATGTATTTCGAGATCTTATATATGTCTTCTGAGGCATATCGCATGCTACGGATCTTATCGCATATTCTGAAACGCTATACGTATAGTTAGGATCATATACATATCTTCTGAGCGTATCTGCCTCTTGCGGATCTGCTATCGCATGATGGGAGAGCATACATGTATTTGGATCATATACATGTCTTCTGGGCATACTTGTCTTACGGATCTTATACTTGTATTACAGAACTTATTCTTATTTTTCGGATCTTATACGGGCTTGTGCAGTCTGGTACGTGGAGTCTTCTGTGAGATTCATTATCTGGAGTACTTGGTAAAGACCTCTCCCCGGACTTATAACTATATTATAGGACTTATACTTATTTCTTGTGCGAGGTACGTGGGTACTACGGGAACTTATACTTATTTTACCGATGTGAAGTGCGTGAGTGCTAGGGAGATTAATGAATCTGAGTGCAGAAGTGAGTCTTCATGCTGAGATCTGAAGTGCATTGGATCTTTACTCTTATTCTTTATTCGAGTCTTATCATATATTTGTTTGACTACTGGACGATCATGAAATGAGTGGGGCTGTGATCTGATAAATTGCCAGAGTGCGTCACGATCTTCAGTCACAGAAGCATCGATTAGGGCGATACTGCGCCTGTAGCGGGAGTCTTAGTAACACCCGGCGGGAGTCTTGGAACACTTAGGTCAGGGCGTTACTGCATGCGAGCTAGAATCTTGTATGCCGGCGAGAATCTTAGAAGCAGATCGGGATGTCTTGCCGCCTTGGCTTGAAGTCTTAGTAGCCGCAGGTAAGTCTTGAGATGGCTGAACAAGCGTGGCTTGCCTTGACGGGGAGTGTCGAAGCGCAGCCCGAGTCTTGAAGAGCGCCGTCAGACGTCCGGCATCATTCATTCTTTAGTCTATAGGTAATTAAATGCTTGCTTCGTATCTCTTTGGCTTCATACTTTATGTTATAAGCCATTGTTTCATGACATTTTGCTTTTCATGTTCATGTTCATATTTCGATTTGTTTTTCATGTTTAATATAAAATATTCATGTTTAAATGAGCATCCCATACATTTTGCATTTCCTATACTTTTCTTGTTTCATGCCTATTATATATGACATTCCTTATATTTGTACAGTATGATGCTTATGTATTCACACATCATTCATGTATTCTTTTCCCTCAATGAATATATTTTACTTAGAAATTGGAATCGTAGATTGGATCATCCAGCCCAAAGTTATGACATTTTCATACTAAACGATTGATTCTTTGATTTTACTAAAGGACAATTTGTGGCAACTCATTTTCAGGAGGCTTAACACACTGGCCTTGTTCTTTGTATTCATTTTGAAGCTAAGGTGTTAAGGGTTCATCTCGACTGGAATACTTTGGTCAGACCGAACTGAGATTCGTCACCAGCGACCCGAAGTGTCTATGTTAAAAAGCGAACCATAAATTGGCTTGAACATAGCCCATGAGTGAATTTTTGGGCCACATGGAATCAGAATTTTGAAGGTACCTATTTCTGGATGTTTGGTTCTCTCCTTGAAGTCTATTTTAACCAGCAGATCACTCATTTGGATCAGAAATGAGCAAGTTATGGCCAATCTGACGTTGAGTCGAAATAGAAAAAGCGAGAACAACTACATGCCAGAGTCACGGCTTTGACCTGTCTTAGGTCTTTGCCCTCAATTTTTACGGAATGGGTTTTTGCACCCATTTTTTATATGTTGATACCGGAAATCAACTCACTACTCCCATATACACATCAAAACCACTCCAAAATTCATCTTGAAATGGTGGTTTTAGAGCCATATTCATCTAATAACCTCTATTTTCTCAAATCATCTTTCAATACATATGTTTCTTCAAAAACATTTCATGAATACTCCCAAACAACTCTAATGTGGAGTGCATGGCAATCTGTGAGCAACACAAAGATTTGTTAGGGTTTATTCTAGACCTAACTCAATTATGAACAATCCATGAATCAACCTCGAAGGAGAAGGATTATCTTCTCATAGAAATTTGGCTACAGATTGAGTTTCTTACATTACAACTCTAATACTTAAACATGTATCTATAAATCAATGTGATGACACAATTATACAAAATCCATATGATCCATACTATAATCCATACTCGAGGAGTTAGTTTAATTACCTTTTTGGCAGCCTCTTCTTACTCTTCCTCTTACTCTTCTTCTTAACTACTCCCTTCTCTCTTCTCCTCCCGCGGTTTGTTCTCCTCATTGAATGGATTTCAATTTTGGTCTTAAATCAAAATATCTCTTAGGCCTTGTTTGGCTCTCAAAACCCATTTTTGGGTTAAGTTTTCCATTTTGCATTGAACGTCCTTGGTTCTTCTCTTTGCAAATCAACTTAGACAATTCTATTTAACCTATAGCCTTTTCATCTTTTGACTTCTATGCCCTTTTTTTGTAGGTATTCATGACTGCTTAAGTATTATCTGATTCCCGGGTTTAAGTTTACATGTTTCGCATTTAAATCACGAAAGCGTTCGCGTTATCTTTACAAAATCTTACTTTAAGCATTAGCAAAAACAAGCTAGGGTATATTTCGGGATGTTACATATTTTTATTTGTTTATCTTTATTATCTAAGGACTAAATATATAATTTAAAAACTATATAAAATTATGAGGAATTTTGATTTGATTTGATTTTATATTTTTCGCGGTGAAACAAAATATGAGAAAAATAATTTTTCTTCTTATTATTTTTTCTTTTCTTTCCTTAGTATTTTTCGGTTTAGTTTGGAACCTGGAAAGTGACAAGGAAAGAAAATAAAGAGGAAAAATGGAAGGAAAGAAATCCGGAGGAAAAATAAAAAATAGTTTTAAACTTAATAAATTAATTTTATATATTTATTCAAACTTGTTTTATTTATTTATCTCTATTAAATAAGGATTAAGAAATTTAAAAATATGTAAAATTTTGAGAAATTTGGATTACATTTAGTTTTTTTTTTTTTATATTTTATTTTCTACAATGAAACCAAACATCAGAAAATCATTTTTTTTTGTATTTTTCTTCTTTTCTTGACACTTTTCTAGTTCCAAACGGAGCCTAATTTAAAAGGTTTTGCAAAAATTAACAATATAGAATCTTTAATCCAATAGCTTAACAATTATTATACATTTCAAGGGGCATCTTATAGGAATAGGATCCTAATGTAATAGGAAAAAAAAATTCAAAAATATTTCAGGGGGGCATTTGCCACTCCTGAGCCTTTAGTGGCTCCACCGTTGTATGTGATGGTTGCTACTCCCATACTTGTGTCCTAAACTCAATTTGGAGATATTATATTTGTTTATCTAGTCATCTCTAAGGTGATGTTTGTTTTTTCTTTAATCTTTGAATAAAACTTTTTGGGAACTATCTTTGAATATTGACTTAATAGCGATTAAGTATTAAGTTGTTGTTTTTAACGTTAGGTAGTGAATAGGGATGACAACGGAATGTTGGATTATTTTGGAGTTCGTCGTCTCTTAATGCCACATGTTTAATTTAATTTTAATCGGTTTTTAACGAGTTTGAGCTTATTTTTTCAAATTCACACGGGTCTGGGTGATTACATTCAGAAACCCGAGAAAAATTGTAAATTTTCGTACCCAAAATGCTAATAAAATAAATTGTCATAAGGGTTCGTGGAAGCTTATAAAATTTCAGATTTCTACGACGAAACGGATCAAGCACGTTAAATTGCCTCGCAAATCTAAAGCCGACCTAAAAGCTCTCACAATTCTAAGACAAACTGGAATTTTTTCGATTCTTCGAAATGATAAACAGCAATGACTTGCAGACAAGATTTTTACGAAAATCTCAAAGTCGAAATGGTTTTCGTTATAATTTAAAATAAAGTGAACTCGAAAGAAATAAATCGTTTCTGCAGATAAACGAATCCGAATGGAAGAATATGAACCATATATATAAATAATAATAATAGTTCTCGATTATATTTAAAAATAATTCTTATTATTTTATTTTACACTTTAATATAAATAATAATTATTATAATGTTTTAATAAATAATATATAAAATTCATAATATTTTTATTTTTATGAAAATATTAATTTTAATATAATAAAAATAAAAAAGCAAATATAAAAATTAAAATTAAAAAATAAAAACAAAATAAAGTTCCAAACGGGTGAATTTGGGAATTCTCTCATCTCCGCCCGTCTCCGTTTAATTTTTTAAATTCAGACAGCTGAATTTAAAATAAATGTGCTCGGCCGGGACAGACGCTCTGCCCCAAACCTCCTGTCATCCCTAAGACAGATTCATAGTTATTCTTTTGTCGCAAGAATGACAGCTTTTTCTTATTTTTGCTTAAAATGACTTTTCTCGAATGTAAAGTTTCAAATATTTTCACTTTTTCTATTCGTAACTTTTAAAAAAAATTTCAAAGAATAAGTCGCAAAAATTTAAAAATAAACAGCCTTAATGCCGGAAAGTTCTATTTAGCCAAAGATAAGTCAAAAAACAAACGCCACCTAAATTATTATACATAGACGTGGTTTGTATTACCTTTAATAATTATATTATTTCTCTTGTCCTGTTTTTCTTGGCCAGTGTGTTTTATACATTTATTTCGAGTGTTTCCAACTTTCTATTGAGTGATGATGCACGTGTAAAAAATAAGTTATAAGATGAAACTTCCACTTAAGGAAAAGAATCTAATTGACACCATAAGATGACCCCAACATAATGCTAGTAATCAAAACACTAATTATGTTATCATGACTCTAATATCAAATGGACCCTCTGCATAATAAAGAAACAATCATGCTTCAGTATAAAGATCTAATATTGACTTAACCCCGCACACTGGGTCCTCGTTAGGGAATTCAACTTTCAATCATCTATTGTCTCTCACAGGTCGACCCTTACTTTATCGGGGCACTAGGCTATTTTATTCTATTATATATATATATATATATATATATATATATATATATATATATATATATATATATATAAAGTTAAAAATAAAATTTTTATTGAACAAATATATTCAACATTACATAAAAAATTTATCAGAGTTTTATTCTATAAGCATTTTTAGACAAAAAAATCAATTAAACTATTAAAATCAATTTGTTCTAGCATATGTTTTTCATCGTATTGATACCAATCCATTCAATCTTTCGTGCGATATCAAGTGGACGGGGCCGCATTTATCTTGATTAACTTCAACTTTGAGAAATTTCTTTCTCGCAGGCGCAACCGTAACTCCAGATAGTCAATAGTATTCCAGAAGCAATCCATACATTCGAAACATGAATCCATCATTTTCAAATGCTTAACACTTCAATCAGCTTCTTGGTCTCCTTTGCAGTGACTTTCTCACAATCTTTAGCCTGTAAAATAACTTATCCCCATCAATATCAAATTCATGTTATGTCTTAAAAAATTTTCAAGCTTATCACAACAAGGACTCTCAAACAATCATCATCCAAGTATTACGTAACTTGCGAATCAAATAAAAATCCAAAATATCTTCATATTGTTGAAATTATTCAAATATACTATCGAAAGGAAGAAATAACTTGATCAACTATATATGCTAAATAATCAACTCTATAAGATTCTTCAATAATGTGTAATATCTTCACTAAAGATTTTCATCAAACTCCGCTTCTTTATGTAAATACGTTTCACAAACGTAGTTCACTTTCATCCGAAAGAATAATTCTTTAAAGAATAATCTTATCGTATTCAAATCCAGCTTTCTACAGTCTCAAAGAAGAAACAGTGTTACTAAACGACTAATAAGAAGATCACTAACTATGTCTTTACTTTGCAACATTTTGCTCACTCTATTAATGACGTGATAAAATATTGTACCAAATATCCACGCTAAATAAGAATTCAAAAATCCATGACATCCGACAATAAACTTTAGCATCCCCGAATGTCTTAGATCACTGTTTCCACCAAGTAAGTTAAAACAACTTTTATGGAGCTTGAAATCTTATTGCTTTAACACATTCAATTGATCTTCCAACGCGTCTGTGATACGCTTGCCAGCCAAACCTTTTACATTATCTTGCAAAAATTCTTCCATCGCTTTGTAGATGAAAACAATATATATATGCATTGTACAATTTCCAAAAAAGATTTAGCCTGTAGACAAGAATTTGCCATATCACAAAGTGCAAGATTAAGACTATGACAACCACATGGTGTGTAGAAAGCCTTGATTTACTTCTAATACTTTTTGTACACCTTATGCTTCCTTTCATATTCGGTCCCTATCATAACCTCGACTCTTAAATCACCAAGATCAAGTTCAAGTGTTCTAAAGATTTATTAATTCATCAAATAACTCGTCTCCGAGGTATCCTCCACTTTCGTAAATCCTAAAAGGAACTTCTTTCTACCTTAACCGACTACAGACATCCACACATCGAATTGTGAGAGATATTTGTTCTTCATGACTTATATCCAGCGTGATAATCATATAACCGAAAATATTCGCTTTCTAACTTTTAATAATCTCGCCTTATTTCACCTACCGCTGATAAGTATAAATTCATTTTGAATTTTCAGGACTCGCATAACGATACACTAATTTCCTTTTTCCTCGACCACCGGCGCTGCTCTTTCATTATCGATCAAACTCAAGAATCATTTCCAATTATAACTAAAAAATTTCCATTATTTTCTATAAATTTTCTCGCACCCGCGAAATGCCAAATTATTATTCTTGCAAAGAAAGCTAACAATGTAAACTATTCTCACAAAAATTAGCTCAATGTTCTCTATCTGCTGATTCTGATCTTCAGAACGCTTTATCAATCACAAATCTTTTGTACTCTTTTCAGTTCAATCCATCTTCTCTCACAAGTTCTCGCATGCTCATTACTAGTTTCATTTGACTTTGAGCTCATAACCCATATTTTTTCCAATTATTAGTTCCTTCGATTAGTTAATTGAAAAGTATTTTCCTTACTTAAATAACTTTAGCAACAAAGCAAAATACTTTATCCAATGAAATTGGAGTAAACCAACCTATTTCTTAATAGTCTTCTCACCATTTTGATAACAACTGCAATGTGTAGAAGAGAAATGCCTATTTTCTTGTCTATTAAATTTTTGATCAATAATTTTCCAATTTCTTGGATCCTGTAATGTCTAGGAAGGCAAAATAACAACATGCCAGATCTAAATCATCTTCATTGCTCATTCGTTTTCCCTCCAAATTATCATGCCGGCCATTCCTATTTTCCACATTCTTCAAAATTCTCGTTCACAATCATCCAAATCTTCTTTATTTACTAAATTCTCCCCTCTTCATTAATATCTTTTCATCTCGAACCTCTCACATATTTCCTCATTAACATTACTCGTATTACTAAGAAATTTGTCCATAACTCCCACTTAGAGATTTTGTAAAACTCGCTTTTTCTTTTCTTCTTTTCTTTTTCATATCCACAAATACTTTCTAGTGTACATAATAACCTTCAATTCAACATCAAACTTTAAATTGGGATCAATAAATTTGTTAACTGACGAGAAAGAATCTTTGATAAATTTGATTAAAAAAGAACATGTCTTCTTTCTTCGTGATTGGAACCGCACACAAAAATATAAACTATCAAAATTATTATTTGATAAAATATAAAAGAATCAAATAAAATACGTTAAAAATAAATAATAAATTATTTCATACATATGATCAAATTATCGAAGATTAATCGCTTGTTTTTTATTAGCAAAAGGAGGAACTCTAATATTTTTCAGAAAGATAAACCCTAATATTTTTGAACTATAGTAAACTCGACAAGCCGAAGAAATTGCTTTAACTTTTTTTTAACAAAATAAATGTAAGCTCATCGCATAGTGCACCCACTAGCGAGCCACAGAAAAGACATATCATTTGAATGGTTGGGCCATGTGAGACTTCCTTTATTGTATTTAAAGGGGAGTCTTTTTGAGAGCCTTTATTGCATTTAACGCAGTTTTTTGAGAGCCGGCACAAACTTCTCAAATTCTTTATTATATTTAATTAATTATAAATTATAAATATATATAATATTTTATTATTTCAAAAGATTTCCACTATATGGGCCCCACTATAAAGTAAATTTAGGTGTACCTACCCCGCCTATAAAGTGTATTGCACGGGTCTCTCATTAGGAATTCACTAACTCTAAATCATCTATCATAGTTAAATGTAAATGAATTAGCATAGGATAGAGTCTTAAAAGCATTATATGGTAAGTAGACTTGAGATTTATTAATAAATTCATTTACTTATGTTTTTTTCCCTTATTATTTCTTAGCGTTAATTGGTTATTTGAGTATTCACACGTATCACTTGCATTATATATGACTTGAATGCATTAAGGATTGTATAAAAGATCCAAAAAATAGGTTTCTTATAAAGTGATGAATGAGTTACAATCAGTTCATAGATTTGGGTAATCTGGGAAACACTATAATATACTACATAATTAGAGGAATAACTGG
Organism: Tetrastigma voinierianum; assembly: GCA_016808115.1. Lineage (NCBI taxonomy): Eukaryota > Viridiplantae > Streptophyta > Magnoliopsida > Vitales > Vitaceae > Tetrastigma > Tetrastigma voinierianum. Next base: position 126,482 of record JAEQBH010000025.1, read on the forward strand.
TTTTAATTGTTGAAATGAGATTCCTATGGTGAGTGTACTAGTATATGTGGTAATACATTGAATAGGATCTATAGTAAATCATGATGTACGATTATTAAATGTCATGATACACAATGTTACCATACTGTACAAACTCTCAAATATAAAAGAATATTGAGGTCTTGTTGAAGTTAAACTATAAAGTTTGATTTGTGTCCTTAATGTATTTATACATCTTTATAGATTAAGTAATTTTTGATAAATGTTAGTAGTATTAGGTATTAAATATTCTTAACAAAAAACATTATGATATTTCATGAGATTGAGATAATGTATTCTTTTGGAAATCTAAAAGATACTTGATAAGGAAAATTATGACCTTTTTTTTTCCTAACAACTTTTTTAGTGGAATTAAACATTCTCTTTGTGGGCTAGAGTCTCAACTGATCATACAATGTGAAAATATATTATTCAAGTATTGGAGAGGTAATATCAATAAGTTGATACCATTACCTTGATAGATTATGGATACTAGTTTATAGGGGTTTACATGCAACAAATAGTAAGTCAAAACTTAAACTTTGCCTTCTTGTAGTTAGATTAGATGTTAGAGTGTAGTTGACTCTCTTTAGTGGAGTATGAAATCAACTTTATAATTAGATTTTGAGGAGATTAATATTAAGTCAACAATGAGGTTCATACTTGACCTATTAGTTCACGGTAGTACATTTTATCTAAGGAATTTGAGTTTCTGGTTCGTAGATGTGTATAACGACATTTTGGTAAAGGTATTATGAATCTTTTAAGATTAGACTAAATAATTAGTTGAAGTCTAATAAGGGCTAATTAATTGATTGGGCCCAAAGTGAGTTAGATGATATGAACTAAACCCAATTCGAGTTTATGTCATTTAAGCTCATAAGAAAGCCTACACATACCTTTAAGAATTAGGGTTTTAGACTTCTTATCTTGCACCTTTTGGAGAGATGTATTTCCAAAGAGAAAAATGCTCGCGTTTCTTTACGTGCCAAGTATGTCAAATTAAAGATTAAGTGGAAGATTATTAGGTAGATGGGATTTTGCAATAATTACAGCAAATTTGATATTTCTCTAGATCTAGATTGTCAAATGATTTTAATAGCCTTTACTTTTTCACTACTTAAATTTAAAGGACGCAGGGCCATATGCATGCACCCTGTCGATGAAAGGAAATAGACATCCCTTGTACTAACTATATCCTTATATGAGGAATATATGTTAGAGCAATTTCAATCATTTTTCATTTTTAACTTCATCTTAGTATATTTGGAGATTTACATCCAAAAAATGTATTTCAACCATCCTTCACTTTTATTTCCATACTTGAATATGTAAATAGTAACTATTATTCCCTTTTATTTTTATATTATATTACTATTTTCTCATTATTTTATTCTTATAATAATAAAATAATTATTTTAATAATATTTTTATAACATATTTTATTTTTTAAGATACATTTACTTTTATTATCTATTATTTTTATTAATTTTAAATTATTTTTCATATGTAATGTAGCAAATGATTTGGGAGTATTGATTTTAATATATTCATTTGGGAGTTGATTTATTTTTATTAATTTATAATTATTTTTTAAAATAAATAATTCTTTATTAAAATTATTTTTGATAATGATATATAATACATTTTTTTTATTTATATTAAATAATAAACATTAAGAGATTTTAATTAATTCATCTAATAAATTAACATTAAAATTTAAATAATTAACATTTTTTCCATCGTATTAGTTTTTATATTGTATTTTTATCATTTGATTAATTTAGTTTAATTATGTAGATTTTATTAATGTTGCTTTATTTTCTAATATAATATGATACTCTATAATATAATATTGACGCTTTTAAAATGTATTAGGTTTTTAATATATTTTTATTTATTAGAATTTTTATTTATTAATATAATTTTATATTTATATTTAAATAAAAATAAAAGTATTTCATATATTATATTATTAAAATATTCTAATTTGAAAAAAAATAAAGATTTGAAGAATGAATAGTAATTTATAGTTGAAAATGAAGATTATTGGTTGGAGTTAAAGCTACAAAAAGTAGGCTCCATCATCTTCAAATATGAAAAAGATGCCAATTTAAAAGTTGAAATAGAGATTTGTGATTGGAGTTGTTCTAACTATATCACTATAACAATACTCAAATTTGGAGTATTTCCTCTACAATGAGTTAGCTCATTGCGTGTTGACAAACCAAGTGATTATGATATACTATGATGATTCAAAATCATATCTCTTATGGGTGTACTCTTAGTATACATTAATGAATATATATCAATTGCCAACTTTAATCAATGAAGTGGGGGCATGCTCTAGTATTAGGAAACAAGTATAACTTGGTATTCCAATTCATCCACCATGGTTACTTCTTAGCAAGGAGCTTGTTTGATTAAACTAACAACATAAACATGGCCAACATAGGGTTGTTTGATAACTTCTAATTCACTACACTTCGTAGGAATTTGTGCTTCTTTCATACTCGTATAAAAGAAATCCTAATATTCTACAATCAAGCTTCACTCTAAGGATAAATTTACAACTTAAACCAAATTCAAAGACCATCCTTGAATAATTATTTAACAAAATGTATTATGTCATGATCTTAAGTTAGTCTTAAGATCTAGGAAGAGACGTAGGAAACTAAACTAAAAAAAAAAACTTAATGATAACGAAAAACTGAGACAAAGAAAAAATGACGAATGCTTAATGGTGTACACGGACAAATGCAAAATTACTAGGAATGAAGAGATGAACCAAATAAATGTGATAAAAAAAAGGAGAATTATACAGACATGCAAATAATACAAATTTAAGAGCCATTAAATGAACGTCTAATGATGAGATTTTGAATTAGTAAGAGGCAATTAGACAAAATCTAACTACATTGAAAGGTGTTTAACTTCATAAAAAGTAGAAAATGTTAGGAATACAATTAGGATAAATGATAAAAGTATAACTAAAGATATAACTTGGATACATGAATCGAATACTTGTAAAATGTCACAGATAAGAATGAAGTCTAGATTATAATTCAAGACATAGAAAATATGGATATGCGCTAAAAGAGAAAAACCGTTTGTTTCATCGGTGTTCTACCGGTTGCCGGTTGTTGCATCAATTGATGCAATACTACCTAGCTGAGATCTACCAAGATATATGAGATCTACCAAGATATATATATATATATATATCAATGATTAATCACAAAAAATAAAACTATATGAGATGTAAAAAGGTAAACCAACATGCACGTACGGACACAAGAAATTGGTTAAGCGGTTCGGCCAAGTCTACATCCTCAAGGCTATGCCTAGATGGAAAGGATTCCATTATTTTTAATTAGGTTACATGTTGGTCTTACATGAGACAAGACTTCCCATTTCTCCAACGCCTTTTTTCGCCTAATTATCTCATTGTGAAACATATAGTGAGATCCACTCATTCCCTCAAACACGCCATCTAGACACCAACATACCTAGATTCTCCTCACACACTCATATATACATAAGAATGATCTTTTCATAACACTTAATCCCCATGAAACGTCTTGTAGTTTTCTTTTTATTTTCGTGCTTCAATATCTCTTTCAATATTCTCCTTGATTTACTAGATGATCTCCAATCTGTATTTATAGAAAATTCCTTTAACTGTCGCAATTATCCCTTTATCAACTAGATTTTATCTCTATAAATATCTCACAACATATTTTGATTTTTTCTCATCCAATATTATGATTTTATTCCATAAATATCATAATAGAATATTTGTTTTTCATAGAAAACTTACAAAACGTGATCCAATTTTTCAGATCTGCCCCATAATACCTTCTAGTCTTCCTTATTCATCTAAGGGAATATTATCTTATGGGAAAATCATGCTATGTTTTATCAATATGATTCTATTTAAAAAAAAAGTTTATGAGGAATAGGGAATTAAAGGCAAGTTAACTCATTAAAAACAATTCTAATTTTAATTTTTATATTTATCATTTATATTTTGACTGTTTTTATTTTTTGTGTCGTTAAAATATAAATTTGTATTAAAATTCCTCTAAAGTATAAAAAAATTAATGAAGTTATAATATTTTATTAAAAATTTATACTTTAGAATTTTTAAGAATTGGCTAATATTTTAAAATAAAAACATTCAAAATAAATCAAAATATAAAATATAAATATAAAAATTAAAATAGTAGCAATTTCAAAATTCTATATTTTTAATTTTATGCACAAACATATTTTATATATATATATATATGTTAGGGTTTTTTGAAAGGATTTTGTTACAGTTGTTAAAAAGGGCATTTTTGAAACAAGACCTCCCTACACACAAGTATAACCTAATATGAATTATTTTTAAATGAGTTAACTGTAAAACCCGAGTAAATTTGAACTTTTAAAAAAAAAAAGGGGCAAATACGGTGAACTAGTCGATACAATACAAGTTGAAAACCTATAATTTTTCTAGATCTCGGATGACGAAACATACCTCATCGTTGAATTTAACTTAAGCAACAGTTACCTAAGGAATTTCTCACTCGAGACAAATGACTTCAATGCTGGTGACAACTGAACGACTATAAATGGATGAAGACTGGCCAGAAGGGGGAGAGTTACAAAAAGGAAAGGAAGGAAAAAGGAAAGGGAAAGGAAGGAAAGAAAGAGAAGAAAGAAAAGAGAGAGAGAAGAAGAAGAAAGGGAAAGAAAGAGGGAGAAAATGAAATCGGTGTTTCGACGGTCGGAACTCGTTGACCAAGAAGTAAAGTCTGTATATTTGATGAGGGCTACGCTCCAAGAGGTAGGGATTCTTCATACTTTGGTTTATTTTCCACCATAAGGGATGTGGGGTTGTGTCTTTGCCCTAAGGGGCTGTTTGGCCAAATTTCGAATTATGGGAATGCTGCCCTATTTTGATCCTACACACTGACTGGATTTTAGGAATGATTTTCAGGTGGGAACTCGAGGGACTTCGGACTCGGGTCCTTATTATAAATTGTATCTGGAATTAAATAACTCGACAGTAGTGTCAATCACCCAATTGGACCCACAACCAAGTTATGGTTCATTTCCTACTACCATACAATGCTTATTTGTCAGGTCCGCATATTTGACCGATTTCTCGATGTAGATTTTGTACTGATTTTGTGGAATGTTTTTGTAACGCCCAAAAAATACCCTAGAATTTTTATAATAAAAATTATTATATATTCGCATAATTGAAATAACTGGGTATTTTTTTCTCGGGAATTATTGGGATGAATATCGATTAAATGATTATTTAATCCTAAATAAACTCCAAGTGAAAAAGAGAAAATATGGAAATGTAAATGGGGACCTAAGGGTCAATTGTAAGTAAGTTTAGATGTTCATGAAATTAGGAGAAATAAATGAGCAAAGGGAAAATTATAGGAGACTTAAATGAAGAATAATAGAGAAATGGAGTAATCCTAAATACAAAAAGAAATAAAGAAAAAAATCAAGGAGAGTGGCATGTGACATGTTGCAGGGAGCAAGCTTTCCTTCTTTTTAAAGTACGATTAAGGGTGATCCAGGAAAAAAGGGAAAAAGAAGAGAGAGAGGCAAACCATTGAGAGGGAGAGTTGGGAGAGAGAGGTGGCCTCTACCTTCCCTGCATTTTCCGACGACTGACCATGTCTCCCAAGGAAGCAAGTTAGAGGGTGTCCTTCCTAGTGACAAGAGCTGCAGAGACTGAATCGAGTTTCGACAAACCCAGGAGGCAGTCTTCCTACTTTAGTTATTTTCACCCTAAGGTCATATGGCTGTTATCTTCGCCTTTGGGGAATGTTTATTGTATTTTAAACCATAGAAGTCAACATCGGTGGTAAAGGCGCATTACCAGACCTTAGAGCTGGGATTTTGGGTAAGAAATAAAGGAAATTTGGTAGTGAGCCCTTCTGATAAATTGTAGCCACATCAATGAACTTGATGTTAGGATTTTGAATTTCACTTGGACCTCTTTAGACCAAGTTATGGTCCTTACCGAGGTCAGCCTTTCGCCCGGCCGTGCCAGTCGGGGCTTCGCGGGCTCAGTCAACATCAGACCTTAGAGATGATTTTTGGGTACTAAGTGAAGGGAATTTGTTAGTGAGTCCTTCTAGTAAATTGTAGCTTCATCAATGAACTTGATGTTAGGATTTTGAATTTCTCAATTTGGACCTCTGTAGACCAAGTTATGGTCCTTTTACTGAGGTCAGCTTGTAGAGGTCAGCAGAGGTCAGCCAGTAGAGGTCGCATGTGAGGTCACCAGAAGGTCAAAGGTAGAGAATGGCCCGTAGAGGTCAGCAGAGGTAAGCTTTCTGTAGAGGCCAGCTGTGCAGGTCACGTTAGAGGTCAGCCTGCCGAGGTCGCCTCAGCCGTAGTCGCCGGTTACTACCTCAAAGTCACCACAGGTGACTAAGTATGACCTCCAACTCTGAAGGTTATAACCTCTGCACGAACTCCGTTTATGTTCTGACCCCTATGGAAAGCCCATTGAGTCAAAAATCCATTCATATGCCTGAGGAGGATAGCAGGTGTCAGACCAAGGTGTTAGATCGAGTTTACCGAGGTCAGGTCAGCTCAATCAGTTCAGGTCAGCTCGGCTGAGTGTGACTACGTATGACCTCCAACTTCGGAAAGTCATAAATCCTTCGTCCGAACTCCGTTTTGGGTGTTCTTAGACTCTATGGAAAGGCCATTGAGTCAAGAATCCATTCATATGCTTGAGGAGGATAGAAGATGTCAAATCGAGATGTCAGACCGATTTTACCGAGGTCGCCGCCGCCGCTCAGCTAGCTCGGTCGAGTGTGACTATGTATGACCTCCAATCCTCGGGCGCGTCATAACTCCTTCGTCCTAACTCCGCTGGCTATCGACGGCGAAAGCCCATTGAGTCAAAAATCCATTCATATGCTTGAGGAGAATAGAAGGTGTCAGACCAGCGTGTCGACCAGCTTACCGAGGTCGTCAGCTCGGGCCGCTCAGTCAACGGGCCGGGTGTGACTACGTATGACCTCCAACTTCGGTTGTCATAACTCCTTCTCGTCCGAACTGCTCTGGGTGTTCTTGACTCTACTGAAGTTCCCATTGAGCCAAAAATCCATCTAAGATATAGTTTGTTGAAATTGGAACTCATATTAAACTCCAAAAATCAATCCTAACCAAAAACCACTAGCACGCACAAATAATATCATTTTTACCTATTATCAGATGACGAGGAGGAAAACCAAAACTGAGATTGAGACTCTGAGGACTTGAACCAAAGTGCAAAGCTTTTGAGTTTGTTCTCTGACTCTATTCTTATTTCAAGTATTTTGGTAGTTTACCAAGTAAATATGAAATAAGTACATAAATGAGTATATGAATGAGTATGTGAATGAGAATATGAAATAAGTACATGAATGAGTATGTGAATGAGTATATGAATGGGTATGTGAATAAGTATATGAAATAAGTACATGAATGAGTATATGAATGAGTATGTGAATGAGTATATGAAATGAGTACAATGATTGAGTATATCCTTGAAAAGACGATACGAAAGTGAATATGGAATTGAAATGTGGTATTTGAAAACCAAATGAATGTGAATGATAAATCGAGTTGTAAACAACCCACACCGACATCTTGAATTGAATGATATACGTAACGAACCTCCCGACGATGCACCAATCGGTGATCTCGTCACGGCGCACCCCGAATCGCCCAATGTCCTACCATGATGCACCAATCGACATCCGGCCACGCATTTCGCGTATGACATTGAAGAAATGTCCTGACTGGGCGGAGCGCAGCCCACCGGCATCCGTCATGATGGCGTATGACATTTAAGTGATACCATGTCGGGTGCACCAAACGGCATCCGTCATGATAGAGACCGAATTCGTTAAACAAGCACATTACCGGTCGATAATAAAGATTCGATTCATCAAACTAATCCTTTTAAATGTGGAATTGAATAGTCAAAGTGAAATAACCAACATCGGGAGGAGTGTAAATGCAATTTTATGTATACGCTAAATCTCACAATTGAATTGTGAATTGGAATTGCATTGAAAATGCATGTCAGGATATAATAAATGATTGTAAATGAAAGCATGCGAAATGAATAACATGAGTATATGCTGATATAATAGGCATGGTTTAATGTTAAATGGCCGTCAAGTTAAATCGAATATCAATATGAATCAGATAAAACCACTAAGCATGAAAATGCTTAGCGTGTAGTTTTATCTATGCGCAGGTTTCAAGTAGATAGGAAGAAAGACAAGATCGTGAAGCGCAAAGTCATAAAGCAAGTTGTGGCGTATAAGTACATACCCCGCCATACATATATGATCTCCTTTTTTTTTAAAAAAACATGGGATATTTTGTAAACAAATAGTCAAGCTCCAAAGAAATGTTTTGTTTTTGTATATCATTTTGGAAGGGCATAGAATGCCTTCACTGAAATTGTATTTTATGAAATGTAAATGTTTGTGGGCCTACCATTTGAAAATGCTTCCGTACAAATCGAAACCCAAAGAGAAATAACATAAAGAAAAATGTTTTGATAAGATAATTGAAAACATCGGAGAACCGCCCGGGTCGGACCGCCTTCGTCGAGCTTCAGATTCTGGTCGACATCTTTGGAAAAAGAAAACGCACAAAATGTAAATAAAAAGGAATTAACCCGCGCCCCGCGGTTTCGCCCGCATCGCCAATCTGCCGGCCGGGCTGGGGGTCGCTACGCTTTGGTGGTCCGTTAACGATCAGCTTGGTACATTCGAACTAGATCGGTTCACTGGGCTATTTCTAGAGACTGATTGTGCCTTGCTTTCGTGGTCTATTATGACCGACTTGTGAGGTTTGAAATTGTACTGTTTTAAAGTGTTATTGCTTGATTTGTGATAACTTGCTTGATTGTTTTATATATATATATATATATATATATATATATATATATATATATATATATATATATATATATATATATATATTTTAATATAAGCTGGCAATTGGATAAAATGTTTAGAAATTATATGCTTTTGACATAATTATCCATGATACATGAGTTATCATTCATATGACATCTATTGGTATGAGACATGGACTGATATGCAAAGGGTATTAATGCATCAGACATGCACCGAGACATCGCATTCATGGGTGTAGCAGATTATGGCCATCAAACACCATCCTTTGCGTGGTCGATGAGTAATGAGTACCGTCAACATAGTTTAATGAGTTCCACTGCTCATAGAGCATGAAAACTTGTGTCGGCAAGAGCAAGTAGATAGATACCCTCTGGTGAAAGCCCCAAGATTTTCAAGTTATACATATGTGTCCAATGGTGAAAGAATTCGTGAAAGTGTAGGAAGTAAAGGTTCATGGAGACTCCCTCGAAATTCGCCACCCAAAAGAACATGTTTTGTTAATAAATGATCCTTGAAGTGAAACATCCAATAAGTTTTGGATTTCTAAAAACTTGATTTGTTTCAAAGGATCATTGGATGAAATTCATCGATAATGGGATGTTATCACACATCAAGGCGCATCGTGTGACAAGTCTCGTGGATAACTCGGATTTTTCATACATTGAGTGAGTCTCATCTCATTTCACATGGCACATGACATATGCGATTCCATTAGAATGACATCATTATATATATATATATATATATATATAGTATAGTATATATATGTATATATATATATATATATATATATATATATATATATATATATATATATATATGTGTGTGTGTGTGTGTGTGTGTGTGTGTGTGTGTGTGTGTATACAAGAATGCAAGGCTCAAGGCAGGTGTGTGAATGTGTCCCGCGAACATTGCACGTGTATTTAGGTATAGCCTCAGAGTCTCTGTTGAGCGTGGCTCACCCTTGGCGGGGAAAACATTTGTGTGGTACATCTGGACTCCGCCTTCGGTCGAGAGGTTGAAGAAAGCCGACCTGTACTCACGCTCTAGAACTCAAATAACTAGTTTTGGCATATGCTTGTGTATGTAATAGAGTTGTAATTAAACTCATAGTAATATGTTTTGAAAATAATATAAAAAGTCTATTAAATGTGGCTAAACGGATCCCGGTAAATGGGATTAGACAGTGTGGTACCGAGACACACGATATCCATAGGAAATTTTGACTCTCGCTTCATAGCTTGGTGTTAGGGCATAGGTATGTAATTACCTAGGACTCGATGAATGGATCCCAATTAATGGGATTAGACAATCTGGGTATCGATAAATATGATATCCACTTATTTCCATGAAAGCTGATCATGGCCATCAAATCTGACTCCTGATTTTGAGGCGTCATAGCTTGGTATCAGAGCTTAGGTATACGAATACCTAGGAGTTGATGGACATGGATTTAGACCATTGCATGCATTGTGCATTCATGTTTTGTGCTACGTGATTGTGTGTTACATATTGAGTGAATTATATACATGGTAAAATGTATATAGGGAAAGATGAACACTAGGGTTAGAGAACATAACCCTAGGAGTTCGGAAAATGAATGAACGAAATAGTTCGTGATGATACCATTAGTAGTCAAGTCTGTGTATCGATGAAGTCAGACAGGAAACATGATCCATTCTTGGATTTTATGTAAGACTCTATTGCTATCTGACTCATGTAGATGGCTGGTAGAGGAAGAGGACGCCGAGACAGTGGGCAGGGTGATAATCAACTACCATTGACCTTTGACCAACAAGCTTTCATGGAAGTTATTAGTGTGGCGGCTGCTACAATTGCACAGGCTAGTATGACTGTGAGCTAGGGAGGGTCATGTAACATCCAGAGGTTTAAGGCACACCATCCTCCAACATTCAGGGGAGGAGGGGACCCGATGATACCTAGAGGGTAAATCCTAGGTATGGTGGGATTGGATTAAAGCCTCAAGAGATTTAGAGGAAATGACATGGGAAGAGTTTCGTGAGCTCTTCATGGGCAAGTTTTTCCTAGCATTTGCTCGACATGCAAAAGCTTGGGAGTTCCTGTAATTGAGACAAGGAACAATGACAGTGCTTGAGTACGTGGCTAAGTTCACAGAGTTAGCCCGTTTTGCTAACGATTATGTGGCCACAAATATGGCTAAGGTGAAAATATTTGAGGATGGTCTGAAATTGTCTATCCGGGGTAAAATTGTGGGACTTCTCCTGTAAGACCTTGACTTGATGATCAAGACTGCTATGGTCATTGAGAGAGAAGTGGATGAAGCACGAAAGATCTGGGATGTGGGTGTTAAAGATAAGAGAAAGGAGATTCAACCTTCTTCTTCTAGCTCTAGAAGAAGCGTAAGACTTCACTCCGTATGATTTTGTGGACAAGGCCGCAAACTACCAAGGCCAAGGACGTGGTTGATCATCTCCGTGTGGCGCATCTTTGTATTTATACCACCGGGTAGGGAATATGTTACACCACATCACTGACACTGAGGTGGATCATTCTCTGAGGTAGGGATCCCAGAGCTGGACACCTCATCCCAACATCGTTGGAAGTGCATAGACGTAGTTTGTCTCACACTCACCATGGGCCGTGAGGACAAGATCAATCGTAGAGCCTCACATAGGGCCTATTACTGCCAGCCGTAGCCGACAGGGGCCAGTAAGGTGGGTCGAGGCCGAGGTCGCAGGTAAAGGCCGTGGCTCACATCTGACTTCAGGGACTTAGGGGCATGTCTACAACATTACACCACAGACTGAGATTGTAGATCGGTAAGTTATTCATGGTATGTTTACTGCGCCTATGTGGGAAAAAGTATCGCTTGATTCCGTGCATCTCATTCCTTTACATCGCATCATGTGTGAAAGAATCGGGGCTTTAAAAGGTCGAAACTCAAGAGCCGTGACATGTGAATTTCCTGACTCACAGAGTTAGAGATCCTAGGATTCTACTCACTGCACCTTAGGGTCACGGACATGCTCTGAGTTTGATGTCAACTCGAATGGACCGCTGACTAAGACATCGGGTCATTATTGATTGTGATCGTAAGAGGGTTATCGCATACACCTTAGGTGGTAGTCACTTTATATTTCAGGGGGATAAGCATGATGCTTACCCTGCATCGTATGATTCTAGATGGCACGTGATGTCAGAGGTCACCGCAAGCCTTACCCAGAGGACAAGTCGAGACAGAGTCGGGTCTACCCCGTAGTCATATCATGAGGATGTTTTTCCGAAGAATTGTCAGATTCCTCCGCACAGGATGTAAACTTCAGTATCAAGTGACCCCGAACACGCTCATTTATACGACCGCATAGAATGGCGCTTGCCGAAATAAGGTGAACTCAAAGTCCACCGCAAGAATTATCGTCGACAGTGCTCTATTGTGATCGAAAGCACTTCAATTGGGCGCTCCAGTTCTGTTCGCCAAGAAGAAGGACAAGACCTTTCGGCTTAGCATAGATTATCGGCAGTTGAATAGGGTTAACATCAAGAATAGGTACCCTTTTCCGAGGATTGATGATTTATTTGATTAACTGAGAGGGGCACAGGTCTACTTGAAGATCGATCTCCACACCGATTATCATCAATTAAGAGTTAGGGAGGCAGACATCCCTAGGACGACGTTAAGAACGCGATATGGGCATTTCTTGTTCACAATGATGCCATTCGGGTTGACGAATGCTCTAGTGGCATTCATGAATCTCATGCATAGGGTATTCCAACCCTATTTAGATCGGTTTGTTGTGGTCTTCGTTGATGGCATCCTTATCTACTCCAAGTCGGAGGAGGAGCATGAGGATCATTTGAGGATTGTTCTCCAAGTGTTGAGAGACCATTAGTTATATGCCAAATTCAAAAAATGTGAATTTTGGCTTATGGAGGTGAGATTCTTAGGTCATGTGGTATCGGCTTCGTGGTGTCCTGGGGCGTTGAACTGAGAAGGTCGATAGTTAAGGGTCGAGAGACCGAAGTCCGTCTTCGAGATATGCAGTTTCTTGGGATTGACAGTGTATTACAAGAGGTTCATTAAGGACTTCTCCCAACTAGCTACGCTTATGACGAAATTTACTTGGAAAGAAGTCAAGTTTGAGTAGAATGACGTGTGTGAGATGGCATTCCAGGAATTAAAAAGGAGGCTTACTTCAGCTTCTATTCTGATCGTCCCAAAGAGGGGATAGAGGTACACAGTGTATTGTGTTGCCTCAAAGGACGGACTGGGATGTGTTTTGATGCAGTCCGGAAGTGTTGTGGTTTATGGTTCTCGACAATTAAAGAATCACGAGTAGAATTACCCTATGCATGATATGGAGTTGGCGGCCATTGTCTTTCCCTTGAAAATATGGCACTTGTATGGTGAGCACTTCGAGGTGTTTTCAGACCATAAAAGTCTGAAATACATCGTTACTTAGCAGGACCTTAATATGAGGCAACATAGGTGGATGAAGTATTTGGAGGACTATGACTTCACTTTGCATTACCATCCCGGTAAAGCAAATGTGGTGGCTAATGCGCTCACCTGAAGTCAGCGAGTATCAAGGTCTAGCTTTTCGCGGAGCGGCGGGATGCTCAAGGTCGCGGGATGCGCACTACACTACGTAGATCGACTCAAGGTATTTTAGGAGTTTATGATATGCTTCCCTACTAAGAGTGATGTCCTAAGGACAAGACATGTAGATACACAATCAAAGGACCTGGCGCCTGTGCAACGGCGGATCTAAGGTCAGCCATTCACACTCCGATGGTAGTCTTAAGATAGGCAGGGATCGTGGTTCCCGATCGACAGATTTGAGAGAGGAGATCCTCAAGGAGTTCCATTGCTCTTGTTTTGTTGTACATCTTGGTGGCACAAAGATGTACCACAGATTTTCGTCGCAGATATTCGAGGGAAATGAAGCAACAAGTCGTGATTGCTCACTCCTGCCCCACGAACAAGTAAAAGTCGAACACTGCAGGCCGACATGGTTACTCTAGCCATTGGAGGTAGCAAAGTGGAAGTGGGAGCACGTCACGATGGATTTTGTGACTCACTTGCCATAGACATCGCGAGGGGCATGATGCGGTGTGGGTGATCGTGGACCGGCTCACAAAGTCGACACACTTTCTAGCTGTACATATGACTTTCACTTTGGAGATATTTTGCAGATTGTACATATGAGAGATTATTCGGTTGCATGGAGTGCTAGTTTCTATAGTATCGGACCGAGATCCCAAGTTTGAGGCTCATTTTTGGGAGAGTTTCCAGAGAGCCATGGGGACATAGTTGATGATGAGCACCAAGCCATCCCCAAATCCAATCTGGCCGGTCAAAGAGGACCATCCGGGGATGTTAGAGGACATACTTACTGCATGCGTCCCGATCTTAAGTGGTAGTCGGGAAGATCATTTACCCTTAGTGGAATTCCTACAACAACGCTATCGCTAGTATACATGGACACCCTATGAGACATTATACGGGAGGTCATGTCGATTACTCATCTCATTGGATCTGAGGTGGAGAGAGATCCATAATAGGTCCGGATTTGGTAAAGGACACCTCAGAAAAGGTAGACTTGATATGGAAGCGTCTTCTCACTGCTTAGAGTCTACAGAAGAGCTATGCCAACAGATGGCGGAGACCCCTAGAGTTTGAGGTCGATGATCATGTCTTCTTAAAGGTGATGCCTGAGAAAGGAACTGTCAGATTCAACAAGCAGGGAAAGCTATCACTGAGGTATATTAGATCATTCGAGGTACTCTTCGAGAGGTGGGTACAATGTGTAATGTCAAGGCACGCTGTGTTTATCTGTTCATGCGGTATTCCATGTCTCCATGCTCAAAAATACACCCAGATCCGACCATGTAGTGGATCGGGTGAGCTCATTGTCGATGTAGATGAGACCTTTGAGGAGGGACTCAGCATATGGATAGCCAAGACCGTGCTCTTGTGACGCAAGATTATGAGGCTAGTAAAAGCAAGCCACAACACCGAGAAGTGGAGGAGGCAACATGGGAACGCGAGGACACGATGTGTTCCACTTATCCTTCCTTATTTGAGGATGAAGGTATGTTGTTTAGTACTGTAGCATATGCATGTGATTGTATGTATATGTGCGTGTGAATTTCGGGACGAAATTTTTTAAGGGAAAAGAATGTAAAACCAGAGTAAATTTGAACTTTTAAAAAAAAAAAAGAAAAAAAAAAGGCAAACACAGTAAAGTTACTACTATAATATAGGTTGAAAACCCAGAATTTTTCTAGATCTCGGATGACTAAACGGACTTCACCGTTGAATTCATCTCAAAAAATCTAATTACCTAAGCGAATTTCGTTGAATTCTGACATTTTTCAAGGTAACGGGTGTTGGGTAACACATGACTTGTGTCCACATGCATGGAACATGGAATGACTATAAATGGGATGGAGATCAGTTCGTAGAGGGGGAGAGGAACAAAAAGGAAAGGAAGGAAAAGGAAGTGGAAAATGAGACAGAAGAAAAGAGAGAGAAGGAGAAGAAAGGGAAAGAGAAAGAGGGAGAAAAGGAAATCGACGTTCCGACGGTGGGAACTCGTTGGACCAAGAAGTAAAGTCTGTATATTCGACCAGGGCTATGATCCAAGAGGTAGGGATTCTTCCTACTTTGGTTTATTTTCCACCATAAGGGGTGTGGGGTTGTGTCTTTGCCCTAAGGGGCTGTTTGGCCAAATTTCGAAATATGGGAATGCTGCCCTATTTTGATCCTACACACTAGCCAAATTTTTGGACTGATTTTCAAGTGGGAACACTAGGGACTTCGGACTCGGGTCCCTCATGTAAATTGTAGCTGCATTAGTGAACTTGATGTAGGCTTTTGAATCACCCAAATCAGACTTACACCAAGTTATATCCATTTCCAGATCGCTACAAATAGCCTATTTATTTGTCGTGGTTCAATTTTAGATCGATTGGGTATGGATTTTTATCGATTTCAGGACTATTTTTTATAAAACCGAGAAATCAATTTTCGAAAAAGGGTAAATGGTACTCTTCGGGTCAAAATCCGAAATTTTCTAGATCTCGATGACTAAACAGACTTTCATCATTGAATCGTCCCTCAGCAATCTACCGCCACGTCGAATTTCATCAACACCCCGAGATAATCTGTGATTTCACGCTTTTCGATGACTGAAACAGAGCTGTCAGAAAACTGGCCATGAAAGACATGCGATGCGACAGCCACCTACTACACGTAATCTACGCGACACAAGCTACGACAGCGAGACGATGGAGAATGAATGGCTTAGATTAAGCCATGTGTCAAAAATTAAAACTAAATGACACAAATGAAATTTTGTGAAAAGATTAAATGAATAAAACAAAAGAAGAAATAGTCTTCTTCTCCAAATCAAAGAAATCAGAAGCGAGGGGAAGCTGGTTTCGCATTTTATAGCGATTTCTCTCTAGATTTCCAAGATTCTAATTCATCGGGTTCTCTAATTCGAGTAAGAAGCAAAGTCGTTTCACGCCAAGAATACACAAGACTCCATTTTCGGAGCCCGATAACTCCAAAAGGTGTGATCTTTTCCTACTGGTTTATTCTTCGGGTTAAGAGCCATTTTAATGGACGGGATTTGTCGAGGCCCGGATGGCCGTGTTTTCATCAAAATCTTTGAATCGAGCAGAGAAAATCCTGAGCATGCGGTCAGTGAATGTCGAGCCTGGGGTTCCACTGTCGACGTGATATGTTGTGTGATTTTTGCGGTGGTTTGGTGATTCAAATGAATTGCTAGGATTTTGTTAATTAGCCCATGTGAGCCACTTCTCAGGTGTTATCGATCAGAATCGAATAACATGAATTATGTGAATTAATTTTTGTTAATATATACATGTAAAATATTAGCATCAATTGTCTGAATGACATAATGCATTCCATATGCACTACACTTATTATAGGTGTGAGGGCAATGACATGAAAAACAAAGAAAATGAAAATGGGGCCAGGAAAGGAATTTTATGAAGATTTTCAAGAATCGGGCTTTGAAGAGTGGTCCAACAATTCATCCCTATGGCACCACGACCGTTTAAAATGATCTGTTAACACCTCGAGGGTAGTTCAATATATTTACCGAAACTAGTAGTGTGTTTTCAAGAACAAAAACCTTTTGTTTTGAAAACTGAGATTTTTGCTCGTGACTGGGCTTAGGCATGCAGAGAGTCAAGTGGAGACTCAGACATGATCAAGTATGTAGACATTTAAGTGAGATCATGTATTTGCTCAGCAAGGACACACATGACACGGCACTTAAGCTGGGAGAAGAACCCACGTAGAAATTATCACTATCAAGCATTCCTCACCCTATCGAGGATCATTATTTAAGGCACAAGGAGGTAATAGATACAACGTCACTGTGAGGTCGCTGCTTTAGAAGAAAGCCTGATTTTGGCTTTTTGTATTCATTTTGTGTAATATGTATTAAAACTCTAAATTTTGATATATGTTTTGATTAAGAGTAATGTAATAACTTTTGAACTATTGTTATATAGTTGATGTATTCTTGATGAGTATTGATGTATGGGTCAAAGTGGCCGTTTTTACTCATGTACATGTCTCATGATATGAGTCATAGATATTCCGCAGGTTGACGGGTGGTCAACGAGACACCCCGGGATTTGGGGCGTCACAATTTTGGTGGTCTGTTAATAACCAGTTGGTGGCCCGAGTTTAGATTGGTTCATGTATTGTTTCGGTTCAATGGCTCATTTAAAATTCATATGATCGACTTGTGAAAGGTTTGAAATTGTGAATTGTTTTAAAAGTGTTATTAAGATTTTGTGATAACCTCGCTGATTGTTCTTTGCTTGTATATATATATATATATAAAAGGTAGTTGGGGATGAAATATTTGGAAATTATATGTTTTTTGACATAAATTATCTATGATACATGAGTTATCATTCATATGACATTCATCACATACGAGACATGAAATCGACATACGCAGCATAATGTGCATCGTGCATATGCACCAAACATCACATTCATGGGCGGGGTGCATGGCGCCATCAAACACCATCCCAAGGGTCAAGGAGTGGGCCGAGTACCGTTGGAACAGTCTGGAGTTCCACCGCTCACGCAGCATGAAAACTTCTGTGTCAGGTAGTAGCAAGTCAGATAGATACCCCATCTGGGTGAAAGTTTGGATATTTTCGGGTTATACATACGTGTCCAACGCATGAAAGACCATGGAAAGTACATAGTGAAGGCGTGCAAAGCTTAAGGTGAGACCCCAAAATTCGGGCCACCAAAAAGAACATGTTTCTTGGTTAATAAAATGATCATTACAAACATTCAATAAGTTTTGCTTTCTAAAAACTTGATTTTGTTTCAAAGTGATCATTCGATGAAATTCATTGACGATGGATGTTATCACACATTGACTATGCATTGTGTGATGGGAGTCTGTGATGACTTGGATTTTTCATGCATTGAGTGAGTCTCATCTTATTTCATGACATTTATTACGTAGCATTCCATCAATGACATCATTCTATTTCTGAATATATATATATATATATATATATATATATATATATATATATATATATATATATATATATATATGAAAAGTGTGTGTGTGTGTGTGTGTGTGTGTGTGTGAATGTGTGCAAGTGAACACTGCATGTGCATTTAGGGGGTTAATAGCCTTCGTAGGAGTCTCTCTACTGGGCGTGACACACCCTTTATGGGAAAACATTTCAGGTGCAGGGTATACACTGATGGTTGGTATAGTTCTTTTTGTAAAACTTTGGAAAGAACTAGTTTTGGCATATGCTTGTGTATGTAATAGAGTTGTAATTAAACTCACATTAATATGTTTTGAAAATAACATAAAAAGTTTATTAAAGGTGGTAAACAGATCCCGGTAAATGGGATTAGACATTGTGGTACCGAGACACACAATATCCACATAAAATTTTGACCCTCACTTCATAGCTTGGTGTTAAGGCATAGGTATATAATTACCTAGGACTCGATGAATGGATCTCACCAATGGATTATCAGGGGTATCGATATACGATATCCACTGGTATTCTCTGAGTTGGGATTCGGCCGATCAACAAGCCCCTCGATTAGAATGCCACATTAACTTGCCCTTAATTTCCTATTCCTCATAACTTTTTTTTTTAAAATAGAATCATATTGATAAACCATAACATAATTTTCCCTTATCTCATGATCTACAAAATTTTTTCTTCAAAATCGGATTTCACAGAATATAGTAAGTTTTGTCACATAACTTGATGCACAACTCATGAGACATCCCTTGTTACACCCCCCTTATAGCCCTAGTTAAACAACTAAAACATACAACACAATTTTACCTAAGATTACGCCGTTACATTTTCCCTAACATGTACAATAGGATGACCAAACATAACATTGTATTACTTTTTCTCATTAAAAGATTTTCTCTTTAAACTTAACACCGTCATCCACCTAAATCACATCATTCTACAATCTATCACTAAGACCTATAAGAAATCTAAATAGAATGATTCTACTAAAAAGGAAAGACACATAAAACACAAAGTTCAAATCATGACATTATGAAAAAAGAAGGGTAAACATAAACTCATTATAAATCTAAATGAATAATTGCTCTTAAGATAGCCAAATCATGAAATTATTGGATTTATATCTGTATACAAAAGCATACCAAAAAGCCCCTAAACTAAGTATAAAGAAATGTAGGTAATATGGTGTAAGCAAAGCATCAAACTAGCTAATGAAGGATAATCGAAAGTATAAGATGAATAATAAGTAAGACTCATGGAATAATGATTACCTATCCTTTGATGACAACCAACCATAATAGTACTTTTAAGTCGATCCATAAGGTTGACTCTAAGAATAGGTTCCTTACACAAGTCTACAATCATATGCGGTCTACTCCAAGTACTCTATATAAACTAAGAGTCTTACAGTGCTTTGTGCTCAATTTTATTTAATCATCATCCAATCTTAAGCCATCTCCTTTCCAACTATGGGACTCCCATCTTTACTTAAGTAAAATGACATCAAGCATGAAAGGATATGTAATGTAAATACAAATATTGACTCAATAAAATATAGGGCTATGCAAAGACATCAGGTATGTAGCATTGCAGTAGGCTTTACTACATGATATATTTTGAAGATTGATTAATCAGATTGAGTAAATTACCCAAGAGGAGAGAGAGTTTGAATTGAATGTTGAATTTTTTTCTAAAATATTCAATCAAAAAATAAAAAAGACGAATAATAATATGTTAGATAATAGATAAGTACATAATTGAGTGGATAGATGTGTAAAATATTTTCATAGTGATTCATTATTTCACTTAATTCGCTTTCCTCAAGCTTTTAACTAAGGGTTCTACTATTAAAGCTTCCAAAACTAGCCGTCAAGTTTTACAAACGGATTGATTAACTCCAATAAACACAATTCTCACAAGTATTCCATTTTCATATTTGTTCACTTAAAATAAATAGATGAGGAAGGTTTTAAAGCTTCCAATCCTAGAAAAAGTATGATTCGTGATACAAAAGAAAACTAGGTTGGATTTCGAGGTACATTTAAGAATATGCAAGTAAAAACAAATGTACTTTTTAAGAAGAATTTTGGATGTGAGAAAAAAGATGTTTTTTAGTTTAATGTTATTATTCTCTTATCAATAAATGTAGTCAAACTTTTTACCTTATAGAAACAAACTTGAGCACCTAAATAAACAAACAAAGACTTCGATCGGTATAGTTTTGTTTCAACCGATTGACTAGCCATTGGATAAAAAGCTTTGCAAGTGATCATGAGGGCTTTTAAGCTCGATTGAAGATTGGTCGATTCTAGATTGATTGACATAGGACAATAATTAGTTATATCTGTGTAATGGTCTAGCCAGAATTCAAGTTTAGATGAGGTAAAATTAATTGATATTGTAACACCCCGATCCCCGATCCAACCCGAATGGCGGATTCGAACCAAGCCCGGGGCGCGAGACTAAATACTGGGACTCTCATTGACCTGCTTCTTCGTAGCCGAACTTGTACTGTGGTTATACAAACAATTTCGTAATAACAAAATAATTTACCTTTACAAAAGAACTACCACCCAGTGGTGTCCCTCAAAATCTATACACACAGTTACCGAAATCCCATTTACTTATACAAACCCTTATAATGTATACATGTCTAATACAAACATTAGAGATTGTGGAAGCAAAGCATAAGAGCACCTATCTAGGCCGGGTATGTTCTCATTGAAGGGATGTCCTCATTCCTCTATCCTTGTCTTCTACTTCCTCTTTAGTACCTACACCTGACAACACCCTGCCAAGCCTCAGAGCCGCCATGGAACATACATGTACGACCACCAACGGTGACCGTCACAAGCTTATACATATGCATTTCATATATCTATACATATTCATATAACTTATTTTTACAGTGTCTATTTACATCTTCTTCAGCATACTTTTGTACTTTTATATACTTTCTATACTTTTCATGTGTTCATCTTTCTAATGGTTCATATTACATATCCTATTCCGTGCATGTCATATTCGTATACATATATTACTTTCATGGTTAAATACTATACCATTTGTTATGTTCTATTTTCATGTACTGTTATCATGTACTGTCATCATGTACTGTGTTCATGTACTAATTTCATATACTGTATTCATGTTATACTTTTCATATTACTTTCTCTTTCATGCCTGGAAATACCAAAGAAGTGGACATGAATTATGAAGGCCCAAGGCCAGACTCCATCAGACGTAAACGTTGGTCCACGTAGGTCTGAAAAGGCCATACACTCTTTCTCGGCCACCGTGATCCAAACAGATCTATCTCATCGACCCAAACTGGGCCTCGAGACCAGACCAGATGCTACAAAGAATCGTATCTTCCCATGTGCATGCCTATCTATCCCTTTACTTGGTTAGAATACAGCAACTGCTTTATTACATTTTGTACATATCTCATAAGCATGAATTAATTATCAGTATCATGATCGCTTATGCAATATATATACGACATTACTTTAATCAGATTCGTCACATCTCAGAGTTTCCATATTACTGGTTCTCATATTTCTATAATACATATATTCCTATATTTATTTAAGGCATGCATTTACTCATTCTTATATTCATAAATGCCTATCATTCGTGTACATGTACTCATTCCTGGTAATAACATCTTATATCTTGTTAACTTATATCTTCATGTACTTTATTAAACTATCATATCTTATGACATATACCTATACATTTCTATACTCTCAGACGCTTTACTTGTACTTATCGCACTGTCTATCTCCCGTAGGGAGGTATCATAGACTTCTTCTTTAATACCCTTGTGTATCCTTCATGTCCAACCTATTTACCTTTTATCATTTCTTATTCGTATACACACGTATAAACATTCGCTTGTTTCGGGACTGGGAGATAAAGAATGGAATGAGACTCTATATACCCGAAGGTACAAGACAGATGGAACATAAACGTGCCCGCCTGTCGTGCACAGAAGCGCCAGAGTACTAGCAGTGCCAAGCATTGATCATATGTACGTGCCTCGCCCACGAATGGCAGCCAGAAGACTACAGAGTCACGTAAACACCGATCATATATGTCTTCAGCTGTCATTCAATATCCTATTTTAAAGTGGGCCATACAATTATACGTGTTCTTCGAGCTTATCATTTTATTATTTTCTTCTATATTCCTTTACATATCAAATCTACTTATGTTTGCTATTTCTCGCTCAAATTCCATTCTTCTTATCATGTATTCCAATTGACTTTTCCCATGCGATTAGTACACTTGGTACAACAATCATATTTTCTGATGTGGATACTGAATGCTATTTAATATAATATGATTAGATTCTAGACTCAATGAGCTTTCCATAGAGTCTAAGAACACCCGAAATGTAGTTCGATTTAAGAAGCATGACTTCTGGGTTGAGGTCATACGTAGTTACACTCCACCGAAATGAATTTAATCGATCGAGCCGACTGACTCGGTAAACTCGGTCTAACACCGGCCTGACACCTAATATCCCCTCCTCAGGCATATGAATGGATTCGACCAATGGGTTTTCCATAGAGTCCAAGAACACCCGAAACTGAGTTCGCACGAAGAAGTTACGACCTTCCTAAGTCGAGGTCATACGTAGTTATACCCCACCGAAATGGATCTGAACCACTAGCTTCGACCTCGACCTCGGTAAACTAGGGCCCAACAGACCTCGGCATGATACCTACCATCCTCCTCAGGCATATGAATGATTCTTGACTCAACGGTTCCATGTAGCCTCCAAGAATACCTAAACGGAAGTTCGGACGGTTAAGGCGACCTTCTCAAGTCGAGGTCATATGTAGTCAAACTCGAATCGCCGAAGCACTGACCTGACCGAGCCGGCCTAACACCGGGTCTGACACATTTTTATACTCCACAGTCATATGAATGGATTCTTTACTCAATGGTCTTTCCATAGAGTCCAAGAACACCCGAAACGGAGTTCCTGACGAAGAAGCATGACCTTCCAAGCCGAGGTCATGACGTAGTTAACCCAAACAGATGACTGAATCGCCAAGCTCGAATCGACCTCGATACTTTTCTTAACACCTCGGCCTAACACCCAATATCCTCCTTATAAGATATGAATGCATTCGACTCAATGGGCTTTATAGAGTCCAAGAACACCCGAAACTGAGTTCTAATCGTATGAGTTACGACCTGCCAAGTCATATATACAACCTGCACGGTTCGACCCGAACCGGTGCCGCTACGGTGACGCAGGTCTACACAGTCGACTCCTCGTCGACTTCGCGACGAGGTCTGGCTGTGCCGACTCCTACAGGATGGAGGTCCGCTGACCCCATAGATTTAAGGCTTACACGTCGACCCTCTCGCCCTTTATACTGCTCAAATAAAAAGACCATAACTCGCTTACAAATATCCACCGGTAAATTCAAAGCCTAACATCAAGTTCATTGATGTATACAATTTATCGTAAGCGACTTTTTACCGCCAAATTCCTTTATTTCGGACTCAAAACTCCGTTCTAAGGTCCAGAAGCACGCGCATGATCAAAATGTGAAATTTTCGTTCAACTTGCAACTGTGACCCTTCCTGCACTATTATTACAGGCCTTGTAGCCTATTCTTAACTCAACCCTAACAAGTAAACTAGTTCGTGAGTTTCCAAACCCAAACCATACACAAGAAAGGGTTCCATAACATGTATCTAAACTTAGACTAAAACTACTTCCATACACACACACACACACATGGGCTTCCATACAAATATTCATGGGCTACATTTTCATACAAAATCATAAGTTCCATACTCATTCTCTATAGTTCCTTACCCATGACTTCTTTCCTTCATTCTTTCTTTCTTCTTTTCTTTTCTTTCTTTTCTCTTTCTTTCTTCTTCTCTTCCTTTCTCTCTTCTCTCTTATCCTGTTGCCTTCTTTTCCAAGACCAAATTGAGATATTTATTTCTGGGTCTTATCCTTATTTAATCTTTATCCCATTTTTATTTAATTTTTCTCTTTCGGGAGCATCCTTACAATCCAATCAGGCAGAACTTCTCCCTCTTTCCTTTCAAGCCACTTCACCTCTTTCCACAATTTTCTTCCTTATTTTATTTCAAATATATTTCTTTTATTACTCTTTGGCCCTCCAACCCTTTTTACTTAATTTAACTTATTATATTCCTACTTTTGTGATATGAACTTATTATATTACACCTTTTGCCAGCTAATTGGTAATTTATTAATTTTACCTCTTAACTGTTGTATTAATTCCAAAGTTCTCATTATTTTATTTTTATCTTTAATTTATTCCGGATAAATATACTTTTACTTTTATTATACCCTAAACATGTTATAAAACTGTTAGGGTATAATTTTGGGTGTTATATATATAAACAATTATGACTCAATGGTTGAATACTCTCATGTTTCATTGGGGGTAAAGTACAAGCTACGGGAATTTTTTTCAAAATTTTTTTTTAGTAAGATCATATGCCCGCTTACCTTAGTTCTTAGATGACTCTGCCCTTGCCCCTATAAATGAAAAAGAGAAAAGAAAAGTTGTGTACCTTCAACGAGTCAAGTAAATTCCCTAATTAGTTCAAGTCACCCTTAAGTCTCAACCATTTGCATTTAAAAGTATATATAAACCATTTATGTGAGGCTTGAATCTTTTGGTAACATGCGTGATCTTCCTTGAAACCTTTAAAGTTAACTTAGAAACTATGAGTCACCCAAAGTTATGATAAAAGTGCCTGGAAAATTTTAAATCATCATATTAACTTCAGTCCAAAGTAGATTTTTTTTTGGTTAAACCTAACAATTTCACTTAATTTGAGTCATTAGTTACCTTAACTTTGTTTGATGATCTTAAAGATCCATGGACTAAAATACATAAAAAGTTAAAGAAATCAAGGTGGATGTATTTGGACAAGATTCAAAGAACAAAAACTATAGGACTGTGGTGGTACATTTGGATTTTTTTTTAAATGAAATTTTAGTCAATAAATTAGTTTTAATTATTTTATTTTTAAATTCATTATATACCATGCTCCTAAAAAGTAAAAAAGTTATAGTAGGGGCTTTGAACACTTAAAACATAAGGGGAAAAGTTGTTTTCCATTATATATATATAGTATAATATAATCTTATATTTTTGTGAAGTTCTAATCGAGGATACTAGCATAAGTTTTTTATATTTATTAATTGATTCCAATCTATTTTTTTTAACACCTCTCCTCACTGGGGCAGGAAGCGGACGCTCTCCTCTATATGCTCTTTAAAACGTAATTTGAAATTAAAAATTTTTTTGGTAGGAAATTTCTGGAAATTAAGAAGATGTTTATAATATAAGATTTAGCATATTTTGATCTAGTCATATCAATTAAAGAAGTTACATATTAAAACAATAATGGAACAGCAGTTTCCAGATTGTATGAGTCATCCGAAATATGAATTTTAAATGCATTAGAAACGCAACTCTGGATGGAAATAATTGAAAATGCTACAACTGTTATATGAAGGTGGAATTGGTTTATATTTTGTGATAGGATCTACCAAGCGTGCCCCTTATTTTTTAATGGTAATTAATGTGGTACCAATTTAGTATTTCTTGTATGTTGCCCAAATTGAATACCATTTGCGGGGGAAATGGTCCACAAATTTCAGCTTCCTAATTTTCGCTCCCTCTTATTAAATTATAATTGACTTTTTTTTTAATCAAGAATTTTAATTGATTTATTCCCTTGAATTAATCAAATCAAAAATGAGAAATAAAAAATTCCATTATCTTATCTGCAAAAATTTCCAAATAAAGGACAGCCTGCCAACCCAACCCCACCCCACCCCACCCCACCATTCTTGTGCTATTAAATTTCCCGGATATTCGTGCGGCACTTAGATAATTTTCAAGTTCAACCCGTTATTTTTTTTTATTGGGTATTTATTTATTTATCTGAACGGAACGACAACTTTGATTAATATTCATATAATGATCATTATTGTGATGATTAGTGTAATGGCTGATGCGAAGGAGAGAGAAGGAGGAAGTGGGGCCTATCATCTGGCTCACGAGGCCGTACAAGATATGGCGTCAGTATCTTAGATCGGACGGTGGAGGATGATCCCCAGGAGAGGATGAGGGTAAGAAATTAGTTAAGTAAAACAAAAAGGAAAATGAAAAGGTGGAGGAGGCTGGCTAGGTAGAGAAGTTGGTGAAGTAAGGGAAGGGGGACCTCAGATGCCGTCAACTTCGGTCCGACTGGCATTCACGACAGCCTGTATACAGCTGTACTCCAACCAGCGTGTAGCCCAGCAACTTAATGCCTTCCCCCCCACCCTCTCTTTCTCTCTCTAATCCGTACGCCCCCCTCTTCATAGAGTGAGAAGAAAGTTTTTCTTCCAGAGAGAGAGAGAGAGAGAGAGAGAGAGAGAGTGTGTGTGTTTTCTTTGCGGTTACCAAACGAGACAGCCTTCTTCTGTCTATCCGTCCGAGTCCGAGTCCGAGTCCGCCCCACTCCACACAACCGCCCGCTCCACATAAAACGTCTTAGGAATTTAAGAGATCGCAGAGACAAAGAGAGCCTAGCTAGACTAGAGAGAAGAAGAAGATGGGGGTAGAGCTGGATGGTGGCAGTGCGCAATGCGCACCCGTTCATCCATTCTCGGCGCTCGCATCCCTATGGAACTAACAACCTTTGCCCACCTGTTCCAGCCTACCTGATATATTTAGCTGTGCTGTACGCATCCCTGGCGCATTTTTGTTTATGTTACGCCACATGTTCTTGACACTTCCTTAAACCCATTTCCCTCTCCTTTCTCTTTCCGTGTGTTATCTATCTCACATACAGTCGAGTCGACTGCTGTTTACCGCTCGGCGGAGGGAGTGGGAGTGCACACTGATGGATCCCTGTCCTTTCGTGCGCCTTCTCGTCGGGAATCTTGCTCTCAAGATACCGGTTGCCTCCAAACCGGCTCGCTCCCTTGTGCATCCTTCTTCCTCGCCCTGTTTCTGCAAAATCAAGCTCAAGAACTTTCCCCTTCAAACCGCTGTGGTTCCCTTCATTCCTCCCGAGAATCAGTTCCCGGACGGTCAGGTGCAAACTCTCGCTGCCAGTTTTCATTTGAGCAAGGCCGATCTGGAGAAACTCGCTGCCAAATCCATCTTCGCTGGGAAGCTTTGCCTGAAGATTGCGGTGTACACTGGTCGGAGAGGGACTACTTGCGGTGTAAATTCTGGGAGACTGTTGGGGAGAGTCTCCGTACCGTTGGATCTGACGGGAACGGAAACTAAGTCTTGTGTGTTTCACAATGGATGGATATCGGTTGGGAAGGACACCAAGGGTTCGTCTGCTCAGTTTCATTTGAATGTAAAATCCGAGCCGGATCCCAGATTCGTATTTCAGTTCGATGGAGAACCCGAATGCAATCCACAAGTCTTCCAGATCCAAGGGAGTATTCGACAGCCCGTGTTTACTTGCAAGTTCAGTTTCAGGAACACCGGCGGTCAGAATCAGAGATCCAGGTTCGTAAATCTGAGTTTGGTGGATGAGAAAATGTATTAACTTTTGCACCTTGTTTTTTAATATCCGGGACTGAGAAAAATTAGAGTCAACCAAGTCTGAGATGAACCCATTTTTTTTTGTGCTTGTAATTTTTCAGAAGTAAAGAAAACGTCGTATGAATACTTTCTTGGTAACCAAACATGATTTAGGACATCATTCATTTAATTCCTTTTGGAGTTTTCTAATTCGCAATTCGTCCCTGGCCTGTATAAAGTGCAATGAATCTCTTTCCTTACCTGATGTATGTCTAAAAATTAAATGTTTGAAGAGTAAAGCTCTGCTGGCGTTCTTTAGTCCAAGTGGTTCGCTTCACTTTACTCCTTTTAAACGAAATGTAAAGCTAAATTGGCGCGGATTACATTTGTAAGTGTAAGCGTAACATCTTCTTTGCAAGTGCTGCAAAGATGAAGGCAGAACTGTGTACGGTGTCGGCACTTTTCACTTTGATCGATTTAAGAGGCTTTGATTCAAATTTTAAGGAATCAAGGTGTTCGATATTTGAACTGTTAGACAGCTTTACTAAAGCTATAGCTTCAGTCTACTTTTTGCGTATTTGTTCTTTGCTTGTCGGTTTATTTGTTTCATTCCTTGCTTGCAGATCATTACAGTCAGAAACCAGTAGTTCAAGAAATTGGTTGAGTTCATTCGGGAGCGAGACGGAAAGGCCCGGCAAGGAGCGCAAGGGATGGTCCATCACGGTCCACGACCTCTCTGGCTCTCCGGTGGCCGCTGCTTCAATGGTTACACCCTTTGTTGCCTCACCTGGTTCTGACCGAGTCAGCCGATCTAACCCTGGTTCTTGGCTCATTCTCCGTCCCGGTGATGGAACATGGAAACCCTGGGGACGCCTGGAGGCCTGGCGTGAGCGAGGTTCCAGCGACGGGCTGGGTTACAGGTTGGAATTGATTCCAGATACTAACGGAGGAATGGGTGCGGCAGGCATAGTTCTGTCTGAATCGACTCTCGGTAGCAACAAGGGCGGGAAATTCGTTATAGACTTAGGCAACGGGAGCAACGGACGTGCGACTCCTGGTAGCGCAACGTCGCCGGCATGCAGCCCAAGGAGCAGCGGAGATTTCGGGTACGGGTTGTGGCCATACTGCAGCTACAGAGGGTTTGTGATGTCTGCGACGGTTGAAGGAGAGGGTAAATGCAGTAAACCGTCAGTGGAGATCAGTGTGCAGCACGTGAACTGCACTGAAGATGCAGCTGCATTCGTGGCGCTGGCCGCAGCCGTTGATCTCAGCATGGACGCATGTAGGCTTTTTTCTCACAAGCTCAGAAAGGAGTTGTGCCAGCATCAGGATTTGCTAGGCTGATTCGGAGTTGTTTGTCCTGATGTGATGCTTCTTTTTTTCTTCCAACCCTTTTTTTTTTAATTTCCAGGTGGTTTTGATTTTACATCCTCGTGAGAGAGTTATTACTACTAACCAATCTCTAGAGAGACTGTACAGTACAGCCAGGGGAAGAGGGATTTACAGGGCACGCTTTGTTTTTATTTGTGTGGCTTGTGTTCTTTTTTTTTTTTTTTTTTTGGGTCCTTTCGGTGGCTCTTTTTATTTTTTATTTTCCTCTAATATTGTAGTCGCTGACTCAATATTTTAAATTTTAGATTTAAGAGGATTGTTATTATGGTGTGTCAATTTATTAGTTGGCATCTGGAAGCTCGTCTTGTTCATTGTTCTTCTTTTATCTTATTCTTTCCTCCCATTATGTTTTCAATTTCAATATGCAGTTGGAATGGAATCTAGGGTCGCACAAGAAAAAAGTGGAGGTTGTTGAGCGAGCACGTCGACCAGATCACAGATACCCGTGTTTACTTAATTACGATGAATGTGGATGATAGCTGTAATGCGCTTTAGGGGGAACCTTGAATTTCGCGTTCGAGTTGCATAGAATCAAGCATCATCAAGGTCCTGAAAGCATGTGTGATTTAATAATTAAGGGAATAGCTGACTCCCAAACTAAAAAGAGAGCTTTTTGAACATAGATTTTAGATGTGTTTGGCAACAAGATCGGATCCTCATCTGTGCACGAGCAAACTTCGCAAGTAATTCGATTACAAAAAAAAAAAAAAAGTAATGTGAACAGAAGGTGGTTGTAGGGTACGTGTAGATTGTGCGTGCGCTGACGGGGAGTGGTCCCCCACTCTGCTGGCTTTGTTGTCGTATGAGAGGGTATTGTGAGGCCCAAGTAGTTGTTGACCATCTGACATGGAAATAATAATGGTAAAAAGTAAAAAAGTAAAGTGCGGGGTTGTTAAAGTGAGAAGCTGAGAGTGGAGTCAGGGTAAGGCATGTGGGTGTAGTCGTAATGGGAAACTTTTCAAAAAATAATAAAAAAATTAGAAATAAATCTAAAAACATGTAGTTTAAAAAATAATCATATATTTAATGTATTTTTCTCCCTCATCATCTAGTCATGTCACATTTAAGGTTTAAAATTTGGATTTTTTAGTTTTGAGTAAAAAAAAACCCACAAACCTTAAACCTTTTGGTTTCTTCTCCAAAAAAAATTTAAGTTCTTCCCAACCAATTATCAAATACTCCAGAACACAGATATACTTCCAGAATCGCTTACTTCGAACATCTAAATATCGTAAAATATCTAAAGGATATTTCTCGACTAAAATATCTTAGATTTAAAATCGACAAAAATACTTGAATTCATAAACACTTACTAATTATAAAAACGTATAACAAGAAATATACACTATTGATTTAACTAAAATAATATTATTTAGATATGTAAGTAAAATGATCTTAAATTTCTAACATTACATAATTATAAATTTATTTAATAGTAGGATGTATAATGTCATGTCAATCATTATATATAATCTAATTTATTACTATCAAATTAAAACCATAATAAAACTATAGTATAAAAAATATTTATTATAGACTACTTCAACACCAAACCAAACTAAGAAATATTAAAATAAATATGCATGTAACTAATATAATATAATTAATTAACTAAAAATTATATTAGTTAGTAATATAATTAATTAACCGAATTAGTTACTATGTTGATGAACTAAAATATTATTATTTAGATATGTAATTAAATGATCTAAATTTTTAACATTACATAATTATAATTATTTAATAGTATATGTAATATCTAAGCTTTCAAACATTATATCTACTCTAATTTATTATTATCGATTAAACTAAAATAAACTATAGTATAAAACTATTTATTATAAACCATTTCAACACCGAAATGAAACTAAATAAAATATGCATAAAAACAAAATTAATAAACAAAGAAACATACCTTTAATTCACAAAGATCTTCCAAAAATTAGATAAAGAACAAAGAAAAAATATTTGAGAGTGAAATGGAGGTTAGATGTGGGATGGATGAGTTTGTAATGATATTGTATGATTTTATGGGTATTTATGTAATTTGAGTCAAAATACTCGCTGATTGTCAAAAATCAGCGATTTATTTCTAACCGTTGATTTGATTGCCCAAATCGACCGCGATCATCATATATATCCGTTATAAATCATTCCGACCAAGTAGATCAAGCTTAGATTTAAAATCAACCGTTGGATAAAAAATATAGTCATGATTTTTTAAAAACGCTGACGAAATCCTAATCGTTGATCAAAAATAATAACAATCTAATGGCCAGATTTCGATTTTTTTCCAAAAATCCACGACAATCGCGATAAATTGATTTTTCACAAAAACGGCGCATTTCTCCTCATGTTTTAGAACTAGATGATCCTCGAAGCAGCGCGAATCTTAATTACAGAGCGATCAATATTTTAAAATCGGATCGAATCATCTACCGATCGCCAATCGATAGGTTTCCCAATTCCAGCTCGACTTTGCTTAGATCACACTGAATCCCATTAAAAACCTTCTTAAAACCAAATTTATTGAACTCGACAACTGGTTTGGGCTCCAATACAATTTTTAACAAAATTACATACAAAGCTCAATGCAACCCAAACAATTGGCAAACACCACACTTACAACTCTACTTAAGTGGTTTACTGATTTTGATTTAAACAAAGATATAAAGGCTAGTAAATATCCCTCCCTTTCCAATGTGTGACAAGGGAGGGAGATTAAGTTAAGGCCCTTAGGCGTAAATTTAAAAATTTTACATAAAAAAAGAATGGAACTTGAGCCATTTGCCTTCTAATAGGTTCTTAGATAGGTAGATTAGCAACATAATATCAATTTCTGAAAATATAATGCATTCTAACATAAATATAAATATAATTAAAAACATAATATATTATAATGTCAATTTTTTTCATTTACATGTGTTTTCACAACTATATAAAAATAAGTAAATAAAATTATAAATATTAAATTATATATTTTAAAATTAATTTCAATTTAAAAATATAAATTATATATTTGGCGATTAATGCACCATCAGTCAGATCTCCTTTCCATTGACAAAATCTCTTTATTTTCTTTATCATTGGATCTCATTCAAGAGTCATGTTAGGATTGTGCATATTATTTGGTTATTAGGTGTGGGGGCCTATAATACATTATTCATTGTTGGATTGTGCATATAGTATTGGTGTAGTTAAACAACTCCAACCTTCATTAAGAGGCGTGCAAACCAGAGGACGAGGGTCACATGGGAGGGGGACTAGACATACTCCAGTTGTTTCACATACACTATCGATTGATATTAGGGCACCACATCCTGAACCTTAATCTAGAGGTCCACGAACCAGAGGAGGGGAAGTTCATAGGATGAGGACTAGTCACACGTTTGATCTTCCAGGTGCACCATTAGCTGACATTAGCCCACTACCTATGAAGGACTCTCATATTATACTAGTGGAGGTTCCATCGACACCACTTACAAGCATCACTTTGCTGTATCATCACGCAACCATCGAGGCTAGAGGTCCAATGATGAGGAGTCCGTTCTTATAGTCAATGTTGATCAAGAGAGACAAGATGATGATCATGACCGAAGATGTGATAGGAGATATAGAAGGAGACATAGTCGTCGAGAACATGAGAAGGTGCACTCTAGTCCCATAGAACCAATGGTTGGACATCATGGACGTCCAATACGAAAAAGAAAGGCTCCTTCATGCGGTACTCATTGAGGATGTTACTACATTTGACTTGTATTTCCAATATTGTTAGTTTTTTTTATGTTAGTACATGTAATGTGTATTTTGGATACTTCTACTTATAATTCATGTTTTGGATATTATTGGTACTTTGAATGCTTGTTATATAGTCTATTGAAAGGTGTTGACTTGTTTAATTTGGTTTGATTGATATTGGATTAAATGTTGATCTTGATGTACATAGGTGATAAATTTATGATTTGCATTAGAGATGAAGTGTTCAATATAAAAGTTGTCTTATAGAATGGTTTAAAGGTGTCTCTTGAAGCAACACTTTTAGAATAATTGTTGTTTATGAAATAATGCAAAAGTGTTTCTTCAAAAGACACTTTTAGTGTAAGTTGAAAATTTCAAAATTATGAAAGTGTTTCTTCAAAAGACACTTTCAATGAAATAATGCGAATGTGTCTCTTCAAAAGACACTTTCAGTGTAAATTAAAAATTTCCAAAATTATGAAGGCGTTTCTTCAAAAGACACTTTTAGTGTAAATTGAAAATTTTCAAAATTATTAAAGTGTCTCTTTAAAATACATTTTCAACGAAATAGTGCGAATGCGTCTTTTCAAAAGACACTTTCACTGTAAATTTAAAATTTCTAAAATTATGAAGGTGTCACTTCAAAAGACACTTTCAGTTTAAATTGAAAATTTTCAAAATTATGAAAGTATATCTTCAAAAGACACTTTCAACGAAATAGTATAAAAGAGTCTTTTCAAAAGACACTTCAGTGTAAATTGAAAATTTTCAAAATTATGAAAGTGTCTCTTCAAAAGACACTTTCAGTGTGAATTCATAATTTTCATAATTTTAGAAAATGGCTCTTGAAAAGACACTTTTAAAATAAAAAGTGTCTCTTCAAGAGACATTTTCTAGATGGCACAAACTACATTAAATTTAGGAATATTTTCATTTGCAGAGAGAACTACATATACATAAAGCTCCGTAGGTAAACCTGTGGGTGCACTAAACCTCCACTTTATAAAGGAAGTCAGACCCCTTAATAGTTGGGTTTCTACCCACACGAAGATCTCACTCCATGCCATACATTCTAGGCCAAGGCCTAGAGTTAAAATCACCCTACTGGGAAATCAAGTGATATAGGCGGCCCGAAAAACTCATATAAAAGGAAAAGTGCCCAATCTCCATGATCCGCATCCCATGGATTAGGAAATAAAGATCGTGCATGATCACGACTCCTGCATTATCACTTAAGAGTTGGTCCATCATAAGGAAAAGGAAACTCCTCACCTAATGAGAAAGATGATCAGACACCATCCAACACAAAGAACTACTATTTCCTTATAAATACCAACTCATTCCACCACAAAACAAGTACGCATCAATTACGCCATAGAAAACAGTTGAATTCTTTTTCATATGGAAGGAAATGACTTAGCTATCGGAACCGCGGCCAGCACACCCCTGCCAGATCACCCATTTTTTGTGCAGGTTGTAGGTTGCCCGACGATCCGATCCATCAGACGGCCCAACGGCCTCAAAGAGGCTCCAACACAACATCGGTAGAAAAAGCACCATCATTTTTAAACCCATTGTATTTGAAGGATTTTTTTTTTTTTTTTAAACTAGATCTCTAAAAACCCGTAGTAGTGGAGGGGATGGGGGATTGGGCAGTGGCTGTAGTGTTGTGTTACTATATAGAGAGAGAGGTAAAAATTTGGGAATCTTATGTTTGTCTTTATTCATAAACAAATATTATAAAAATGGAAAGCAAAAATATTTTTTTACGTTATTCAATATATTGTTACAAAAATAATTATATTATAAAAAGTAATGATTATATGTACAACCTCAAACTAATTTAGTGCACATCTCATCGCTCTTTTTTTTTTTTTTCATTTTCCTCACCATTCATCTTTTCTCTTCCTCGCCAGTTAACCACGAAGTCTAACCACATCATCATCATCATCTTCTTCTTCCTTACCACCCAACCATAACGTCCACTACAATTGCAGTCACTTCTTCTTCTTCCTCTTCCTTACCCAAACATGACGTCCAACAATCACACACACCTAACTACTTCTTTTCTTCTTCCTCCAAGGTTTTTTTTTCTTCCTTACCCAGTCACAACATCCAGTCACACTCACCTAACAACGATGTCTAACCACACTCACCTAAGCACATAGGTCACTGGTTAACATCGGTTTTCACATAAGTATTACCATAGTATACTGGGAATACTACCATAACGAACTCAGAGTACTATCCGATACTACCAAAATCAATAGTTGGAGAAAACCCCTTAGTAATATATAAAATAAATTTTAATACCATTGCTAAGCTGTAATGAGTGAAGCAATTAGTATGAATGAATTAGGTAACTAGTTAGCATCAATTTTCACATAAGTACTACTATAACATACTAAGGGTATTACCATAACAAATTGAGAGTACTACTCAGTACTACCATAATCAATCATTGTTGAAAACCCCTTAGTAATATATAAAATAAATTTCAATTCCATTGCTAGGTTGTAATGAGTGAAACAATTAGTATGAATGAGTTTGGTCACTAGTTAGCATCAATTTCTAACATTAGTTTTCGTATAAGTACTACTATAACATACTAAGGGTACTATTATAACGAACTGGGAGCATTATCTGGTACTACTATAATCAAATAATGGTGAAAATCCCATAGAAATACGTACAATATTTGTTAACTTGTTTTAAAAACCGACATATAAGTTAACTCATTTTATGTTGGATCGTTGGGATTAGGTTACTGTAGATGGTTCAATGCGATTTGAAGGGATAAGAGAGAGGAACCTTGAAGGAAGAAAAAGAAGATGTGGTTAGGTGTGTGGTTGGATGTTGTGTTTGGGTGAGGAAGAAGAAGAAGATCAAGAAGAAGTGGTTGGACATCCTGGTTGGGTGAACATCGTGACTGGTGAGAAAGAGGAAGAAGAAGAAGAAGATGATGGTGATGTGGTTGGACGTCATGGTTGGGTCAACGTTGTGGCTAGTAAGGAAGAAGAAGAAGAAGAAGATGAATGTCGTGCTTGTAAGAAAGAAGAAGAAGAAAAAGAAAAAGAAAAAGGCGAAAAAGATGCACTTTTAAAAGTAGTTTGGAGTTATTTTATATAACCATTACTTTTTTACTTATAAGATAATTATTTTATATAAAAATGTACTGAATAATGTAAAAGAGATACTTTCAATTTTTATAATATATGCCTATCCGCATAGACAAACATATTTACAGTTGAAACAGTCGAGCAGAGGCTGTGGTGGTGGCGCTGCGTCAGGACTCGCGAATCACGACTAGCCATTTACAAGGCATGTCTCGGCTTTTATAAAAACTGCACCGGTATGGGCTTCCACAGCTAATCTTTTTTCCAGGTACTACCTCCCCACTAACACTGCCTTCTCTAATTCACTGTCTTACACTTTAAACTGTTTTACCCACTCTATACAATATGAATATGTATTTACTTTTCCCATTATATTTTATATTTTATTTAATAAATATTCATTTATTTCAATCTTGCAAAAAGATATGTAAAAAGAGCAAAGAGTTGTTTTTTCTATTGTAAAATGTTAATATATATATATATATATATATATATATATATATATATATATATATATATATTTGACTATTTATGTTAGTAAACAATAGTTTTCAAAAATATGTTGTCTAGCATGGAAAAAATACAAGAGTCTTTTATGAATTTATATATTAAAACCCAATTATGAACTTGTACATGACTTGAGAAAATGGGAGGCCTTGAGAAAAGGGGAGGCCTTGAATGCACAAGAAATGGGCCGAAATCTCGAATTTAGTGCAAATCAATGGATTTACCCCTCTCCTGCGCGTGAATAAACCCGGGACACATTCGGTTTTACTCCCAATTAATTTTGGTTTTGCTTGCCTAAATAAAAACCTTGATTTTTGTGTATTTAAAATCAAAACGGTTCAAGTCATAAAATCACAGTAAATTCACAAATCCGATTTATTTCACCAAATTCTAACCATTAAGTTTGCATTTAATTCGTAACATTTCGCTTTAATTCTTACAATTAAGTTTGCATTTAATTCGTAACGTTTCGCTTTAATTCTTACAATTAAGTTTGCATTTAATTCATAATGTTTTTTTAATTAAATCCTCTTAATGGCCAACAACCACTTTGCCTATAACTAAAATGAGCTCTAAGTTCGGTAAACAAATTCAACCTCCTTCTTTTGCAACTTTGAATCTGCTTCCTTCTTCCCACTGCCATTCCTATTCCTACAGAGCTCATCTTGCTTCAAGAATCTGTCAGATCCCTATAATCAAATTCTAAGACATGTTTTGCCTCATCTCCCCAATCCATCGTTGATTTGATGTGCACAATAACATGTACACCCCAAAGACACTCTGGGCTGCTTTTAAATATAATAGAGTATATTATTAGTGCATTTGTGGTACTTAATTATTAGCTTTGCTATGAGAAAATTTTGAAACCCGAATTTGTACAATATATAAGTGGTAAATTTGTAACTTGTCAAATGGGAGACACAAAAGACATAATATAGAAGATGGTAGGTTATTACATAAATGACATAACTCGATTGCAAAATATGGGGAGAGTTCGAGGACAAAGCCATAATAAAAATAAAAATAAATGGTCAAAAGGATGTGACTAAACTTGTCTCTCATTTTGGAGAGAACAAAATGTAGAGTGAATAAATATGAGTATAAATATGGAAGAAGAGAAAAGAGAAAAAAAAAAAGAAGAGGAAGAAGAGAAGAAAAGGTAAGGAAATTATGATTTCGCATGGATTATTGACTGACTTTGTATGAAAAATCAAACCATAAACCCATTTTTTATTTTATGAATTCTAGTCTTAAAAGAACCCTTACTTTGTATATTGGTGTGCTTTTGGCAGTTTTAGACTAGACGGGAGTTATGAGCTTGGTTTGGTTTGTGGTTGACACTGGGGTTGTATGGAAACTAAGTATGGCCTCACTTCAGACTTGGTGTTTCTCATAACCTATAAATTGTGTAGATACAGCAACTATGTATCTCCTGTTAATTGCTTACTGTGTTTGATTTATTATTATTTAACCCACTGAGACAATATTTGTATTATAAGATGGTGAGGTGTATGTCAAAATTTCTTCAAAACCTATGTATTTGTTCCCATTATAATTGCTAGAATCCCTCAAGCCGATGTTCTTAGACTCTATGGAAAGCCCTTTGAGTCTATAATCCATCCATATATACCTTGATGAAATTGGGACTCATATTAGGTCCAGAAATCATGAAAAACATTAGGCCCTGCTGGTTTTACTCGTAGTCACTATTCATAGGAAGCCTTCAACTTTGGATGGTCATAATTTCTTCATTCGAACTTCGTTTCGGATGATCTTAGACTCTATGGAAAGCCCTTTGAGTCTAAAATCCATCCATATATAGCTTGATGAAATTGGAACTCATATTAGGTCCATAAATCATGAAAAACAAAGAGGACCCTCGCTAGTTCTACTGTAGTCACCGGCTCGCAGGAAGTCTTCAACTTCGGACGGTTATAATTTCTTCGTCCGAACCCGTTTCTCGATGTTCCTCGGACTCATAAAAGCCCTTATATGGAACTACCCATATATAGCTTGATGAAATTGAAATGATGGTAAATAGCTCATAAGCATACATGGTAACCATAGTTATTCATGCATATAATGAAATATGAAAAATAAAAGATACGAATAAATTATTTGAAATATCGATATGATTACTGATGATAATAATTATTCTAGTTATGAGATATGTATGAACATAAAAATACAAGGCTTGATTGTCTCGCTAGGAACCTAGTAGAGGGATGGGATGGGCATGCCGGCTTAGGAAAACAAGTCTCCCAGCAAAGATACCGATCGCTGGCCTCGTTGGGGTCAATATAAAGGCCTTCAAATTTTTATGCATTGGCCATTGTCTCAAACAACGATAACAATGCCTCTGCCTGCACTTTCACTGTTTCAGATAGTGAGCACGGCGCCGAGCTCTTATAGTTTCCTTTTATCCACTTCAAGGTTTATGCATGCATGAAACATAAACGAATGATCAATATGCATATAATAAATGTATATGAACGTTGATAAGAAATGTACCCTGATATGATAAGTAAATATGAGATATGGATAAGCATGTTTAAATGATATGATATGTTAGATGTATATGTATATGTATAGAAGAGTGATGATTCGTGTTAGTGGTCGTCCACGAGTTTATTCCCACTAAGCGTAAATGTGACGCCCTATTTCCCGGGGGTCCGTTGACAACCCGTCAACCCGTGGAAAACCTATGTCTCATGTCATGAGACTCATACATGAGTAAAATGGCCACATTGGCCCATACATCCATACTCACTAAAAATATATCCAACAAACTATATTGCCATAGTTTAAGAGTTAATACATCACTCTTAATACAAACATATATTAAAATTTAAAATTCTAATACATGTTATACAAAAAGTATCTACCAAAGCCACAACCCGGCTTTATTCTCAAAAGCGGCCTCTACTGAGCGTCGTCTTCCCAAACACTCCCTGTACCTGAAATAATGATCCCTCGACAGGGTGAGTCAGTAGTGATAATCTCCTACATGGGTTACTCCCCACCTAAGTGCACATGCAATGATTCAACATAAACGTATTCAAGCAAATACATGATCCTACTTGAATGTCTACATGATATGGATGAGAATGTGACCACCTTTCCCACTTCGAGTCCTCATCGACTTCACATGCCTAAGCCAATGCGAGAAAACATCGCTTCAAAACAAAAGGTTTTTTGTTCTTGAAAACGCATTTCACCGAAGTTTCGTAAATATATCGGGATCATCTCTTCGAGACCTAATCGGCTGATCATTTTCGAAATGGGCCATGGGTTAGCCTCCGAGATGAACTGTTGGACCACTCTCCAAGGCAATTCTTCGGAAAATCTTCCTTGAAATTCCTTTCACAAGCATTTTCCATTTTTTCATTTCTTTCACGCCATGCACTCACACCTAATTTTCTAGTCATTTCAGATATGAAATGCATTATGCCATTTTTGTCCACATGTCAATATATCAATTATGCATATATTAACAAAATTTACATACATACCACATGTTATTTAATTCATATCAATA
The DNA here is from genome assembly GCA_016808115.1 of Tetrastigma voinierianum. Lineage (NCBI taxonomy): Eukaryota > Viridiplantae > Streptophyta > Magnoliopsida > Vitales > Vitaceae > Tetrastigma > Tetrastigma voinierianum. The sequence continues at coordinate 166,851 of JAEQBH010000025.1, forward strand.
ACATCAAAATTATCTCACTTGAGCTAATCAACAATCCATATTAATTCTAATGGCTCTCACACAATTATATTTTATATAATTCGACCACTCATGTTAATACACTAAATTTTCATGCATTAACATTTCTTTCACACAAATCAAGCCATCCAATTCAAGCAATATTTTCTTACAACACACATGGATCATTTTTGGTGAATCAAACAAGCGGAATCATTTTTAACAATCACTAAGCAAGAGTGGGGCGTGTCGGGTGGGCGACCACTCTCACAACATCGGTTCCACTTTGTGGAATCAGAAATCCATAACTTTTCGCGCCGATAGCATGACCTTGGTGTGCATAAATTACTGTACTTAGACCAATAACGATCCGTAATCGGTCGGGCGCCCAGCAGGTCCCAAAAATTCCAACAATTAAGTCCTAAGTTTTGGGATCGACCCGAGAACGGCCATTCACGGTCAAACACTCAGACCATTTACCTGACTCTTAAAGCCCGAAAATGCTTAGAGTAGGAGAAGACCACCTCTCAAAGTTGTCAAGAACTCCCTTGAAAACCCGGTGTCACGCGTAGCCCTTGCGGCGTGAACAAACTTTGCTTCTTGGCCGATGCAGGTAGACGGTCAGAAATGAGAAATCTAGAGAGAAGTTGAACTTTCTACTCTCTAAGCTCTCAATTTAAAAAAAAATGCTCTCCCTCTACTCCCAGCTATGGGATTCGACTCAAAAATGGAAAAGCTCTGTCCCCCTCATTGCCACATGTCGAGATTCCTGGTGGCTCATTGTTTACCCTATCAAACGTAAGCGATTATTTGATTTCTTTCCCGATGGCATCATGCCATGTGTGTCGCATGGGCCCCACACTTGGTACCAGGTGGCCGAATCTGCCAGCCCGACCACATGTGCTTGCGGCTGTGAAGCCGCTCAAAATGCGCCAATTGTCCTTTACGCTTTGCCTTGAAGCGTGTAAATTCCATTTGTTTCGGGTCAGTAAATTTGATGTGGTAGGTAGATTTCGTGAGACGATTCCAATGGTGAAGTTCGTTTCATCATCCGAGATCTAGAAAAATTTTGGATTTTGACCGAAATTACCATTTTGCCATTTTACAGAAAATTAGATTTTCTCGGGGTTCATAGTAAAGCTTAGCACGGGTTTTCATTCGTGTAGGTATGGAAGCAGAGGCAAGAAGGCCAGAAAACCCTCATCAGTCTCCAAGGTCAACACATAGTTAGATGCCCACCGAAAGACTTTTTGGTCTATTTTATATATGTAATATACTTTTTATTGTTTGTAAACAAATGTAAAGTTTTTGTATAAGTCAAACACTCACATTTATGGATCTTGAATATATTTTGAAATTCCACTGCTACAGAATATATCTCCAGATACATGCTTATTAGTGTATAAATGAACAGGTTATAGTGTACAGGTAAAATGAACAGTGACACCTTCGCCCTACATTGCATGTGGGTGGCGGGTCGGGGGTGTCACACAACATCAGTCCCGAACCTGCCATCCAACGATCTTCGGGTTCTTGTTCCTACTCCCATTTGTTGTTGTTGTCCTCGTCTTTTGACTTTCTATAGGGTGCATCTTCAACAATCTTAGGAATTTGACCATGGACACCAATGCTACGGTCCACGCCACAGGCCAGTTGGACCTTCGACGACGGCTCTCCACTACAACTCCTTCCTTTGCCCAGCTCTCCCAGCCTCGATCGCGGTTCCGGCCCGTTGCTCTTGCACCACTAGTTTTTGTGCTTCCTGCCTACGCGAAACCCTTTCCAAACATCTCTAGGATTGAGATATTTTTTGGCCATAATTTCAAACACTAGCAGGAATAGATATACTCCACTCTCGATATGCATGGAGTGGCATGGTTGTTGTCCACTAGAAACCACGCTTCCCAACTCTGAGACGTTGACACAAGCGAACAAGGTTTATTGACATACCATCCTATGATATATGGCATGCTAGATTAGGACATCTGAGTAGTGGATATGTTAAGAAAATGCAAACTCTAGGCATTATCAATAATATTGATTATTCAGGCTTAAGTAAATGTCAAATATGTGCCATTTCTAAGCAAACTAAAAAGACATGTGGCTTAGTGACTAGAGAAACAAAACTGTTAGAACTTATTCATTCGATTTATGAGATTTAAAATAAACTATGATTAGAGGAGGTAAGAAATTCTATATTTTCATTGATGATTGATACAGGTTCTCTAGAGTTTACTTGCTTAGAAATAAAGATGAAGCATTTGACATGTTCTTAAGCTATAAAGCTGAAGTAGAAAATCAACTTGATAGGAAGATAAAAAAGATTAAATATGATAGAAGGGGCGAATACATCATTTTAAATGATTATTGTGAAAAGAAAGAATAGGACTCTTAAAGAGACGATGAATTCTCTGCTGGTTAATGCTTCAGCACCTAATAATCTATGGGGTGAAGCCATATTGTCTGCATGTCATCTACAAAATAGAATTTCATACAAGAAAACTAGTAAGACACCCTATGAGTTATGGAAAGGTCATGCACCTAACCTTAAATATTTGAAAGTGTGGGGGTGTCTTACTAAGGTTATGTTACCTAATCATAAAAGAGGAAAATAGGATCAAAGACTTCTGATTGTATGTTTATTAGGTATGCTAGTAATAGTCCGGCTTATAGATTTCTAGTTTTGAAAATTGATGTTTTAGAATGCACCACTATTATTAAGACAAAAAATGTAGAATTTTTTGAACATATTTTTCCACTTTTTGAAAAAATTTCTCATACACCCACAAGTATGAATGATATAGAAAACTCATATAATGAGCATGTGCCCATTACTGTGGATGATATGGAAAGCTCTCATGATGAGTTGAGAAAAAGTAAGAGGCAAAGAAAAAAGGTTTCCTTTGGAGATGATTTTTATACTTATTTGATTGAAAATGAACCGTCATCTTACTTTGAAGCGATTTCTTCCTCTGACGCATTACTTTGTAAAGAATCCATTAAAACTGAACTTGAATCTATTTTAAAGAATCAAACGTGAGAGTTAGTCGATTTACCCTAAGAAGCAAAACCTATTGGTTACAAATGAATTTTCAAAAGAAAATATTTGTCAGATGGTTATATTGAAAAATATAAAGTTAGGTTAGTAGCCAAAGGTTTTTCACAAAAACAAAATGTTGACTATTTTGATACATTTGCTCTTGTTACTATAATTTCTTCCATTCGTATTTTGATTGCTTTGGCTTCTATCCATGAACTTTTTATCCATAAAATGGATGTCAAAACAACCTTTTTAAATGGAGATTTAGAGGAAGAAATTTACATGTTACAACTTGAAGGTTGTATTGCACCTAGACGAGAAAATAAAGTTTGCAAATTGAACAAGTCTTTATATGGTTTAAAACAAGCACCTAAACTGTCATGCCCCTACCCCCCGCCTAGGCGAAGAGAGGGGGTGCGACACGAGACTAAGACTTCTTAACCTGCTTTTTAGACATTTGTGGACCCATTTTATATATATTTTCATAATGAAATACAACTTGTAATACAACCACCGTAGTGGTGTTTAAATGTCATGTATATACATGCTTGAGTCCCATTTACTTGTACATAAACAAATTCCACTATTACAAAAAATTTTTACATTTAATTCCAAAACCAAAAAAATAAAAACCTATATCAGGTGGACTCCTATTGTTGTATTGGCCCTGGAGAATACAGAATACCCTAGATGTCCTCTTCAGTACCTACATGGATGAAACACTTGTGCTAAGCTTATAGCTTAGTGGGAAATAGATAACAGATATGACCACTTAGGGTGGTCCACATGCATATAACAAAATGAATTTATCAGAGTTTACGTATAACAGAATTCTATAACAGAGTTTTCATATAACATAATTCTTATAACGAGGTTTTCATATCTCCCGTAGGAATTTAGAATAGAGATCTTATACAGAAGGTACCCGTAGGTACATTACAGAATAGAACTAATTCCTTATGCTTTCTTATTGTTTATTATTCATATTCTTATCATATAAATGTTTGCCTGTATAGACTAGTAATAATGAATTAGAGGGACGTAGCACAATAGGAACTCGAAGGTACGGCATAATACTAAACAGTGGTGCTGAAGCACAAACAGAGACATATCTGCCCACGAAACAGAGACATATCTGCCCACGTAACAGAAGTGTCGTAGCACTAGAAAGAGTGCCGAAGCACTAAACAGAGACGTGCCTACCCACGTAACAGAAGTGTTGTACCACTAGGAGGAGTTCCGAAGCACTGATCAAATGTGCCTATTCATTCACTATCCGGTCTCCGACAGACATACAATTATATGTATTTGTGAGCTTGTATTTTGTTCTTATTCACATTCTTATAGTTATATATAGTGCAAACAAATAATGGGTAAGAAACCATGTCTACTCGAAGACGGGTTCGCCGAGACGGCAAGGTTAAAAGCAATTTTACATATAACTTGTATACATGTATTGACCCTTTCATTCATAAATAACAGAAGAACAAAACAAAAACAGGGTTGCAGGATCGGTACTTGTGCAGCAAGCAGCTTTTCGATGCGGTACTCAACATTCGATCTTTTGGTACTCAACTTCCTTTGAAATTCAAAAACAACTTTGATTCTAGATACTCAGCTTTTTGACAAATTTACTCAACATCCTCACAGACGAGAAAACGACTTTGATCTTAGGTACTCTGTGATTTGTAAGAAATGGCATGTTGTTTTAACTTCGTGAAATTCTAACCAAGACAAAAACTAACCACATTACTGAACTAAAACCAACAAAAATCACTTTTATACAGAGATAAGGTTCTTCTAACGAGCCTTAGGCAAAGAGAGTTAGGAACACAACCTTAGTCATGTACTCAGCTATGAGCCTAACAGTTCCACTTCTGTGAATTCCATACCTTGATCTTCTTGAGACTTCAACTAGCTTTCCTTTCCTTCACTTCTCTTCCATACAAGAACAAGTAGAGCCCAAGACAAAGGAAAAAACCCTTGATTTGGTTTCCTCAAACCATAAACCACAGCACTCCAAGCAAAAAAAAATTGGATATTTCTTTCTATCTTAGAAAGCCATGTTTGGCTTATGGGATTTGGCCCTCCATTTCTCCCCTTTTCATTTTAGTCCTCCCACTTTCTTCTATTTACAAATCAACTTATCCAATTCCTACAATAACATATCATCTTCTTGAGTTATGACCTTTGGGTCCTTCATGTGACATTTTACCAATTTACCCTTAATACTTAAATTTCCGAAAAATGCAAATTTTACTTATATTATACCCTAAACATGTAATAAACTATTAGGGTATAATTTTTGGAATATTCTGACTCTCCCAACAAAATAATTTAGATCCTCGAAATTATACACGAATCGAAGGATTCACGAGGATACTATGCCTTTATTGTCGATTCTAGTTCCCAAGTGGCTTCTTCCATACCGTGGTGTTGCCAAAGCACCTTTACTAGAGAGACTTGTTTGTTCACATGATTCTTTTACTTCGCAATCTAGAATAGCTTTTTGGCTCTTCATCAAAAAAGTGAAGTTTGATTACACTTGCCTCTCTTTATGCTTGTGTCATAGATTCATCGAACAATATTTTCGAAGCATTGACACATGGAACACATTATGAAGTTTGGCTAACTCCGACGGGAGAGCCAAATGATACTACTACTGATCAAATTCTTTTTAAAATCTCATAAGGTCCGATAAACCTTGGACTCAGTTTTCCTTTCTTTCCAAACCGAAGTATCTTCCTCCATGGCGATGCTTTCAAGAAAACCTTATCTCCGACTTTGTATTCTATGTCCTTTCTTTTCAGATCTGCATAAGACTTTTGTCTATCACGAGCAACTTTTAACATTTGTTGAATGATCCGAGCATTTTCTTCTATCTCTTTCACTATGTCAAGACCAATTACTTTATGCTCGTTCAATTATGTCAAACATACAGGAGTTCTACATTTTCTTCCATATAAGGCTTCATAGGGCACCATACAATTACTTGACTGGTAACTGTTGTTATAGGCAAATTTCATAAGAGAAATATACCTATCCTAACTTCTAGGAAAATCTATCACACAACCTTGAAGCATATCTTCCAACACTTGAATCACTCTTTCAGATTGTCCATTTGTTTGTGGATGGAAGGTTGTACTAAAGTTTAGCCTAGTAACTAAGGTTAACTGTAATTATTTCCAAAACCTTGACGTAGACCGTGGATCGCGGTCAAACACTATTGATATTGAGTCCCATGCGACCAAAACCATCTGGTCCCATGCTCAAAGCTAATCTGATCCATAGATAGTTCAAGTGAGACTAGTAAGAAGTGAGTAGGCTTTGTGAGTCTGTCTACGATTACCCAAACTGAATCATGTTTTCCTTAGGTGAGAAGAAAACTGGATATAAAATCCATAGTAATGTGCCAATGTTGGTCAGACGTTACCATGTATTTAAATCACATATATATAGAAGCGGATCAATGCAAAGTCGCCACATAATAGAATAATATAATTTTAACCACTTAATCGCATTCAATTGTGAGGGTTCCAACAAAACCCTTAAATAGAAATCTAGAACATGTTAGGTGAATATACATCAATACATAAATCTTGGCGGTTTATCGAGAAAGAATAAAGAACAAAAACGATTGTATTTTTCCAATGATGAGTACCTCTTTGCTTTCGACTTTCCGGCTCCGGTCGGTACATTCTTCGATGCCTCGAAATTAGGTCTCCATTACTTTTTATGATTATGGCGAAATCCGATGACATCAGCGGCGTTGAGCGTCGCGGCGTTGGAATCGCGACTTTCTCTGTTGACCGGTGATTTGTGATGTCCGCAGCGTTCTGCGTCGCGACGTTCTTTGCGATTTTCTCCTACTTCTTCTTTTCAGCTCCAAATATCCAAAAACCACCCTCTTCACCTGCAATTCACAAAAAAAAATCCAGAAATCAGATATTGGGCTATAATTCACTTATTTAAATGTAAAATCAACTAAAAACATAAAGCGGACGCGGGTATAATATGAGTGTTTTAGGCACTCATCATAATGTTGTCCCACTTCCATTGTGAAATTGGAATGGGATTTAGCAGACCGGACGATACTTGATGTTCAGCTTTTACTTGCTGACAATTCAGACATTTGGATACATACTCTACTATATCCTTTTTCACTCCCCGCTACCAATAGTACTGTTTCAAATCTTGGTAAATCTTGTTACCTCCAAGATGCATGGTGAATACGGTATTGTGGCTTTCATACATCAACTTCTTTTTCAATTCCTAGACATTCGGTACACATAATATGTTCTTGTAATAGAGACCTCCATCTCCTTTTATAGGATAGTAAGTTTTGTCTCAATTTCTGACTAATTGTACTATTTCTTGTAACTTAATATCATCTTTATGAGCATCTATGATCATCTGTATCAAATCAGGCATAACTCTCAATTGAGATAACAAATCTCCATCGGATGCAAATCTCCATGCACAGTGTTCCAAGGATAAAACAGAAATTATTCTTCTACTTAATGTATGCGCCACCATTAACTTTTCCAGTAATCAATTATGCAATCGCCAGTGCGGACCAATTCAGCATAGACATTGCCACCAGGGATTAAGCTCCGCCATGGGGTCGCAGATATGAACTCTTATGATATGTAAAGATTTTACATTTTTCACCATATAAATAATTTTGCCATATTTTCAAAGTGAAAACTACTGCTGCCAACTCCAGATCATGTGTGGGATAATTTTTCTCATGTGGTTTCATCTTTCTAGAGGCATATGCCACTACGTTTCCATCTGGCATCAATACACATCCCAAGCCTATCTTTGAGGCATCACTATACAAAGCATATTCTCTACCTGAAGTAGGCTAAGTCAACATTGGTGCTTCAACTAGTATTTTCTTCAAAACTTAACTGACATTTGTCATCCCAAACAAACTTTACCCCTTTCCAGAGTAACTTAGTAAGTGAGGATGCTATGGCGGAGAATCCTTTTACAAACCGTCGATAGTACCCTGCTAAACCCAAGAAACTTCTCACCTTTGTTACATTTCGAGGTGGTTTCCAACTTACATTTGCTTCAATCTTCGTAGATCAACTTTAATACCCTATGTAGATATAATATGGCCTAGGAACGATACTTCCTTAAGCCAAAAATTACATTTGCTTAACTTCGCAAACAATTGTTTTTCTCTTACGATTTGCAGCGCTATCATCAAATGTTGTTCATGCTCTTGTACATCCTTAGAATACACCAGGATATCATCATGAATATTATGAAAAATTGGTCCAAATAAGGGTGGAATACCCTATTCATCAAGTCCATGAATGCAGATCCTCCTGTGTCAAGAAAGGGTGTCACAATCTGAGAACTATAAACTTTTTAACTTATATAATTCCAAACAATTATCTTGAAAATATAAACTTAAAAATTTTTTCATATACATCCACCATAGTGGTATTTACAATGTCCTATACATATATTATGAGTCCCATTTACTTGTACTTTTATATTTATACTGTCTCTAAAATCTTACATTTACATTTACAAAATCGAGTCAAACCTACATGTGGTGGACTCCTACATTTGTGTTGGCTCTACTGTATATGGAATATCACGGTCGTCTTCTTCGGTACCTACACGGATAAACACCCATGCTAAGCTTTATAGCTTAGTGGGAATTCATAAATATGGACGACCACTATAGCGATCGTCACAATACTTCATAACATTTTATTCATATTACATATTACTTCTTATATCATTATAATTTAATTACATATTGCATTTCATATCATTTTCATGTTTCACGCCTTTTATAAACATTACAAAAATTTCATCTCATCTTATGTACGCTTGTATATTCAAAAGTTGATACGAGGAAAAGAAGCTATGTATGTACCGAAGTCTTATCTTGTAAGTGATGATCTATAAATTATCTTGCATTGTACTGACCCAAATGGAGCCTTAATGATCAAATAGGATCCATGTTGTCGACAACGAACCCTACGTATGGCGTATGTTGCGGCGTTGTTATCCTATAGGCATGCCTATCTATCCAACTACCTGGTCATAAGTAGGCATTCAGTTTTATTATGTTTCTTAACAATCTTTTAAATATCAAAACACATATCCCATATACATGAATAATTACTGATATCCTGTATACATATGGGATATTCATTGTCAATTATTCTGTTGAACATGTAGTTTCACATATTTCTTATGATCATTTGACTGTATTATGTGCTTCTTTATATAACAAAAACACATGTACTATTCTTCACATGATCAGAGTTCATATCTTTTCGTATCTTAATCATCTCAATATATTTATCCTATATCATGTAACATTAATTCATATAACTTTGTCTGATTTTTCGGTTTCCATAACCAGTGCACTTACTGAGCAGTTAGGCAGCTCCCCGTCAATTTTCAACTACAATTTTGACCCTATAAACAAGATTGTTAGACAAAGTGATCTTCTAACTCAATATACCCCTATGTATTAAGTTTCTTATGGTTCAAAAATCATGTCATTTGGACTTTTAATTTAGGAGATATGGTCTAAACATTCCGAATTACTCCTAGACAGTTTCTAGGAACAGAATATGGAATTGTGTCCTATATTTCAAAATTTTCTGGGAATGATAGAGACATTATTTGACCATAATTTCTTCCTGAAAAATGTTCTCCCAAATGTCTAGTTTGTACATATATTTGAATCATCTCATTTGAATTAATATAACTCAAGTTATGATTTAAACAAACGGAATTACTCCAACTTAGGGACTGTTCTGAGACAGGTTTCAAGGACATAATTGTTCCCTTTGACTAAATTTGGCTATAGTTCCTTTATGAAAGTTGTTCTCCTAGAAGTCTAGTTTACCCATAAATCGGAATCACTCAATTTGGATGAGTGAAACTAAAATTATGACCTAAACACCAAAACTATACCAAAATAGAGGATAACTCGACAACTTACCCATATTTTCACTTCAGTCTCAAAAATAGGGGCTTTAGGGTCAGGTTTTATTCTTGGTACATTCTATAATTTTGTAGGTTTACCTTGTAGGGTTCTTTCTCAACTGGAATCACTCAATTTGGATGACTAATGACAAAGTTATGGCCAAAACAAAAACATGGGTTTTGGAAAAAAATTGACAACATCTCACTAAAGCCAAACGTTTATTTATCACGTAATCTCACTTGTTGAGAATCACAAATCAAATAACAATCAAAACCAACTTTAAACCAACAAAAACAACAAAACAAAGAGGGAGAAATTAGGGTAGTTTCCTAACCTTAATTTTCTTGAGACCTTCTCTTCCTCTTTTATCTCTTCCTCTTCTTTCTTCTTCCTTCTTCCTTTCTTCTACTTTCTTTCCCCTCATCTTCTTACTTGTACAAAAATAACCAAATAATGGAGTAAAATCACCAAGGATGGCTTCCTCTTCTTCAAACCCGTAAACCTAGTTTCTCCAAAGCCAAAATGAAGAACTTCCACCGATGATAGACCCGGAATTTGATATTATCCCTATTTTCTTTACAAGGCCTTGTTTGGCTTTTCTCATTTTTTTTTTAACTTTCCTCTTTTTTTGCATTTTAGTCCCTATTCCATATTCTAATTGCACAACAACTTCTTACAATTTCTAATTAAACATATACTCTTCTTCATTTATGACCTTTGGGTACTTACTGTGACATTTTACTATTTTACCCTTAACTCTTGAATTAATTATGAGTTTCATCATTTTTCTCACTTAGCATTTAAATCCCGAAAAAATACTCATTTACTTTTATTATACCCTAAACATGTTATAAAACTACTAGGGTATAATTTGGAGTGTTACAACATTAGTAAACTTAAATGGCATTACTAAAAACTTATAATGACCATATTGGGTTCTAAAGGCTGTTTTCAGGACATCAACATCTTTCACTCGAAGTTGATAATATCCCGATCACAAGTCTATCTTAGAAAAGACACTTTCCCCTTTCAACTAATCGAAAATATCTTCTATTCTCGGCAACAAATATTTATTCTTTACTGTTACCTTATTTATTTGTCGATAATCAATGCACATCCGTAGAGTGTCATCTTTCTTTTTAACAAAACAAAACGATTTTAAGTGGCTTATTTAGGTCAGACGAATCCCTTGTTCATGCTCACCAGTTTGAGTCTTCAACTCTTGTAATTCAGTTGGGGCCATACAGTAGGGTGCCCTAGACATAGAAGTCGTTCCTTGTACAACTTCATTAGACATATCCACTTCTCTTTCGGGTGGCAAACCCGGTAATTCCTCGAGAAACACATCAAGGAATTCTTTTATCACTGGAATATCTTCAAGATTTACCTGTCCTCTCTTAGAGTCAAGCACCAATGCCAAAAAGGCTTCACAACCTTTTCTAAGAAAACGTCGAGCTTGCATAGCTGAAATTACATTTCACATTGGTCTAGATCGGATACCTTACTCTGATTACCTCTTACGGTCGAACATTTAAGCACTTCACACATTTTCTTATCCTGATCAAAAGCTATGGCAGATGTTTGGATAACCAATCCATGCCCAAAATCAAATCAAACTCATGAAAAGGCAAAGCAATTAGATCAACCGAAAATTCCCTATCATGGACCATTAGGGGACAGTTCTTATACACTTGGTTGACTATAACACTATGCCCTAGAGGACTGGTAACAAGCATGTCATATGTTAAAGGTTCTACTGATGACAATTTATCACTCAATTGTTCAATGCATATATAAGAATGTGTAGAACTTGGATCTAGAAAAACATGCATTTCATTGTCATAAAGAGTGAAATTACCCATGATAACCCCTGGTGCATCCTGATCCTCACGAGCTCTCATAGCATAAGCTCGGGCTGAGGTTGCAGTAGTAGGGTGATTTACTATCTTTGAAGCAATACCTCTTCTTTGCTGCCTCGAACTACCTCACCCTCTCCCTCTACCTCTGTTACTCGTCAGTGTTGGTACATTTGATCCTCCTCTACTACTTCCTTGAGGATTTCTAGAAATTCCCGATCTTTGCGGACAATTTGTTATCAGATGGTTCATGCTTCCATCTTCTTGTCTTGTAATACAAACCTCCATCTTCTTGTCTTGTAATACAAACCTCCATCTTCTTCTATAGAATAGTCGGTTTTGTCTCCATTTCTGACTAATTGTATTCTTCCTTGTAACTTAACATCATTTTCCTAAGCATTTATTATCATATGTTTCAAATCAGGTGTAGCTCTTAATTAAGCTAACAAGGCTCCATTAGATTCAAATCTCCATGCACATTCTTTCAAGGACAAACCATAAATCATTTTTCTACTGAAAGCATCTACCACCACATTAGCTTTTCTTGGGTGGTAATCAACTATGCAATCATAGTCCTTAAATAACTCGAGCCATCGACGTTGCCTTAAGTTCAGTTCCTTTTGAGTTAACAAATATGTAAGACTTTTATGATCTGTAAATATCTTACATTTTTCACCGTATAAGTAGTGTCGCCATATCTTCATAGCGAACACTACCACTGCCAACTCTTGATCATGTGTGGGATAATTTTGCTCATGTGGTTTCAATTGTCTGGAGGCATATGCCACCACTTTTCCATCTTGCATCAATACATATCTCAACTCAATCCTGGATGCATCACTATACATGGCGTATTCTCTACCTGAAGTAGGCTGAGTCAACACTGGTGCTTCAACCAGTATTTTCTTTAACCGATCAAAAACTTGAATGACATTTGTCATCCCAAACAAACTTGACCCCTTTCCGGAGTAACTTAGTAAGTGAGGATGCTATGATGGAGAATCCTTTTATGTACTGTCGATAGTACCCTGCTAAACCCAAGAAACTTCTCACCCCTGTTACATTTCGAGGTGGTTTCCAACTTAATATTGCTTCAATTTTCGTGGGGTCAACTATAATACCCTATACAGATACAATGTGGCATAGGAACGACACTTCCTTAAGCCAAAAATCACATTTACTTAACTTAGCGAACGACTTTTTCTCTTTCAAGATTTCTAACACTATCCTCAAATGTTATTCATGCTCTTGTGCATCCTTAGAATACACTAAGATATCATCTATGAATACCACTACAAACTGATCCAAATAAAGGCGGAATACCCTATTCATCAAGTCCATGAATGCGGTCGATGCATTAGTCAACCAAAAGGCATTACTAAAACTCATAATGGCCATATCGGGTTCTAAAGGCTGTTTTCGGGACATCAACATCTTTCACTCGAAGTTGATAATATCCTGATCGCAAGTTTATCTTAGAAAAGACACTTGCCCCTTTCAACTGATCGAAAATATATTTGATTCTCGGCAACGGATATTTATTCTTTACTGTTACCTTATTTATTTGCCGATAATCAATGCACATCCGAAGAGTGCCATCGTTCTTTTTAACAAACAAAACTGGAGTACCCTAGGGTGAAACACTAGGTCGAATGAATCCCTTGTTCAATAGCTCTTGTAGTTGAGTCTTCAATTCTTTTAGTTCAGTTGGATCCATATGGTAAGGTACCCCAAAAATAAGAGTCGTCTCTTGTATAATTTCAATAGACAGATCTACTTCTCTTTCGGGTGGCAAACCTGGTAATTCCTCAGGAAACACATCAGGGAATTCTTTTATCACCAGAATATTTTCTAGATTTACTTGTCCCATCTTAGAGTCAAGTACCAAAGCCAAAAAGGCTTTACAACCCTTTTTAAGAAAACGTCGGGCTTGCATAGCGGAGGTTACAATACAGTATACGGTTCGCCGGCCCGGTCGAACATTTTAAGCGATTGTTTTCTTATCCGCGATCAAGCGTATAGCATGATGTTTGGATAACCAATCCATTCCCAAAATCAATTAGGTCAACCGGAAACTCTCTATCATGGACCATTAAAGGACAGTTCTTATACACTTGGTTGACTCAACGCTATGCCCAAGAGGGTAGTGCAAAGCATGTCTTGTGTAAGGCTCTACTTGATGTGATTTATCACTCAATTATTCAATGCATATATATGAATGTGTAGAACCAGGATCTATCAAAGCATGCATTTCAATGTTATAAAGAGTAAAATTAGCCACAATAACCCCTAGTGCATCTTGATCTTCTCGAGCTCGCATAGCATAAGCTAGGGTTGGGGTTGTCGTAGTAGGGCGATTTACTGCTTCTGAAGTAATACCTCTTCCTTACTATACTAAACTACCTCGCCCTCTACCTCTAACACGAGTCAATGGAGGTACATTTGATCCTCCTTGGCTACTTCCTTGAGGATTTCTAGAACTCCCAGATCCTCACGGACAGTTCACTATAAGGTGCTATGTGCTCCCACATCGAAAACATCCTCTAGTTACCTTTTTGCAAGTACCAAAATGATTTTTGTGACAATGCGAGCATTCAGGTCTTTCGCCTTGTCAGGTTGAAATGACTATACCGAAACCCTGTGTCATAGTAGGACCTTGTCACCTGCCCCTTGTAGCAGAACCCTGTATCGATTCAACTTGAGATTCCCTAGTCCTTTTACTGGAAGATGAACCACCTCTAGAGAACTTTCTCTCTCAATTTCTTTCTTGACTCTTCATTTTAGTTTCTCTGGCACCATTCTTGCGTACACTAGGCGATAAAATTCACTACTTGCAGCGATGTAACAAGCGTGAGGTACACTTTTTATTGACTCCTTTAGGCCGTCCCTCAGCCCCTTCTCTGCGAAAGTTTCCATAAGGATTAATTATGGTGCATACTTATTGAGGCGGCTAAACTCCTTTTCATACTCTGCCACAGTCAAATTCCCTTGTTTCATTGTAACGCCCCAAACCGGGGTGTCTGTTGACAACGTCGACTGCGAATCTAGTGAATGTCGGGTAGCTTGGAGCACCACTTTCAGAGAATCGGGTAAAGTCTCTTTTAATACGGGGAGCTCTACCAAGGTACAAACTTGTCCCGATAATCCTTGATGACCACATAGGGTCCACATGCAAGTAAAATAATAGTAAAGCAGCATTTTGCATCAATACTCACAAAATACATCAACTATCCTACATGGTTGAGTTAATAAATTACTCTTATACAACATATATTAAACCTTAGAATTTTAATACATGTATACAACAATATCAAAGCCACAAGTCGGCTTTCTTCTAACACGCGGCCTCTAGTGAGTGCTGCCTTCCCAATCGCTCCTTGTACCTGAAATGGTGATCCCTCGATAGGGTGAGCAAATCCCAGTAGTGATAATTTCCTACGACACTCTACGGCTGGAGTCGCTAGCGTCATGTGAACAATCGCATTAAGCGATTTCATGGCGAGCCTCTTCGAATGTCTACGTACTGAGCCATGTCTTGGAGTCCTCTCAGAACTCCGCTCACACGTACAAGCCAAATGCGAGTAAAAATATCCGGATTTCACAACAAAAGTTTTTGTTCTTGAAAACTACTATCGATGGTAAAATATTGGACTACCCTCAGGCCAATTTACGGATAACTCTCGAGCAGTCATGGTCGCTCATCAAGTGATACATTGGATGTCCCTCGAACATTCTTGAAAAATGTACAATCGAAATTCCTTTCTACAAACATTTTCATTTTTGTTTCATTTCATGGCATCATGCACTCACTCTAATATTCTAGGGTGCAGTGCATATGTATTACGCTGATACAATCTAAAACATTTATGCTAATATATTTACATGCATATATGTGCTTCGTCATCCGAATAAATCATGTTATGAAAATTAGCGTCAGTTACCGCCAAGAATTAGCTCACATGGGCTAATTAACAAACACGATCAATTCATTTTAAATCACTCAACCAAACACATTTCCACCTTTGAAAATTTCGTGTCACTATTCCATGAGCAGTGCAAACCCTCGGGTTCTTTGTTCACGGCCACCATAATGGAATTTTCCACTCGGTTCAAAGCTTTGAGACTAATTTACGGCTAAAAACAAGTCACCGGAGACATTTCTAACCATTTACATGACTCTTGGCTAGAAGAATAACGCAGGTAGGAAAGATCCTACCTCTTGGGTTGTCGGAACTCCACCCAGGTGAGGTCCCATGGTAGCCTCGCCACGTAGATCGACTTTGCTTCTTGCTCCGTAAAGAACCGACGGTCCGAATGACCGAAAATCTAGAGAGAAGACACACCTTCTCTCTCTAAAACTCAAAATCTGCACCTCACTGCATCTCATTTCCAGCCCCTCACGTTTTTGGTCTTTTAATTTTGAAGAAGAAGACACTATTGCCTTTTGTCCTTATTCTCATTAACAATTTTTAATAATTCCCATCATGTCCCATTTTTCACTATTTTGACACTTGACACAATCTAGGTCATCCATTTCATCCTCTCTCTACTCATGCAACATGTGTCACATGAGTACATGTAGTGGATGACTTTTACTTATGTCAGCGTATGCGAAACCGTTTTTATGACACGGGCACCAGGTGCCTCGAAGACGTGGTTTGGTATCTGGTCGACGGGAATTTAGCGTGGTAGGCCCAGGTGGCGAGACGATTCAACGGTGAAGTCAGTTTTGTCATCAAGATCTAGAAAAATTCAGGGTTTTGACCGGGAAATGCAGTTTACTTGAATTTGAGAAAATTGGAATTTTCTGGTCTAACATTCTCCTCCTTAAAATTTAGATCACGAAATTGGACAATCACAACAACTCACATGCATATGCAATGTGCACTATACGATACATGTAAACTAGTCATTTAAGTATTAAGCGACTAAACCACGTACCTTCATCCGCTGAAGGATCGGTGGCGCGCCGATGTCCCTCGGCGGCTCCGCATTGACTCCTCCTCCCACGTGGTCTTTGCCATAGCACCCTCACTAACCTCACGGTCTTGCGTCGCCAAAGCTGATCCGTATCCATAATACACACTAGTCCACTCCTCGAGTTCCGTCAGTGTCAACCTGATCTCTCCCAATCGCTCGTAATTTAGATCTGAATTATTACCTCAGAACATCAGACATGGAAATACCCACCATTTGGGCACTGACATGCTAGGCGGTGAAGCCAGCGGGTATGCTAGGTGCCCTACCATCGAGAGTATCTCGAAGGAATTTAAGATAAACCTCGATAGTTTCCCAGCTTGTCGAATCGGCCACTTCTCTCTTGGCATCACCTTGTGAGAAAGGCGTGATCGCGACCTCGAACTCTAAGGGTCGGCGTCGCACATCGACATAGCTCTTTTGTCGGTCCCGAGCGTGAGAAGGCGGTTGTCGTATCAAACTCACCTTCTCGGAGGTGTGCCACAATCGAATCGAGGACCGAGTGATGGAGCTCTCTCCCACCTCGGTCCCGACATATGAAGTGACTTACATGGCCTCCCGTACAATGCCTCATATGGTGCCATCACAGTATCTTTCGAAATAGTTGTTGTTGTAGGCGAATTCATTTCAGAACAAATGCTCTTCCCGGCTACTCTTATGATCAGGGCTGCATGCTCCGCGGCATGTACTCACAGCTACTGTATAGTCCTCTCGACCAGCTATCAGTGCAGTGGGTAGAAAGTTGCCTCATAGTCAGTAGTGTACCCATAGCCTTTGGAAACTCTTCCAAAGTGCGCCGTAAACCTCAGGTCCTATCGGGCATATGGATATTGGTACTCCGGTATGGCGGACTATCTCTCGAATATACAAGCCCAAGCGTAATCTATCGATGTGAGAGATTAAATCTGCGGTTATAAAATGTGCGGAGCTTATGGCCAGGTCCACTTTATCATCCTACGACATCATGTCCTTGCGGTGTCGGTAGCCGATGGAGTTTACAAAAATCCATCGTGACGTGCTCCCATTCCTCGACCTCCGATGGTACGATAGCCTGTTGGCAACCACGGTCTTTGAGCCTTAACTTTCGCGACCGCGTGAGACGCCGATGCGAGTAATCCCTGATGTATTTTCATCCGCTCTAGTAATCACGGCGGCCGAATCTGGTACATCTTCGTGCCACCTGGATGCATGGCAAATCAAGAGTAGTGAAACTCCTTGAGAATCTCATCTCTCAAATCGGTCAACTGGGGAACCACTACCCGTCCTCTATACCGAAGACTACCATCTGCGTGGATAGTCCAACCCTCGTCACTTGTGCACGACCTCTGGTCCTTTGATGGACACTATCTCTGCGTCCACCCTTACAGGACTCAATCACTCTGCTCAAAAAGAGGCGGTTGTAACTACTAAAACCCTAATGTCTGCTGTGCACCTTTCATTAGTACTGTAACCCAAATTGTCCCACAGTCTCGAGCATCGCCCTCTCGGGGGAAGCTATCTTGCGATGCTCCTGTGACTTCGGTGAGTGCATACGCACCACATTTGCCTTACCGGGATGGTAATCTGAAGTGAAGTCATAATCCTCAGGAACTCCATCCATCTAGCGTTGCCTCATATTGAGGTCAGATTGCGTGAAAATATAATTCGGACTTTTTGTGGTAAAGTGCACCTCGAACTCCTCGCCATATAAGTAGTGGTGCCAAATCTCAGGCGAAGACTGTTTCATGACTCCATGTCGTGTGTGGGATAGTGCAACTCATGATTCTTCAAGCGAACCATGTGCTACCCTCCGGATTTGCATCAAAAAACACATCCCGTCCGGCACTTTAGGCATCCTAATGCAAGTGTACCCACATTCCCTGTCCAGGGACTATCAAAGATAGGGCGGTAGCCTCCTCTTTCAACTCTGGAATGCCTCATCGCATCAGTCATCCCGATCGAGCTTATTCTCCTTAAAGTCCCGATCTCGTCACGTGTATCGCTAATCGGAGAAATCCTCAATGAATCCTCTGTAGTACCGACCAATCCCAGCTTCATTATCTCGGTGACTTTGGCCTCTGACTCATCCACGGCCTCGACCTTCTCACGGGTCCTCTTGACCGCATGATGCTGACACCATGTGTCCGTAAATTTCACCTCGATGGCAAGAAACTGCACTTGCGAACTTGGCGTACAACTAATGGTCTCTCAAAAATTGTAACACAATCCTCAAATGATACTCCATGCTCCCGCTCATTTGGGAGTAGATCAAATGTCATCCATGAGACTCGACAAACTGATCAATAGGGTTGGAATACCCTATGCATGAGATCCATGAATACCCATTTGGCGCGTCGTGTCGAAAGAACATCCGCGTAAACTCAAAGTGCCCATAATCGTCTAAAACGTTGTCTTAGGGATATCTGTCCCACCCAACCCTCATTGTTGGTAACCCGGTCTGAAGGTCTATCTTAGGTAGACTCGCTACCTCTCAAGCTGATCAAACAAGTCATCAATCCTCGGCGATAAATTACCGATTCTTGATAAGTAACCACATTGGTATGCATGTCGATACGGTCGAAGGGTCTTGTCTTTCTTCAGCCATGAAACAAGGCCCAGAAGAGCCCCGTGGTGAAGTGCTGGTCTAATGAACCCCTTTTCGGTAGCTCCTGCCAAGTGGACCACTGAGTTCCTATAACTCATTGGTGCCATCTATGCGAGAGTCATAGAGATGCAGTGCGTACGGTCTGTTCGATCTGAAGTCTCTGACCCTTTGCGGAGCGATCTAGTAGCTAAATGGGAAAAACATGCGTCATACTCATAATTTCTTCGAGGTAGATCTAAGTCGGGGTCTCACTCATCCTCACAGGGTAAAGGCTTGCTATTGACCTTAATTAATCCTTGACACGGACTCTCGTACCTTGTCTGCGGGCAAATGTCATCTTGTCCCCACGAAATACAACCGCAGTATCGATCCCACTGCGTATAGTGGTAACCCTCTGCGCTCCTGATGCGACCACGTAAGTTGTGACCCGATCCATCCATCCCAGGGATGACGTCGAGACTCGACATGTCCATGATCCTCAGTCCATTGTGAGTAGAATTCCCAGAGATCTCTAACTTCGCAACCACGACTATATCATCCACATCCTCGCCACAATCCTGGGAGACTCACGCTACAAAGGCTCCTCTAAGGCCTCGACCTCTAAGCCCGACTTTATCAGTGATCACGTGATAGATGAATCACGAAGCACCATAATCAAATAACACTCTTGCGCCAAGCGAGATGTAAGCGTGCCACTGTATGGTTGGTTGATCCAGCCAGGCTCGGCTGTGGTATAACGGCGTGAGTACGCCTAAACCCACGGCGATCCTGCATGGAGGGCCTCGTCCTCGCCTCGGCCCATAGTGGCCTCTTTGCTTGTGTAAAGGAGGTGCCGTGCGACTCCTTGAGGTGGCCCCTGGCTCCTTTAGTGTATCTTATTGTGGAGGAATATCTTGTATCTCTGTCCTACGCTAGTAGGATTCGTTGTCCGAGGCTTCTGGGATCCTTTGTCTCTAGGGCAATCCCTCCTCATATGTATGCAGAATTTGTTGGCGTGGTAGCACACCATATGACGTAGAAGCAACCTGATCATCCACCTTTGGGATGGCGTGGCCTGGAACCCTCGTGAATTAGAAGCCCTTTGCTTCTTTCCCGAACTAGAAGAAGACCTACTCTCCTTCCTCTTGCTACTAACACCGCATCTAGGTGCTCTGAGCATCATCCTCTCTCTATGGTCGGGGTTGTCCCGATAATGAGTCTATTATACATGGCGAAGTCCCTCTGATCACACTTACGAATGGCCAACCGACCCATTCTCGAATCGGCTTTAGCCGTATCGGTATGCGTGGTTATCAGCTAAGCGAATTTGGCTCAGGTGAATCTGCCACATACTCCATCACGGAGTCATGCGTCCCACATGACTCACAGGAACTCTGAGCCTTACGCATGTCTTGTAGTATCAGGAAAATACTTACCCGTGAATAGCTCACGGAACTCTGCCCGTATCATTGCCCTGCAGGTCTTTAAGTCTTTGCCAGTTCCACCATACTTGAGCCTCACCCTGCAGGCTGGGCGAGCTAGTGCAATCACAGTTTATGTCGGAGGTAATTTCCATAGCCGCTAACACCTTCTCGGCTTGCGCCCAGACAGATCTTGCCACCATGGGATCTCTCCCCCTTTGAATGTCGGATGATGATGTACCACTAACCTCTGGAGGTTACTCGGACCTCCTAGCCTGGCACCTTTTGGCACGTGCATGTGCTGTGCACTTAATTCTCTGACCTAAACAAAAGGCTTCTTGAGTGTTGATATTGGTGGTGCAGCCGTACCTCGTGGACGCCCTACATGTCTCGCCCTCGGCTAGCCATCTCTGAAGTCGAATATGATTAAAATTCAATCACAGTATCTCTAAGGCATCAACACAGCCTCGAGACACTATTCATATACAAAAAAATATTTTATGCACAATGTTCATGCATTCATAAGTAATGCAAGACAATTATTCAATATATTAATTCATATTTAACAAAAAAAAA
This sequence comes from Tetrastigma voinierianum, assembly GCA_016808115.1. Taxonomy (NCBI): domain Eukaryota; kingdom Viridiplantae; phylum Streptophyta; class Magnoliopsida; order Vitales; family Vitaceae; genus Tetrastigma; species Tetrastigma voinierianum. The sequence continues at coordinate 188,251 of JAEQBH010000025.1, forward strand.
TAATTTATTTTATTTTGTCTCATTTTATTTTATTTTATTCTATTTAAAAAAAAATTATTTCATTTAAAAAAATCATATGAGCAGTGGTCGAGCGGTGGCGGTGCGCATTATTAACTTCATGCTTTTCTATATCTTTATATTCTAAAGTCGCCTAAACCTTGGCTTTGATACCGCTGGCTGTAGCGCTGACTTCGATCCCCTGTGTGAGAAAATGGTGTCACAAATCTGAGAACTATAAACATGTTAACTTATATAATTCTTAACAATTATCTAGAAAATATAAACTAACAAAAAATTTCATATACATCACCTTGTTGGTATTCACGATTATCTTATATATATTACGAGTCCTGTTACTTGTACTTTTACATTTACTCTGTCTCTAAAACCTTACATTTACATTTACAAAATTGAGTCAAACCTACATGTGGTGGACTCCTATAGTTGTGTTGGCCCTATTGTATACGGAATATCACGAATGTCCTCTTCGGTACCTACACGGATAAACACTCGCGCTAAGCTTTATAGCTTAGTGGGAATTCATCATATAGACGACCAACATAAGCGATCGTCCTATCTTCTTAACTTTTATTTTAATCATATTACATATTACTTCTCATATCATTATAATTCAATTACATATTGCATTTCATATCATTTTCATGTTTCACGCCTTTTATAAACATTAAAAAAATTTCATCTCATCTTATGTTATGCCTGCATATTCCAAGGAAGTTGATACGGGAAATAACTGTATGTACGAAGGTACACTATCCTTGTCTGAGGCGGTGATCTATAAAGTATCTTGTATTATATGACTCAAAAACGGGGCCCTTTGTAATGATCCAAGCGGGATGCATCCATCAAACCCCGAATGGGGCCACTACGTACGTAAAGCGTATCTTGCAACATTAATGTCCCCTATAGAACATATCTATCCCACTTCTGGTCATAAAGACAATCAGTTTATGTTTCTTAACAATCTTTCAAATATCAAAACACATATCCTATGCATGAATAATTACTATCGTATACGCAAGGGATATTCACTATCAATTATTCTCTTGAACATGTGAGATAGTTTCACATATTTCTTATGATCATTTGACTGTATTCTGTGTTTCTTTATATAACAAAAGTACATGTACTCTTCTTCACACGATAAGAGTTCATATCCTTTTGTATCTTAATCATCTCAATATATTTATCCTATATCATGTAACATTAATTCATATAACTTTTATACAATTTTCAGTTTCCATAACCAATTCTGCCTGAACAATTCGAGGCAGCTCTCAAGTCCATTTTCGACTACAATTTTAACCCTATAAATGGAATTGTTAGACAAAGTGATCTTCTAACTCAATATATCCCTATGTTTTAAGTTTCTTATGGTTCAAAAATCATGTCATTTGGACTTTTAATTTGGGAGATATGGTCTAAACATTCCGAATTGCTCCTGGACAGTTTCCAGGAACAGAATATGGAATTGTGTCCTATATTTCAAAATTTTCTAGGAATTATAGAGACATAATTTGACCAAGCTTTCTTCATGAAAGTTGTTCTCCCAGATATCTAGTTTATACAGAAATTTGAATCACCTCATTTGGATTAGTATAACTCAAGTTATAATTTAAACAATAAGAATTACTCTAGTTTAGAGGACTATTCTAAGAAAGGTTTCAGGGACATAATTGTTCCCTTTGACTAAATTTGGCTATACTTTCTTCATGAAAGTTGTTCTCCTAGAAGTCTAGTTTACCCAAAAATTTGAATAACTTAATTTGGATGAGTGAAACTCAAATTATGACCTAAACAACAAAATTATACCAAAACAGGTTTGCTTCTTGGTACCTTCTATACTTTTGTAGGTTTACCTCTTAGGGTTATTTCTCAACTGAAATCACTCAATTTGGATGACTAATGATCAAGTTATGACGAAAACGAAAACATGGGTTTTGGAAAAAATTTGACAGCATCTCCCCTAAAACCCTAATATTTCCTTTCTACATAATCTCCTCATTTGAGGACCACAAACCAAATAACAATCAAAACCAACTTTAAACCAACAAAAACAACAAAACAAAGAGGGATAAATTAGGGTAGTTTTCTAACCTTAATTTTCTTGAAACCTTATCTTCCTCTCTTATCTCTTTCTCTTCTTTCTTCTTTCTTCTTCCTTTCTTCTACTTTCTTCCCCCTTCTCTTCTTACTTGTATAAAAATAACAAAGAAATGGAGTAAAATCATCAAGGATGGCTTCCTCTTCTTCAAACCCATAAACCTAGTTTCCCCAAAGCCAAAATGAAGAACTCCCCTCAATCAATAGACTAAATTTGATATTATCCCTATTTTCTTTACAAGACCTTGTTTGGCTTTTCTCATTTTTTTTACTTTCCTTTTTTTTGCATTTTAGTCCCTCTCCCATATTCTACTTGCACAACAACTTATTACAATTTCTAATTAAGCATACACTTTTCTTCATTTATGACATTTGGGTCCTTAATGTGACATTTTATTATTTTACCCTTAACTCTTGAATTAATTCCAAGTTCTATCATTTTTCTTACTTAGCATTTAAATTCTGAAAAAATACTGGCATTCTTTTATTATCTGCTAAGCATGTTATAAAGCTTTCTTGGAGTATAATATGAGGTGTTACAACATTAGTCAACCCAAATGGCATTACTAAAAACTCAAAATAACCATATCGGGTTCTAAAGGCTGTTTTCGGGACATCAACATCTTTCACTCGAAGTTGATAATATCCCAATCGCAAGTCTATCTTTGAAAAGACACTTGCCCCTTTCAACTAATCAAAAAGATCTTATATTCTCGGCAACGGATATTTATTCTTTACTGTTATCTTATTTATTTGCCGATAATCAATGCTCATTCGTAGAGTGTCATCTTTCTTTTTAACAAACAAAACCGGTGCACCCTAGGGTGAAACATTAGGTCGGACGAATCCCTTGCTCAATAACTGTTGTAGTTGAGTCTTCAACTCTTGTAATTCAGTTGGGGCCATACGGTAGGGTGCCCTAAAAATAAGGAAATCGTCCCGCGGCGGCTTCAATAGACATATCCGCCCTTTGGTGCTTGAGCCGTAATTCATGGGAAACACATCAGGGAATTCTTTTATCACCGAAATATCTTCTAGATTTATCTGTCCTCTCTTGGAGTCATGCACCAAAGCCAAAAAGGCTTCACAACATTTTCTAAGTAAACGTCGTGCTTGCATAGCTGAAATTACATTTCACATTGGTCTAGATCAGATACCTTGTACAGTTACCTCAGACAGGTCAGAACATTTAAGAACTATTGTTTTCTTATCACAATCAACTATAGCCTAATGTTTGGATAACCAATCCATGCCCAAAATCAAATCAAACTCATGAAAAGGCAAAGCAATCAAATCAACCGAAAATTCCCTATCATGGACCATTAGGGGACACTTCTTATATACTCGGTTGACTCTAATACTATGCCTTAGAGGACTGGTAACAAGCATGTCATATGCTAAAGGTTTTATTGATGGAAATTTATCACTCAATTATTCAATGCATATATAAGAATGTGTAGAACCTGGATCTATCAAAGCATGCATTTCATTCTTGTAAAGAGTGAAATTACCCGTGATAACCCCTGGTGCATCCTGATCCTCCCGAGCTCTCATAGCATAAGCTCGAGATTTGGGGTTCTTGATAGTAGGGTGGTCACATCTCTGAGAAGCAATACCTCTTCTTTCTTTGCCTCGAACTACCTCACCCCCTCGACCTCACATCACTCGTCGATGGAGACATTTGATCCTCCTACTACTTCGCCCGAGTTTCCTAGAAATCCACGATCCTTCACAGACGATTTGTTGTCGGATGGTCGTGCTTCCTATCGAAACATCCCCGGTTACGGCGAAAATACCAGCATGGTATTTGTGGCGTCTCACCGGGCATTCAAGTCTTCGTTTTGTCCGGTTGAATGCCTCTCTTTATGCTTAGTGTCATAGTAGGACCCTGTCTCCTACCTCTTGTAGCTGAACCATGTACCGAGTCCACTTGAGACTCTCTAGTCCTTTTTCCAGAAGATGAACCACCTCTAGAGAACTTTCTCTCCCGATTTCTTTCTTGATTCTTCATTTCCGATTTCTCTATTTTCATTGCCACTTGCACCAGCTGATAAAAATTCACTACTTGCAATGATGTAATTGTGACGACCCAGGAGCAGCGGACAGGTTGGCGGATCCCTAAGCGAAACTCGGGGCCTTGGAGCCAAACTATTAATCAAATCCATTTAACAAGTACATTTCATTTCGAGAAGTGTTCTCGTTTTCAACTCTTTGCGGAAGCGATTTCGTTTTGGGGCGAGCCCATAAACAGTTACAATTCAATGTAATTCCTTTACAAAATATGCATTTAACCAAAGGTGGCATTTTATGCCGTTTACAACAAAATATCCAAAATCGAGTTCAACTATAGGTACAAAAATGATTTCAAAGTTAAACTCCTTTTGTTTACAAAACCTTGTCAAAAAAAATATAGTGAGGATGCATGTGACGGAGCATACTCCGTGAACTCTTTGAATGACTCTGAGCTCCTCGACCTTAGGGTCCGCTTCACTGTCTATCACTCGGTACCTGCGCATTGATAAAAACAATACGCTAAGCATTTTCATGCTTAGTGGTTCTATACAGTTCTCTATTCCAATTCAGTTCAATACAATTCATGCATTTGTCAAAATAATGCCTTTATACAATGTATGTGTAATGTAAAAGATACTTATACAAATATACTTTTTAATATCATTTTTCGCTTTTCGGTTTGTGATTTCACATATGGCTATAGAGTCAACATTCACAACAAATTCAGTTAGTGAATCCTGTTCTGTTTGTCATTCAGTAGCAATGTGGTTTCACATTCAACATTACCATCTCACATATGACTATAGAAATCGAGCATTCCACGGCCAGTTCGGTTGGTGAATCCTGTCCCTATTGTTATTTAGTAACAATGTGATTTCACATTCAATATTACCATCTCACATATGGCTATAAGTCGACATTTCACGGCCAGATTCAGTTGTGAATCTGTCTGTTTGTCGTCGATGGCTAATGTGATTTCGCTTGGAACAAAATCGGTTACCCTCATGACAAATTCGATTTGGTGAATCCGTCATGTTGGTCATTAAATAATGCATTTCCAAATCAGGTACTTTCATGTAGTAAATTCACTTATAGTTCAAATACACTCACACATGCAGATATTTGACAAACATTTCGAATAATAATGTGATTCAAATCAATATATATATATATATATATATATATATATATATATATATATATATATATATATATATATATATATATATATATATATATATATATATATATATATATATATTTCACAAATAGAACTTGAAACAACTGACAAAGAACATAGAACAAATAGAGAACAAAGAACAAATAGAGAACAAACCAATTATCAATTTCCCTTTTTTCTTTGATGCAGTCTAGAGTCGGGTTTGTCGACTTCACACTTTAGTCAAATACAAATTCTTCATTCTTAGTGGTTAAACAAATAATCATACTAAACGAATATCGTCGAGGCGAAGCTTCAGGCGGTGAGGTATGATACGTTTTTCACTTAGTCTCATTTTTATTTGAACCCCCATTGATCGTTTCTTAGGCCCCCTAAACAATCGGTATACGAATACAAAGCAACGATTGCAAAAATATCGCAACAGGCTGCTAGAAGCGATTAGTACGATACCACTTTGGCCCGATGCCGGTACCGATTTATACGCCAATGAGTGCGGTACGGTTTAGTGTCGGTACGCCACGCTGCATCATGGGTACCGGTACCACTTTTTGGTACCGGTACCAATATCACGTCTGACGAAATGTTGGATTTTAGCATTTTCACCCGTTTTCTTCAATAAACCTCCTCGATTCTTCCCTTATCAAATCGCCATGGAATGCAAACAACTCCAAGGTGGATTAAGTCAATGAAAACCCTTTTCTCTTAAGTTAGGGCTTTTCCCCAAATCAGATCATAAAAGGAAGTTAGAGATTTGATTTTCTTACCTTATCTCTTCAAATCTCCCCTTGTAGGTTGCTTGATCTCTTTGGAGCAAGAAATGGGAAGCAAACCCAACCAAAGCCACTCCTTCTTACAAACCCTAGCTTTTCTCCCCCCTTTCTCCTCTCTTTCTCTCAAAAACGGGTTTGCTCATAAAATGAGCTCCTAAAGACCACTTTTGGTCTTTTAAAATCCCACTTAAGTGTAAGGCCATGTTTGGCCTTCCACCCTATTCTCATTTCTCATTTTTTTCCTTTTTGGTCTTCAATTCTTTATTTCCATAAGGCCTTGTTTAACCATTCTAATCCCATTTCCATTTTGGCATTCTAACTCTGTTTCCACTTTCGCCCATGCATTGATCATTTATTTCACATTAGCATTTAAACTATCATTTGACCCTTAGATCCTCATTTTACAAATTTCCACATTTGCCCTTTTTCACTTGGGTTTATTTCCAAGTTAAATCACTTTCTCAATTTAGCATATAATATTCAATCCTTACTCACACTTTCAATTTACATTTTACAATTTATCAATTTATCAAATTTCGGAGAAAAACCCGAGTTTGACTCGATTCATACCGGAATATATAATAAAATTATTTATAAAAATTTAGGGTATTTTAAGGAAACCCGATTCTGAGTAATATAGCAGTGAGTACCTTTTTTATTGACTCCTTTAGGCCATCCTCAAACTGTCTACATTGGAAAGTTTCAGTAAGAACTAGTTTTGGTGCATACATACTAAGGCGACTAAACTCCTTTTCATACTCCGCCACTGTTAGATTCCCCTATTTCATATTCAGGAATTGCTTCCACTTGGTCTCCTTATAGTCATCGATGACATACTTTGTCCTAAACTCTTGGACAAAGAAGTCTCGTGATATTGGTTCAGGAAGCACTGGATTTCTTAGGACTAGCTTCCACAATCATAGATCCTGTAAATGAGGTACATTTGGTCATTTGTTCGAATTGGACATTGCCAAATCCTGGTGCCTCTTTGTAATTTCTCAAGCTAAAACTTGGCTTTATCAGACTCTTCTAAACTTGTACCATGGAATTCTTCTACTCCATGCTTTAAAACCCTTGCCATATCCTGAGAAATTTTTAACAACGTTTCAGTTGAAGCATGTTCACTTCTAGATGGTCGGATGGACCGAGGCGGATGGATCAGATCCGTAGGATTGGCTGGCTTTCGATCGTTCCTTCCTGACTTCTGGGCTTGATCATTCACAAATAGTAGACAAAACAAGCACATCCGCATTAGGCCAACACAATACTATGTAGGTACATTTTAAACCTAATAAGTTTTCCATAAACGCCTAAACCTTGGCTCTGATACCATTCAATTGTCACGCCCCTACCCTCACTTGGGCGAAGAGAGGGGGCACGACATGGGATTGAGACTCCTTAACTTGCTTTTCAGACATTGGTAGGCCTATTTCATAATGAAATACAACTTGTAATACAACCACCGTAGTGGTGTTTAAATGTCCCACATATACATGCCTGAATGCTATTTACTTGTACATAAACAAATTTCACTATTATAAAAAATTTTACATTTACATTCCAAAACAAAAAAAAAAAATCAAAACCTACATTAGGTGGACTCCTATTGTTGTGTTAACCTTGGCGAATGCGGAATACCTCGGATGTCCTCTTCAATACCTACACAGATGAAACACTCATGCTAAGCTTATAGCTTAGTGGGAAATAGATAGCAAATATGACCACTTGGGGTGGTCCACATACATATAACAAAGTGGATTTATCAGAGTTTACGTATAACATAATTCTATAACTGAGTTTTCATATACCATAATTCTTATAACGAGGTTTTCATATCTCCCGTAGGAGTTCAGAATAGAGACCTTATACAGAGGGTACTCGTAGGTACATTACAGAACGTAACTAGTTTCTTATGCTTTCTTATTGTTCATTATTAAGACTCTTATCATATAAATGTTTGCTTGTATAGACCAGTAATAATGAATGAGAGGGACGTAACACAATAAGTACTTAAAGGTATGGTACAATATTGAATAGAGGTGTCGAAGTACAAACAGAGACGTGTTTGCCCATGTAACAGAAGTGTCGTAACACTAGCAGGAGTACCGAAGCCCTAAACAAAGACTTGCCTACCCACATAAAAGAAGTGTCGTAGCACTTGCAAGAGTGCTGAAGCACTGATCAGACGTGCCAATTCGTTCACTATCCGGTCTCTGATAGACATAAAATTATATGTGTCCTCGAGCTTGTTATTTTGTTCTTATTCACATTCTTATAGTTATATATAGTGCAAACAAATAATGGGTGAGAAACCATGTCTGCCTGACGATGGGTTCACCGAGGCGACGAGGTTAAGAGTAATTTTACATACAACTCGTATACATGTACTGACCCTTTCATTCAGAAATAACGGAAGAACAAAACAAAAAGTATAAAACTCGAGAAAAATTCAAAATTTCTAAAAAATGGTAAAACGGTAATTTGTCGCTATAGTACAGATGGAAAATCTGGAAAATTTCTAAATCTCGGATGACGAAACGAACTTTATTGTTGAATTCGTCTCGCGAAATCTAGTTACCCAGTCGAATTTTGTTGAATTCTGAGATGGTTAGAATTTCATATTTTTGAGACACCGGGTGTCGGGTGACACATGGGGTGGTGCCACATGGCATGACCAGGGGCTGCCACATGACACCATGGGAGAAAGACACATGGCATGAGAGCCATGTGGTGTGGAAGGTTCCACCTAAAGCATGTGTCCATGTGACACATGGCACATGGCACATGGCTCACATGGTGACACATGACACATGATAGATGGACCATGTGAAGACACATGGCCATGAGAGAGAGAAGAGAAAGAGAGAGAAAACTTCCTGAAGTCAAGCCAAATCAAAAAAATTTGGTGGGTAAGGGGAGAAAAAAAGGAAAAAGAAAAAAAGGAAAAGAAAAGAAAGGAAAGAAGAAAAAAAGGAAAAGAAAAAGAAGAAAGGAAAGAAAATGAGGAAAAACAAAAAAAAAAGAGGAGGAAGAGTCGTGCGTGGACGAGAGGAGAAAGAAAAAGAAAAAAAAGAGGAACGATACTTCCCTTTGCGATCTTCGGCTAACCGGCGGTCGAAACTCGTTGGAGCAAGAGGCAAAGTTGGTCTATGCGATAAGGGCCACGCGTGGGTACCGAGATTCGAATTTTTCGTCGAAGTTCCAAAAGTTAGGGGTTTCTCCTACACTTGTTATTTCTTGCCTAGTGGCCATGTAAGGGCAATTTTGGTTCAGCTCTAATCTTAGGACTATGTTTATTGATTGAGGACCGAATCAATATTCGAGATTTAAATTGGACCTCTCACCAGCTACTCTTATTATTGGCTTTAGTAACGACTAAGTAATTTGGGCATCGACGTCAGTAGCTATAGATGATCGATCCAGGGACTAAACCCATCTTTGTTGTGGTTTGGGCTGGTAAGTGTTGGCCGTCGTAGTGTAGTTTTAGGGTTTGAACAATTTTACACCCACGTACGAATGAAGCCGACTTGGACTGACCATGCTTTCGTCAGAGCTCCGATTTGCGTTCTTGGACTCTATGAAATTTCTTTGAATTAAATTTAACCATATTCCAATGAGTGGTATTTGGTGCTCACAGTTTCAAGTGGTTCCTGCTCTTTTCAAAGAAGTACATGTGGATTGTTAATGGGCATTGTTTGTACCTGATTAGTAAGGATACCAAGTTATCTTCGCATTATATAGTTGATGCTTGGTGTGATGTATGCTTGTAGTGCATGAAGAATAGATCACATGTTGATTTAATAATGGAAGCATGTTGAAATATGTGTGATAAGCATATTGAATTAAATGGATGTAAATTATATTTATTAAATATGATTATCCATGATACTTGACATGGAGTATGATTTTGAATTGTTGCACGTGGTATTCATTGTGCATGTAACATGAGATACATGCAATGACATTGCATTGCATTTATGCACATGACATCGCATGTCATGGGTGTGAGTGCATGGTAGAGATCAACATTATGTTTGGTGTTCGATGGTATGTCGTGAGTGCATGGTAGATTAACACTGTGTTTAGTGTTTGATGGTGGGCTCGGTAAAATGGGACAACGTCCAAAATGAGTCTCATAGTTGCATAAAAGAAAAAGGAAATGAAAAATACGTGTGTTGGGTATAGTAGGAGGTCGATGCCCCCTTGGGTGAAAAACCCGATATTCTTGGTTAGACATATGTATCGGTGATGAAAGTTCGAAAGTGTAGGAAGGCGTCTGGCTGCGGGGTGAGACCTCGAAGTCGATACACTTAAAAACACACGGGACTTGGTAAAAACAAGTGAATATCAGAGTTTGTCCAATGGATTTTGATTTATAAAAACAAAAAGCTTTTGTTTTGGAAAAATGGTCATTGATTGAACATAAATGATGGTTTTTACACTTGGCATATGCATGTGTGAGGGAGTCGGTGAGGACTCGGGACATGGGACAGGGTGAGTCACATTCTCATCCATGGCATGTAGACATTTCAGTAGGAATGTGTATGTTTTTACTTGAATGTGTATGTTTTTACTTGAATGTGTGAAATGACATTGCATGTGCACTTAGCTGAGGAGTAGCCTTAGGAATTATTCTCTATTGGGCATTGCTCACCCATTCGCGGGACCACATTTCAAGTACAAGACAGGTATTGGAGGATGACACTCAATAGAGGCCTAAATTGTGAAGAAAGTCGGATTGTGGTTTTGGTAGTTGTTTTGACATGTATCTATATTTTCTGTATAAGAGTGTTGTAATAAACTCTTATCGACTATTATGATATAGTTGTATATTGGGGATATGGATAGATGGTGTCACGCCCAGGTCCGGTCCAGGCAAGATTAGGCGAATCCAGACCCAGGTTTCGAGTGCGAAACCATATCTTTGGGACTCTTTACTTTTTTTTTAAACACGTACTTGTACTGTGGTATCTAGAACAAGTTTCTGTAATAACAAAAATCATTCACATGCAAAAAAGAACTACCAGAATTGGTGTCCATCAAATCTATGCATATATAGTCCATTTTATTTATACAAATACATATCTAATACAAACATCAGAGATCGCGGAGCGATGTGGTGAGCCTTTTATCTACGAGATGGCCATCTTGCTAATTAATGAATATCTGCATCCTCTTTATCCTCTCTTGATTACTACGGATTAGGCCCACAGTGCTAAGCTTTACCGCTTAGTGGGAACATATAGACGATAACGACTAAAACGATAATTACTTGAGTCACAGTTTTTACATTTAACGCCTTATCACGAATTCGCGAAGCCTATTGTTATGTGACTTCTAACTCATATCATATTATACATGTAGATTTTATCCTTTTTAGATTTCATATCATTTTCACGGTTGTATCACATCCATGTGTCATGTCTTTTACAAGTTTAAATTCTTATCTTCTACATGTATGACATGTCAGATCATATTCAAAACAAACTTATACATATACAATGACAAATTGGGAGCATCAAGTCATATCAAATACACGAAGTCAATTAGGTAATCTGGAAATACATATTAGACTAATCTCATTATCCACGAAGCCATTAATCAAATCTCTTTGTGATTGTTTCATGATCCGGGATGCCGTTTAATTCTTTTAGTTATCGTTTTGTTTGTTTCCATTTTTCAAAAGTCACATTAGCGACCCGAATCCCAGGCTCCGACCCGGTTGGCGGGATCGAGCTGGAGCCAGTTTACTCGAGCATTTTCAATCAAAACATTTTATTTGGTTTTATTAAATTTTTGTTTCAAAAGTGTGCTGACCCAAATCGAACCATTTGGTTGGCGGGAATCAAATTTGAACGTTTACTCCGACATTTTCAAGGTATCTTCCCAAAACATATTATTTTATGTTATTCTATTTAGACCTTTTAATTAATGACACTTCATTTCGGGCAATCCAGTAAACACTTACAAATTCGAAAAGACCCATAACATTCACATTTAACAAAATGCATTTACAAAAGTCATTGCCCTTTTACTATACATGTAATGTAAAGTACTTAAACGAATAAATTTTAATGTCGATTTTTCACTTTTAGGTTTGATTTCATGCCTTCATAGAAGTGAGATTCAATGATTCACTTGAAGTCTGCATCACATTTATCATTGGTAACGTCTGATTTCGCATTCAATTATAAAATCTCACATATGGCTATAAGTCGACATTCCCGACGGATTCGCGGGGAATTTGTCTTGTTTGTCGTGTTATGATGTGATTTCGCATTCAATTGTGCGAGTCTCACATATGGCTGTAGAAATTAAACATTCGTAATGATTCAGCAGGGAATCACCCTTGCAATTTGTCATTAGGTAGCAATGTGATTTAACATTCAATTATTACCGTCTGCATATGGCTATAGAGTGACATTCCACGTGATTCGCCAGGGAATCCACATACATTTGTCTGTTGTTGTAGTAGCGAGTTTCCACGTTCAATTGTACGATCTCACGCCTTATGATTTGCGAAATTGAGCATTCCACGACCAGTTTCGCGAATCTGTCTGTTTGTCGACCGGCTAGCAATGTGATTTCCATTTAACAATTCGTTTACCCTCGCGGCGTTCAATTGGTGAATCAGATGTGTTGGTCGACTTTCAATAAAATGTGGTTGCGTTTCCATATTTGCGATTACTTTGTAGCCAATTCGGTTGGGCGATCACGTGTTGCTTGATCATCCATTGATACATTTCATCGATTTACTTCTATGCATTAATTTCACTTATAGCTCAAGCCCACATGCACATGCATTTATTTGACAAACATTCAGAATAACAATAATTCAAATCAATATATAACCGCCTTATATATATTTCACAAATAGCATTCATAACCGATCACTAGTAAACAATTCAAAATTTCACTTTCGTATTATCTTTTCAAACATATACTCAATCTATGTACTTATTTCATATACTCATTCACGTATACTCGTTCATATACTCATTTACGTATACTCATTCATGTATACTCATTCATATATTCATTCACGTATACTCATTCATATATTTCCTATCATTTGTTATCATTTTCTGGTTATATGTGATAATAATCATATATAACTTAACCACGATATGTGTTCATGACAAATTACATCATATTCATATTCATGTTCGATTCGTTTTCATTTTCCACATCACACATTCATGTTTCGCGAACACATTTATACATTTTGCATTTTCTATATTTTCCTTGTTTCATGCCTATTACACATGGCACTTCATATACTTGTAAAGTATGATGTTTATGAAATCACACCTCATTCATGTGTTCTTATTCACTCTCTGAATCTACTTTACTTAGAAATTGGAATCATTCCAATCGGATCATCGAACTAAAGTTATGGCATTTTTCATGCCAACTAGTCAATTCACCAGGTATTACACTTGGAGTAGTTTGTAATACTCATTTTCCGGTCATCTTGACTCCATAGTTGACACTTGTTCTTTGTACTCCTTTAAAGCTAAGGTGCTAAGGGTTCTTCTCCAATTGGAATCACCCAAATCGGAGCACCGAAACTCGAGTTATGTCCTAAACAACCCGAACTACTCCATGTTAAAAAACAGAACCATAAATTTGGCTTGAACATGGCCCCACTTTGAGTGAATTTTTGGGCCACATAGAATCAGAATTTGAAGATTTCTATTTCTGGATGTTTGGTTGTCCTTGAAGTCTAGTTTAATTATCCACTTGAATCACTCAAATCGGATAAGAATGAGCAAGTTATGGCTAAAATAAGAAAACTGGTCAAAATAGAGCAGGGTGTACCGGTACATGTGTGACTGTACCGGTACATGTTCGGTTCTGGAAGGGTGTACCAGTACATGTTCAAGGTGTACCGGTACATGTGACCCGAAAATGCCTAGAATGTGTGTTTTCTCCCATTTTTCCATATTTTTCCATCCCAAACCAACTCTATACTTCATACACACATCAAAACCATTTCATATTCATCTTGTAACCTCAATTATACTCAAATCATCTTTCAATGGATATCTTTCTTCAAAACCTTTCATGATTTTCTCCCAAAAACAATTCTAATATGGGTCATAACCCATACACATACCAAATACAAGAATTTGTTAGGGTTTATTCTAAACCCTAACTCAAATTACTTCTCATTTAACCATGAATCCAACCTCAAATGGAGGATTTTATACTTTTCTTGTGCTATTTAAGAGGTTTTACCAACCATACTTTCCAAAATTTTAAGGTTAGAATGAAACCCTAGAAAAATCAATTGAAGAAATCCTTATCCAAGGTTGTTCCATACAACCCAAAACATATATTCATGTTAATAGTCATAGTTCCATACCAAAAATCCAAAGTTCCATACCGTTTTGACTTTGCTTCTTCTTCTCTCTTCTTCTCTTCTCTTCTTCTTCTCTTCTTCTTCTTCTTCTTCTTCTTCTTCTTCTCTCTTTTCCTCTCCCCTCTCTCTCTCTCTACGGTTTGGTCTTCCACCAAATGAGACCAATTTTTGGTCTTAAATCCCATGTTTGTTAAGGCCATGTTTGGCTAAGACAAGAAAACCCATTTTTGTTTTAAGTTTCCTTATTTGCCTTTTAGTCCTTAAACTCCTTTCTTATTGCAAAGCAATTTATGTCATATTCTAATTTAACCCCTCATCTTTCCTCCAAATCCCTTAATTACATATAATCTTATTGATTTATGTCTCTCATATCCTCAAATTATTAGAGTGCATATTTACCCTTGGCTTTATTATTAATTAGGTTCTAACATTTTATTTTAAAAAATTTGAACAACTTTTAATATACTAACAAATAAGCGCTGGGGTATATTTGGCGAGAGTGTTACAGATGGACCTTATGTGATCATTACTACTTCTGTTGAGACCTTGGATGGGTTATGGATATACTGTTATATAAGTTGTATATTGGGTAGATCTCCCTAAACAAAGGAGATTCTGCCCAATTTTTGTAAAAATAAGGATCTCGATAAATGGGATATAACAATGTGACATCGAGTTACCCGAAATCCACAGGAATTTCTCTGGTTGACGGGTTGTCAATGGGACCCCCGGGTTTTGGGGCGTCACAGCTAGGGTTGCAAGACCGGTACTTAGACCTTAAACAACTTTGATCTTGGTACTCGACATTCGATATCTTGATGCTTCCAGCTTACATACAAATTTAAAAACAACTTTGAATGCCCGGGTACTCAACATCCCTCACGGACAGCGACTTTAGTGCGATTGCTCGTGCGTTTTGCAGAAATGTGGGTTTGTTTTCACTCAAAATTGACAAAAGCCCCGAAATAACCACATTCTTGAACTAAAACCAATAAAAATCCCTTTTATACAGAGATAGGGTTCTTAACGAGCATAGGCAAAGAGAGTTAGGAGGGTTTCTAACCAACAAATCCATACTTTCCATACCAGCGACGCCTGAAGCCGGGGTGTCCGTTGTGACCCGTCGACCTACGGAATACTTCGTGAATGTCGGGTAACGAACTTCCTCATGAAATTAGGCCCGAGTCTCATTTTGTACGGGAGCCACTGCCCCGAATACAAAACGTCCCCAACAGGTTCGATATGGCCACCGCAGGGGTCAAGAATACAATTAAAATGAGTAAAAATAGCCTCTTGAGCCTAAACCAATACTCATTCATCAAAATATACACCTTTATATTCAATAGTCCAAAGTTATAACATTTCTCTTAATACGTACATATTAGAATCTATAATTTCTAATACATATTATCCAAAAAAACATCAAAGCCACAACTTGAGCTTTCTTCAAAATGGGATGCTCTAAAATAGGAGTCGTCTTCTCGAGGCGCTCACACACTGTACTTTGAAAAATATTCCCTCGACGGGGTGAGCTATCGCCCGATGGTGGAATCACCTGTAGTAGGGTTGCTCCCCACCCTAAGTGCATATGCAATGCTCGATTTAAACACACCTCAAATGGCTGAATCATTTGATCCTACTTTTAGGAATATTGTACACATGCCCATTCATGTTTAGTCCTCACCCAACTCTCACTGCCTAAGCCATGTATGAGAAAAATACCATTTCAAACAAAACTTGTTGTTCACGGCTACCTATGATTTACAATAAAAAAGATGGGACATTTACCTAAAGTGAATCATTGTTGGAGAACTAGAAACAGTCATGGTCCTAAAGTATAGAAATGATCTGAGTGGGTGAGTCTCCCAATACATTCTTCGGGAGAAAATCATCTATGTGAAATTCCTTTACCAATCATGTTGATTTTTGGAAAATTTACATTGGCCGTATAACCACTACAATTTGGGTTACCCGATGCTATGAAAATGCATTATGTCATTCCAGCGATATATATCAATAACTAACGTTCTCCCATTTCGCTCACAACACATGTCATTCCTATTGATCATATCACCCAATTAACTTTGTTTGAGCAGTCACGTAGCATCATCTCCATTGGCTGCAAACATCTGTTATGATTTATATAATTATGTCATTTTATTAACACATTTAAAGATAAGCGTATTAACTTATTCGCGAATTTCCTATACAACTCAAGCCATTCTCTTAAACAATATCTCGATCATTACACAAAAAATTGCTTCGGCGGTAGCTAGTGCGCACCTGAGCAATTCAATTTGAATTACTCAACCCAAACACATTTTCCCACAAAATATATTTCATAAACACTATTCACATGAACAGTAAAACCCTCAGGTTATTGTTCACGGCCAATCACCCAACATCGGTTCCACTTTGTGAACCCGAATTCCATAGCCATTTACGGCCTTATACACACCACAATCATGAATTAATTGATTAAACCATATACTAGCAGCCCAAACAATCCGTGGACTGTCACGGACTGCTCAAATAGGCTCCATAATTTCTAACACGCCGATTACGAGTTTTGGGACCGATCCAGCTGGCTGTTCAGGGCCTCAAACCAGCAAAACATTACAAAGCCGCCAAACCAAAATGTAGCTTCCAAGTAGGATAAAGCCTGCCCTTGTGGGTTTGTGAAACTCCTCAAAACCCCGGAGCTACATCGTATTAGGCCTCGCGATAGAACCGACTTTCCTTCTTGCTCAGAAGAAGTAAGGCGATCCACAGATCCTGACCGTAAACCTAAAGAGAAGGACACCTTCTCTACTCTAAAAAAATCACATTTTAAACCGCTACATCACGGGTTCTCCAGCTACGTTTGTTGTTTGTTGCCAGGAGAAGACCAGGCACTGATCCCCTATTTTGTCTTTTTCCTGTTAAATTTTCTATGTGCCAACATATCCAGGGCTTTCTTGGATTTTCTGACTTGGCGTATCTGTTGTCCGGGTTCATCGTCTACACTCATGTAACATGTGTCGTAGTACGTGTTATAGGTGACTTTTGTCATCAAATATAAGTTTTATGGCACGTGCTGGGTGCCTCAAAAGCAGTGGTCAAAGCCCATCTCAAAATTCGTGGTAGCTAGATTTCGCGAGAGACGATTCCAATGATGAAATACGTTGTGCATGAGATCTAAGAAAGGCCCCGGTTTTAAAGTACGATTTTGCAATTTTTAGAAGAGTGATTACCGGGTCGCATTCTCCCTCCTTAAAAATTTGGTTTAGAAATTCCGCCTCACGCGTCGATACGTACACATGTAGCCTCATATAACTCCCAGGCAGGTGGCCAAGTATGACTGCCGGCTAAGGTCCCAAATGCGACGACGGTGACCCGGCCGACTCATCCATGTCAACGCTCGATATGTACACTGCACCTGGAGTCATATGAAGCGAGAATCAGCGAGATCACGACTCACGATCTCGACACGTCGACCAATTCTCACCACCACATCCTAGGGAAGAATTTCCCGTCATCTCTCAAAAGGCCTCAGCCCCTCTAAGCCCAGACCTATCACAAGATGCATTAATTAATGAACATGATGCATCAATTCAAACGCTACTCAAAGTCAACAAATTGCGAGTAGAAAGCGTCTGCACTGTATATCCGGCCCCAATCACATGCTATAGATCCTCTGTGCCATATGAGACCTGCCTCTGAGGACAATCTCGCCTCATATGCCCATACTGTTCTTAATGGTAAATCATCTGCTTAGCACGACCGAACTCTCGGCTGCAAACCTTGTGCTCGACCAGACCCTGCAGCTCTTGTCTGGCCTGTGCGCGCGACGCTGCGAAGGTACTATGCTCCATGGCCCGGTCCTCAGGCCCGATACTAGGGTGTGAGCTCGCGTGTCACTCTCTGTCTCTTTGTGACTGGGGCCGCCTTGTCAACCTGGGATCCTTGTATGCGGGGCAATCCCTCCTCATATCGTGGAATTTGCTGCTGGCTGGTAACACGCCATGCCCCATTTGACTGCAACCCCCAACTCGTCTCAGCGATGATTGGGGGCCCGAGGGTGTCCCGCTATCCTTGGGATTCACCTTTCGTGGACATAACAATCCCGGGTCGGCGAGTGTCGAATTTGTTGGCGAGAGAAGCTTAACACATCATCTGCCTTGCATTCAAATGTCGTCACGGCCTTGAGTCACGATGACCTGGGCGCAGATCCTGAATATCCTTCGAAGAAGAAGTCTTTGCTTCTTTCTCAGTTTGGAAGAAGATGGATCTTCCTTATCAACCACCGGCTTGCTATCTTGGATGCCTCGTATAACATCTACCTCTCCTCTGCGATTGTGATGCGTCCTGGAGCCCTGGTCACTCCTCCATAACCATTTGAAGGCATTGCTTCTAAACATTGAAGTCGTTTGACGCCATGGCTCACTGTGCACATGCTGTGCGATGGCGATGACTACGATCCACTGCGGCATCGTAGGCTTCGCGGCCGAAGTCGGCGGGTGCCTGGCATTTCGCGGACCCGAAGCCCTCTCGTCTCTGCCAGCGTGCAGCCATCTACACATGTCCAGAGTGGCAAGTTAAGAGATTCTAATGCGGCATCTCACAAGGCGTAAACGCCCACGGTACTATTACACGGAAAACATTTCATACACAATGTCCTTGCATTCATAGGAATTGCAAGACAATAATTCAATATATATTAAATCATTTTTAATAACAAAAATTTTATTTTTAAAAGATTTGATTTGATTTTATTTGAAAAATCTTGTGAATAGTGCCATGGGCGGTGTCCGTAGGCAGTGTCCCAGCGGTGGTAAAACGATTACCGCTGTATCGAAAGCGAGTTGGGTGCACTAGTCTTTGTCCTGAGCTCATTTCGCGCGAACTTAATTTTGCTTTCGGTACGCTTTTGTGCACACTCGACGCCGTGTGCACGCTCGAGACTCTTATGTGCTGCTCGGGCTTCTGTAATGCGCTTTCGGTAGCTGTGTGCACACTTTCTGACCTTCTATGTGCCCTGTCTGGTCGAGCACTGCTGACAGTATGCACTTCAGAGTAACCCACCGCTGTGCCCTGTCTGAGTGAGGCCCTCGCATTGTTTGCTGAGCCTTCATGTGCCCTGATCTGGCCGAGCCTCTTTGTGTGCGCTCGAGCCTTTCTATGTGGCACAATACGGCAACCTCTTGTGTGCTGCCAGGCCTTCATGGCCTTTGTCTGGTAGAGCCTCGCGTGTGTGGCTCGACGCCCCATGTGGCACGATCTGACCCGAGCCCTCTTGTGTGCACCTTTCGACCTTCTATGTGCCATAATCTGGTAGGAGCCTACTATGTGCACCTTTCGACCTTCTATGTGCCCCACAATATTGCCGGAGCCTACTATGTGCACCTTTCGACCTTTTTATGTGTGCCCGCAATCACGGTGAGCCGCGTGTGCTGCTCGACCGCTTCTATGTGTCTGTCTGACCTCTGTATCTTGTGACTCAATTTTAGAAAATGGGAGCAACTATTCAGGCTCAAACGACGCTACTCTCTTTTTTTTTTTCATTCATGCTCTTGGAAACAAACTACAATTTTCTCATTCTCAGTACACCGAAATAAATTTATAAAAATTCTTTATAAAAAAAAAAAAGGCTATATGATTTTGCTGTAAAACTTTAGAAAATACACAGCCTCATCCCGATTTTTTTTTTCATTTCCAGTAGCCTCTTACTTTGCTCCTAAATGCGATTTTTGAACTTTGCTTTATCCATACAATTTCTTGTGCAAGCGGTATAATTTTCCGGGTTCACTCCCTTCTGTTTCTTGTCTGGCCCCGAATGCGATAAATTTTAGGACCCTTTGTCAATTTTCTTTAAACCTCACAACCACTCAACTTGGGGGTGTTTTATAAACCTAATTTTCCACATTTTGCCTCTTATGTATTCACCAAGCATCTGACACTATGATCACACCTTTGCCAACACCTGATTACATAACATGCACAGCTGCTATGGGTATGCAACGATCACATGATCGAGCAATCATACGATCTGTTGGCAAGTAGGTGCATACGTGTTCTAGTCTGTCAGTGATTTTGTCTGGTAATCCACCTACCTATACCTAACATCGAGCCGCAAGTGGTGATGTTCTTATACTACACACACCTTTGACCATGGCTAAGCCAGTCCTAAATCCTAGGTTTTCCGTGCAAACTCTGGCTCCAGGGCCAGTGGCACAAGCCAAGTCCCCGACACCCAGTGCCGGTGGCGCTAAAGCTGCGGTCTGCAGGATTGTGCCCCCCCAGGAAGCAAGGGTGTCTGGTGACAACCCGTTAACCGCGGAATACTGGGTGAGATGTTGAGTGCAGGCCATCTTTGTCGGGCTGGGAGTCCTCTACTTTGTCTTGGGGAATACCACTTTTAAATCTGCGGCATCTGAAGCGGTTTCAATATGGGCCACCTGGTCCATTACAATTAAAATGGTAAAAATAGCCTCTTGGGCTAAACCAATACTCGTCAAAATATATGACTATATTCGATAGTCAAGGGTTATAACGTTTCCTGTATGCGAGTACATGTTAAAATCTCTAAGATTCAATACATATTATCAAATACATCAAAATAGCCTGACGACTTTCTTGCTCAAAATCGGTCTAAAATAGAGCGTCTTCTCGAGCGCTTCATGTATCGAAAAAAATATTCTCGACGGGTGAGAAGCTATACCTTTAAAATGAGTGGAATCACCACTAAAAATGAGTTACTCCCATGAAGTCGCGTATCACGTCTTTCCGATTAAAACACACACTTTCAGCCATCATTGATTCTACTTGGTGTAATACTGCACATGCCAAATTCCCATGTCTCGAGTCATGCGACTCTCGCACCCTAAACATGTATGAGAAAAATACAATTTTCAAACTCAAACTTATTTGTTCTTAGAAAATACACTGGGTTGGGAAGGCCAAGATGAGAATACCCTCAGGCGAATGTGTTGGAGAACTTCCCGAAACTTGATCATAGTCCTCATCAAAATGATACGTTGGGTAGTCTCTCTGACCCCATTCTCCGAAGAAATCATCTAATGATCATGTTTGTCATGTTCGTTTTTCGAGAGAAAATTGTTCTGTCTCAAAATACTATTTCTAGGTTACCAGAAGTGCATGTAAATACGATATGTCATTTCAATAATATACCATATATATCAAATATGCAGCAGTTCAATTTGCACTCACAGCACATGTCATTCACTATTGATCAACCATCACTTAAATTGGCTCACTTGGGCAATTCACATTATCATCTCCAATAGCCCTCGAACATAGTACAATTTATATAATTATGTCATTTTGTTAACACATTTAAAATCATGTATTAACTTATTCAATTTCCTATACAACTCAGGCCAATTATATTAAACAATATCTCAATCCATTACACAAGTGGCACAAAAAACATTTAAATTACTTTGCGACCAAATTCGATTTGATGCTGCCCGAACACATTTTCACAAAATATATTTATGGCTTTATTCACATGAGAACGATGAAACCCTCGGGTTATTGTTCCGCGACCCGATCCTTAACATCGGTTCCACTTTGTGGGCGATTTCCCATAGCCATTCGGCCTTATACCTGATATAGATGGTGGATTAAACCATATACTAATGCTTAAATCAGTCCGTGGTATCCTGAATACTCGAATAGGCTCCATAATTTCTGTACTTGGTCTAAGTTTTGGGACGATCAAGCGACATTCAAGGCCTCGAGCAACGAAACATTACAAAACACTTAAACAAAGTGTAACTTCAAGTAGAGGATAAAACTCCTGCCATAAGTTTTTCCAATCGGCTCATAAAGCGGAGCCCGTGTGTAGGCCTCGTACAAATAGAGGCAGGCTTTTTCATTCTTACTCTTTGAAGAAATCAGGCGTCAGATTAGTAGTAAACTTAGAGAAGAAATGACACCTTCTCTCTAAAAAAATCACATTCGACCCCGTTGCATGCGGATTACTCCGACCCTACCGATTTGAATCGTTTTGAATTTTTGGAAGACAACCAGCAGTCCACTATTTTGTCTTTTAAATCATTATATAAACACTCATATGTGCCATTTATGTCCCTTTTCTTAGATTTTGGCGCCCGGCATTTATCTGGCGTCCATTCGTATCTCTCACCACTCATACAACATGTGCCGTATAGTCGTGACCGCTAGTAACTTTTTGTCGCATCAAATGTCGTTTCACGGCTTTTAGATCTTTCGGTGCACCAGAAAAGCAAATGATGTCACCAGAAACCGACGAAGTGATGGTAGATTTGTGAGCAGTTCAGCGGGTGAGAATCGTTTCTTCATTAGAGATCTAGAAAAATTTCGGATTTTTATGAATTACGATTTCTTGAATTTTTCGAAAATTTGGGCCTGCAGGGTCTCACATACACAAACCTAAACAAGTTTCCATACATGAATTATATACCTTGATCTTCTTGAAACTTCAACTAGCTTTCCTTTTAGCAAAGCATCTTTCTTTACAAGAACAAGTAGGGCCAGATAAAGGAGAGAAAAGCTTGACCTATGCATAAGCCAAAAAAATGGGATGTATTTCTTTCTATCCTTTAGAAGATGTTATGTTTAGAAAACATGGGACAACTCATTCTCCCTTTCGTTTGAATTCTCCCACTTTCTTCTATTTACAAATCAACTTATCCAATTCCTACAATAACATATCATCTTCTTGAGTTATGATCTTTGGGTCTTTAATGTGACATTTTACCAATTTACCCTTAGTAATTAAATTTCCGAAATATGCAAATTTTACTTATATTATACCCTAAACATGTAATAAATTATTAGAGTATAATTTAAGGTGTTACATAAATAGTGACATGAGAAATTTGATAATGCTTTGTTGAAAATCGGGTTTTTTTATATGTTGAAATGGATAAACGTTGATATACAAAGTGTATAGAAAAAAAAAAAGTGCCAAATAATTACATTATTATGTAGATGATATCATTGAATTTTTGTTTTTAAAAGCTTGATTGTGGTACACAATACCCGAGAGATTTATACGGCTTCAGTTTGACATAAAAGATATGGAGTGATTAAAGAGTAATTTTAGGATGTACTTGAGATCTGAGGATGAGTGATAGTATATTTACTTTATCCACCAAGAGCATTCTGTTGAGAAAAATACTCGAGAGGTTAGGACATTTAGATCTTTAAAAAACTGTGAATACCCACCTTTGTGGAGTGCTAATACACATTTTAAGCTGAAAATCGAGGTGATCTACGTGGGTGTGGTATGCCTGAGATTATTGGGAGTTTGATGCATTTAGGTGATTTTCCTGAACCTAACACTTAACGCTTATGTGTGTGGGTCAGTGAATCTTTTTACATAATCTCAATATCGTCCTTTGGTGCATTAGCTAGACTGTGAAGTATAGGGGTACAGCGAATTATGATATCCTATATAGTGGATTTCTCGTTGTGTTGGAATGATAGATCGATGCTAATTGGATCTCTGATTCAAATGAGATAAAATCCACAAGCGATTATGTCTTTACTTTAGGAAGTGGCACTGTTGCTTGGAAATCATCTAAACAAACCCTCGTCGCTACTTCTACCATGAAGTAAGAGTTTATAGCTCTTGAATCTACAGGTAAAGAAGCCGAGTGGTTAAGGAACTACTTATCAGGAATTCCTTTGTGAATCACGTAGGCTTTGGTCTCTATCTGTTAGCGATTGCCAGCGGCAATATCGATCACAAAGAATAAAACATTTATTGGGAAAAACATACATATTTGTCTAAGACATGAGGTTGTGAAACAAATGTTGAAAGATGAAATTATTTCCATTGACTATGTAAAGTTAGAAGTAAATTTAGCCGATCGTCTGATTAAACCTTTGGGAAGAAAATTAATTTTAGAAACATCGAGTGTAATGAGACTTAAGCCAATATGAGATTAACAGTGATAGGAACCCAACCTTTGTGATTGGAGATCTCATGAAAAAGGTTCATATGGGTAATAACAAGTCACTTGCTAAATCTTGCTAGCACCAACAAAATTGTCCCTTCCTATGGTGTGGTTATGGTGCTATAATGCATAATTTGAGAAGATGAGTAATATTCTTAATGATTTCATATCCCTTATGGGTGGTACATATAAATGCAGTATGTACTTGATGAAATCACTTATATAAGTGTGGAGTGGGGCATTTCCGGCGAAGTGATAATAATGAAAATTTATAGACATTATGGAAATAATCGGACACTTTCGTGGCTGCGGCTGGCGTTGAATAGTAAAAATCGTGATGTGTGGTGTTGATGATAAGGTCCTAATTTGTCGACCAATGCTGAATTTGTGAAATATAAAACTAGCGATACTGCGTAAATTAAATCCCATTCATATATGTTTGGTTCATAATTTATTGAACACCAAATTTAAGGCATTTACACATTCTTCCATATTACAAACAAAATGTTTTAATTACAAAATTTTGTTGAATACAACCATCTTTTTGAAATATGGGGGAAATTGTTAGTAAACAATAGTTTTTAAAAGGGTGTTGTCCCACATGGAAAAAAGATAAGAATTTTTTATGAGTTTATATATTAAAGCCGTGTAAGGGCACATGCAGCGAGAAAAAGGAGCCTTCGTGCCTGAGAA
This sequence comes from Tetrastigma voinierianum, assembly GCA_016808115.1. Taxonomy (NCBI): domain Eukaryota; kingdom Viridiplantae; phylum Streptophyta; class Magnoliopsida; order Vitales; family Vitaceae; genus Tetrastigma; species Tetrastigma voinierianum. Next base: position 213,340 of record JAEQBH010000025.1, read on the forward strand.
ATGGGCTAAGCTTGGTCAGTCTGAATCGGTGAATTGCCCTCCCCTATTCGTGAACCCAGAGACATTCGATTTAACGCCTAAATAAAAACCTTGATTTTTGTGTATTTAAAATCAAAACGATTCAAGTCATAAAATTGCAGTAAATTCACAACAAGTTTATTTTGAATTCAAATTCTATCTATTAAGTTTGCATTTAATTATGATGTTTCGCTTTAATTCTTACAATTAATTTGTAACGTTTCGTTTTAATTCTTATTTGCATTTAATTTATAACATTTTTTAATTAAATCCTCTTAATGACCGATAACCATAATTTTGTCTATAAATTCAAATGGGTTCTAAGTTTGAGAAAAAAAAACTTTCAACCTTATTTCTTTTGCAACCGTAAATCTCATTATTCTTCTCACTTTGTTGTTTCTGTTCTAAAGCCCGTCTTCTGTTCTAAATAACTATTGTATTCTGAAGAATCAAATTCCTAAAAAAATATTTTATACACGCTTCTGTTTATTATTCCCAACTTATTACTAATTTTATAAATATAACATCAATTCCGAAACTGACATCCAACTATCTTCAAGTTCTTATCCTCGCTCTCATTTACTGTTGTTGCTGTGCTCGTTATTTTTCCAAACTTCTGCATGATGCATCTTCGACAATTCATGGAAATTAGCAGAATATGAGTTTGTTTCCAAGGGTTGGAGATGTAGCTGTCGAATGAGGTGACACTTGAGAGGCACACATGGTACTTGGGTTGCTGTGCCTGAGCCTCAACTGCTAGGAATTGATTATTGATTCGATAATGAATGGTTTTTGTAGAGTAAATATATGGTTGCAGAGTTGAGAGAGTTGAGGGTTGAGAGAGAGCGAAGGAGGGCAGAATCACGGGTGAGTTGATGATGTAGACTTGTGGTGTAGTGGGGTAGGGTAGGCCGTCGAGGCTTCTTAATTAATTAATTAGCTGTGCCCTGCCCCCTAGTGGCTAGTGGCTAGTGGCTAGTGGCTACTGGGCGGGCCATGCCATGCCCTTCTGTTCCAACTTCTCACTTCTCACCCCTTCCCATATATGGACGGACGACCTCCACTTCCAAATTTAGGGTTGGGGGTTCCAAATCCCAGCACAATCCTTCTTTGTCCATTCCTGATTCCACGCATTTTTAATTTTCAACATTTTATTCCCTACATTTAATATTTCACACGGATCTCAGCTTTATCCCCCTTTCCCATCTAAAGTCTAAACCTTTGGAAATCAGATTACTGTATGGTGCTGATGCTGGAAAATAAAAAGCTATTTGCAAGTGCTGACAAGTGGTGAGTGTATTTGAGTTGGCAACCACTGCACGTGTGCCACGTGTCTACCTCTCTCCCGACGTTTTTTTAATATTTCAAATTCAAATTAAGCAACGTCTACACTTGCCAGTTGTCAAATGAAGGCAAAAACCATTTCCATTATTTCTATTTATTATTACTTTAGTTTTTACATAAGATAAGACTTAAGAGAGTACAAAAACTGGTGAGGCAAAAATCCAAAACGACGTAGTTTCGTTGCAGTTGCCTACTTGACCTTACACACTAGACTCAGGGAAAGCAGGGAAAGGAAAATGAGGGCGTTGGGATGGTGGTTGATGGTAGTGGGCTCCCTTAGATTGGCCTCTGTTTGGTTCGGTTTCTTCGACATATGGGCTCTTCGACTCGCCGTCTTCTCCAAATCTCCCAGTGAGCTTGCTTACCTTCCCCTCTCCATTCGATCTGTTCATCCATTTTCCCTCTTCTCCTTTCTAACTATTTCTGATTTTATTCCTTCTCTCTCTCTCTTTTTCTTTTCTTTTCTTTTCCTTTCACTCTGTTCTTTGCCTAGTGTCTTGATTTCTTGTCAAATTTTCCAAAAGCCCAGAAATCAAGAGAATAAAAAAAAAAATTAAAGAAAAAGAAATTTGAAACCCTTCTTACACGGTGAAAGTAAAGTAAGAGTTGATCTGGTGTTGTAGATAGATGGGATCTTCAACCCACTACTCAATCATTATAGAAAGAGAAAATGTATTGGATGAACTATCTCCTTGGTACATATATAGTGATAAAAATGATATAGTCATCAGAAGTAGTGAATGTACTCTTAATAGATGAACCAAAGATCCATTTACCATCCTTCACTGCTAAATCAAAATATTTTCTTCAATTTTAGCTGTAAGCTTAGTTATTGAACCTGTTTCATTCTCTTGAAGGTCGCTCATCTTTTTGCTATACTTTTGTAGTGACTGAAGTTCATGGAAGGACATTTGGAATTTGGACGCTTTTGACTTGCACTCTTTGCTTTCTTTGTGCATTTAACCTCGACAACAAACAACTCTACCTTGCTACCTTTTTATCATTCATCTATGCCCTTGGTCATTTTTGGACGGAATACCTAATATATCAGACAATGGCCCTTGTAAATTTGACTACCGTTAGCTGTTTTGCAGGTATGAATGTTTCTCATAAGGTTCCATCATTTCCAACCTCGTTTTGCGTTTGCATTCCTTTTGCTTTGGATTGACTTATGTGCTTCCTTGATTTGTTTTCCTATGTCTCTATGAGTGATGCTAAATATTAATCTAAATTGGGGATATGATTAATTTTAATTTGCAACTGTAATAATTCATTCGATTATTGACATATGATTGCATATTATATGTATAATTTTTTTCCCTTATGGTTTAACATTTGCTTCAGTTCACTATATAGATATAGGATGTGTTAGATGTGCCCATTGGGATAATTGGTATATTCAGCAAAGGAAAAACAAATACTAAATTCTTATTTCATAATGAGTAACCTTAGACTCATGTTGGAGATTCTAACTTGCTCATGTTATAACATTTGCTTCAGTTCATTATATCTATATAGTGGAAAGTGTCCTTCCAAAAGAATTTGTTTATTACTTCTCCAAATGAAAAAACCGGATCCCCTTTCGGGTTCATCCCCATACATTATATACCCACTGGGGTTACCTGGATGGATGGTTATGAGTGGCCCTCAATGGCCTTATGTTACTCATTAATTTGTACATTAACTACTATACTACATTAACTACGTCGTAACGCCTGTAGAGGTGGACAACAAAGCGTGCTCTAGTTGCTTTATCTCTAAAGCCCGAGGCGTCCTGTTAACTTGAGTATTCGATCCCATCCACCTCAATGCTCGAGGTAGTTGAGCTGGTAGCATGCCCGACCTTCTTGCTTGTTGTGTTTGGGTTCCTTATATGACTATCACGCCATCGGGTTCGGGTCTCTCACATGAACCATAGCTTGTCCCATTTCACTATCTGCCCCGCACACACCCCCCCCAAACGTCTTTTCAAACCATTAGGGTTGGAATGGCAGTAGACCTTTTCGGTATTCGCGCGCTGCACAAAGCCATCATTTGCTCACTTGTTGCGAACAGGTGGTCGCTCCGAATTCAGTCGTGGCCTTGGCGTGTTGTCTAATATGATCACTACATTTAATGGTGCTTTTGAATATCCCGTCCAAATCACTTGCATCCTGGATTATAAATATCTTTGAAGACTGCTTTGAGAAGTTTCTTGTCCGTGCTTCCGAAGAAGTGTTTGAGTTGTTCATCTCTTGCTCTGCATTTACACCGTTCTGGGTTTCTCCCTTTCACTGGTTCCTTTTGCTCGTCCGGTAACCACTGTCCTGTAACCATTTTACAAGGTAGTGCTGAACCATAAGTGAGAAGATCAATGGTCTATATTTCTTTTGGAGGTTCACCGTTTGGTGGACTCGTTGTCGATTCTCTCATTAGGGTGTTTTTTTTTTTTGTTGGTTTCCTCCCCTATGGCTGGATGAGTTACCCTGGTTGATTTTCTTGGCATCGTATTTGTGACAGAGGCACTCAGAGGATGGTTGGAGGAGGAGACTATGTGGGAAGCTGTATGGGTGAAGAATCGACTTCTAACTCATCCAGGGCATCTGAGGAGGTTCTCTTGCGCGTCGACACTAACAAAGTGATCACTTGGATTAGACCCATTGAGGAGTCTCAGATGGATGCCTTCTGGAAGAGATTCTCCTTTCATCCGTGTGTCCGCGCCTTGTTTTCGTCCGTAGGGCCTTAGTTTGTGGCCTACACAGACGGGGACCGAGGTGATAAATTGCCTTATGGCCGGATGAGTTAACCTCGGTTGATTTTCCAAGCATTGTATCTGTGATGGAGGCACTTAGAGGATGGCCGGTGGAGGAGACTATGTGGGAAGCTGTATGGGTGAAGAATCGTCTTCATCCTCATCTGGGGCATTCGGGGAGGTTCCCACAGGCGGTGCCAATGGAAAGGTTTCGTGTCCTTCCAAAAGAATTTGTTTATTACTTCTCCGAATGAAAAAAACTGGATCCCCTTTTGGGTTCATCCCCATACATTATATACCCATCGTGGGGTTTACCTAATGGAAGGTTATGAGATGGACAACTTTATGAGTGGCCCTCAATGTTCTTACGTTACTCATTAATTTGTACATTAATTGCGTCGTAACGCTTGTCGAGGTGGATAGCAACACGTGCTCCGCTCGCTTTATCTCCAAAGCCCGAGGCTTCTTGTTTACTCGAGTATCCAATCCCATCCACCTCGATGCCAGAGGTGGCCCTCAGTTACTCATTAATTGCATCGTAACGCCTGTTGAGGTGGACGGCAACGCGTGCTCCGCTCGCTTTATCTCCAAAGCCCGAGGCGTCTTGTTTACTCGAGTATCCGATCCCATCCACCTCGATGTCCGAGGTGGTTGAGCTGATAGCATGTTCGACCTTCTTGCCTATCGAGCACGAGTCCCTCATACAACTGTCACGTGATCTGGTTCGGGTCACTCACGTGATTGTCACTGAGCCATAGCTTGTCCCATTCCATATAGGATGTGTTAGATGTGCCCATTGCTAAGATGTTTATCCAATTGGTATATTTAGCAAGGGAAAAACAAATACTAAATTCTTATTTCATAATGAGTAACCTTAGACTCATGTTGGAGATTCTAACTTGCTTATGTTATAAGATTTGCTTCAGTTCTTTATATCTATATAGGATGTGTTAGATTTGTCCATTGCTATGACTGTTTATCCAATTGGTACATTCAGAAAAGGAAAAACGAACACCATGTTCCTCTTTCATAGTGAGTAAACTTGGACTCATGTTGGAGACTTTGTCTTGCTTAGGCACTCCAATTAGGCGCAAGGATTTGAAAGGGAAATTAGATGGTTTAGTCAAACTCTATGTCCTCAGGTTTGATGTTGAGGTGCACACCTACGCCCAGGTCCACATAACATAGTTTGTAAGTGATTATTTCTTCTCTAGACTCCACCTCCACAGTTCCTGTCTCTCATGTTGTCAGAGCCCTGTGTTTGTTGTGTTGGTGATACCTCATAGTTTCTAAGGATGGACAAAATAAGATTCTGGAATAAGATGGAAAAATATTTGACCTCCTGCTCATAGCTTTATATTTTTCAAAACTTCAATGATATTGCAGAAGTTTGAGGAAAACAGGCAACTATGGGAAAATCAATATGCGGATCTGTTTGTTACTTTATTTGGCTGCGTTTTGGTGCGTACAGCATATTTCACCTAAAGTAGGTTTCTATCCATACTGCAACTCATATTTATATCAGCCTTTAGATGTTATTTTGTCTCTTTGTTTAGAAGGAGCTTCCAAAATTTTTCCCCTTTATTTACACCTAGATATAAATGGGTCTCTTCATTTTCTTTAATATTTAACTTGGGGTTGAGCCTCCATCAATTCTCAAGTTATCCCAGAATTTTCAAACAGAGGATTATCAGGTTCAAACAGAGTGTTCTCCTGATCATCATATTTATGCATCATTGTCATTACCCTTGTGGTCATTGACCCACCCTTACCACTACATTTCGTTTGTTTTTCCCTGTTTTATTTGCCAATCCATTGTGGTCTTTGTTGGTTCCAATGCTCTATTTATCTGTTTACAACCTTTCACTTCTATTGAAATATTTCTATCAGTGCTTCGAGAGACCTATGCACAAAAGTGGATACCACTCCCTTAACTTTTATATTTCTCTTCTTTTTGTTGCTTTTTCTTGTTATTCTTTTTGTTTTTGGGGTTTTGTATTATTCATAATTAAAGATGACAAAGCTGTTTGGTTTTTCTGAAGTTTACTGAGCTGCAAAATAGATTATGCCTTTTTATTGCCAATTTGTGTGGATGTCCAAGTAGGGTGCTGCACTCAGTTGTGCCAGTTCTTCCGAATCCATTTCCTTATATACATGGGTAACATAGATTAATCTCTTCAAGAGTTTTAGCATTAAGAACCCATGAACTGTTAGCTTCTATGAAGCTTGAATCAGTTCTGTCCAGTTAAGTTCTGTTCTTACCAAATGGTCTACATTTTCAAGGTTTCTAGTACAAATGGACCTGTATGGTTGGGAAATAACCTTGCAATTGCAGTCTTATCAGTGAAGAGATCTTTGCCTTTGCAAGGTTGTGTAGGCTTTTCAGAGGCCAAGACTAATTTAGCGGGGCCTTCAAAGATTTGCATGATTTGATGTGCTATGGTTGAGTCAGGGTGGCTTTGCCTCTCGACTATGATGCAATATCAACTTTAGATGTGCTCAAGCTAGGTTGAATAATCTTTAGATCTGATTTTCCATGTGCTTACTTTCTTGTTTAAGTGTGTACTTTGAAAATAACTAACCTTTCAAACCCATTAAAGCATTTTATTCCTGTTCAGGCACCTCAATTATATGGATGCTGTTGCAATGGAATGCACATCAACATCAACAGGTCAATCTTAAGCAGTCTTGAATATACTCTACTTTTTCTGCAATGCAGAGATTTGCAGGACTTGTTTCTCATTCATATTTTTCCTACTGTATATGCCCAAGGGCTATGTTTACAGGTGAAACTTGCTCAGAAATTCTGGGCGATCTGTGCTGACTATTCGGATCTTTTGAGTTTGCATGTCTCTTATTCAGTGGTCCCTTGTTGTTAGTGAAAAAGTTGAGGAAAAGGAAATTAAATTTGAATATTTTAACATTTTCTTGAATTGTCTGAGAATGTGCTTTCCTTTCATTTCCTTTCCTCTCCTTAACTAGATATTTTTTTCCTTATATTTTTCCATGATATTGAACCATAAGAAAGTTTTCTTTTATAATTTTGTTTTATTGCTTGGCAAGAACTAAACTTGATGTTTGTATGAACTTTTACCAGCTCAATACAAGTTGTGTTTTATTATCTTTACCTCCAAAGAAAATGTTCAAAAAGCTGATTAAGGCCATATGGATTTTGACTTCCTAGTGACAGCAAATCCTAGTTTGTGATAAGTGTAGATAGGAGAAGACCCAGAGTTTCTGGAAATATCGGCAGCAAAACATGATCCATCCTACCAATCACGTCGATATATCGAATCCAATAGTTAGGGCTTCAGATTTGCAATCTCAGAAATTCTGAATATGCTATTGGTAACACCTGGGCTGATCTCAACTCTCATCTATATTCTGCTGTATGTTACCGGCAGTCCTGGAGTATTCCATATTCTAACAGAAATAAACAATGATTTGATGCATGAAATGTTTCTTACCATATCACCAGTCAACTATTCACCATAAATCTTGGCCTGAGATCTTGGATCTTCTGAAAAACATCTCCACAGCAGAGCAGCAGTAAAAGCCAAGGAGTTTTGCATCATAAAAATGTTAGTGTTAAAAGCCAAGGAGTAATTCATTCTGTCAATTGAAGTTATCCGATTTCGTTATAGCAACAGCCCTGTAACTGTAATGATGTCGTAAGGCATTATCTACTTTGCAAAATTTTGTTTGTGAAATGGTAAATCATTTTGTGTTTTCTTTTCCAAGAAGGTTCAATTAAATCCTGTTGGGAGTTAGGCGCACAAAATTTGACAAAAATCAGACTCATGTCTATCATTCTCACCACTAGATTGAAGCTTTGAACCAGTCATCACTTTAGCCATCAAACTGATTGATGTTAATCTACCAGGTTTACGTAGGTTTTTCCGTTCTCAGGTTTTAGGCATCTTCAACTTGAAATCAGGACCCAGGTCCACCATTCGCTTTATAGACCAAGGTTTTTTCCCGTCAATCTATTGCTAAGGGCAGGTGTTTCCTGATGCATTCTTGGTTACGTAAAACCTATTAGATTATGTGGGGGGATATGTTTTTAGTTTGTTTTCCATCCTGTTTTTATTGTTTAAATTTGGAAGATTCTAGGCCCAGAGAACCGAGAATATACATTCTTATAATTGACTATATCTCCTAGCGCCCTTTCAGGTGGATGTGAATCATCAATGTGAAAAGAGTCTGAAATCTATTCCTTGATTTGAACTTCCATTTGAAGTTACATCACGATCTAGAATTGACTACAGCAGTTGGGGTGGGGGTGGTGGTGGTGTTGTGTGGTTCCAATTTGCATCGATGTTAAATTATAGTGCACTTTGGTCGTCCACTTCATTGCCTTTGACAAGAAACCGCTTCTCTGATGAAGTAAATACGAAATATCACCAGAATCAGCCAAAGTTACACTGGATTTCCAGAATCAGAAGCACTCTTCCCATCTGTTTTCCTTCTGGGCATGAGTTATTGTCGTCAAATCTAACTTCTAACCTTTTTTTGTGCCATTAATTTTATTCACCTGCTCTCGAATCTGAATATGCTACTCCTAGAGTAGCCCCTTAAACCAATCGCCATCCAAAATTTGATGGCCTTCAACATCCTACCTTTCACTCTCCTCTTCCCTATCCTTATCATCGTCATCTACAAAATCCTCTGCTTGATCAGATTCTTCTTCTTCTACCTCTTCTTCTACTTCTTCTTCTTCTTCTTCTTCTTCGTCTTCCAGTCTGTCTTGATCACGGCCATCCATCTCATCATCTGCAGCCCCTCTCGCATCATCCCCATTTCCTTCAGCTCTGCTTTCCTCTTCCTCTTCTTCTAGGACCTCTTTTCCCTCCCCATGAATCTCATTCTCTGGAAACTTCTTCTTCACTTCAGGATGCAGGCCCTTCCTCCCGAGTCTCATGATTTCATGCCCACTTCGTACCTTTTCTGATGTCTCTTTGGTGCTCTCCTTATTTGCCATACTGTTGCGGAAGTGCTTGACTTGATACAGCAACCATATGCAAATGACAAGCAACAAACATATCTGAAGAACGGACTTCAACTTAAAGCCTTTTGACCTCTGATTCCTACTAGGTGACTGCCTCAACATGATGATGTCCCTAATCCACCTGGTGCAGAGGATTTAATTAATGTACAAAGAAAAACATTAAGAAAACAACAGCAATGAATTCAAAGAAAATATTTATACTTTTTTAGAACCCCCATCTAAAATGACTACCATCTTTTAGTATTTAAATACGAACATACTAAAGGGACCCATAAAAGGGATTGTTAATTTCACTTTCCCAGAAAATTCCACTACTCAGCCCTTCAAAATAGCCCAGAATTCTCCTATATTGAACTGAGAATGATTCAAAGGTTAGACACGTTAACAAAATAGTGGATTGATCAGTGACAGAAATGAAAGGAAACGACAAATAAATAACAATCCTGTCAGTACCAATGATCAAACCCTAGAGCTCTCCTCCAGGAAACTCATGCCGTACGGATTTCAACACCTGAAAATCCAGATAAGAATCCATCACAAAGAGGAAGTGGAAGAAACGTACCGGGAGGAAATGGTTTCTAGATCCGTGAAAAGGGAAAAAGGAACAGAGGAAAGTTTTGACAGCGTGAAATTGGATGTTGTATGGGAGTATGCGTGTAGGTATGAACGAAGGAAGTGAAATCGGGAGAGCAGGGAAGCAAACAGAGGCACAGAAAGCGGTGTAGCCCAGAAAAAGGTAGTGAAAACGAGTGGGTGATGGAAGGGCTGTGGATGTTGTGAATTCCCTTCCTCCAAACAGTACTCACTCTCAGCAACTTTCACGCTTTTAAGCAGATTGAGACACCAGGGGAGAGATGAGACAACATGGCGCTTCCCGCCCGCCTCCTAATATTTTATCCTTTCACTCCTAAAGGGACACACTCTCTAAAACGACGACGTTTTATCATGAACTGACAAACTTAGTGTCGGCCCCTCCCCCTCCCCCTCCTCCCTCTTCATAGTTAGTTACTTCCTCCCTTCACCATATGGGAATTGGAATTGCACCACTCCCATTTTTCTCTGCATATGCTTTACATTTATGATGAGGATGTTTCAAATTAAAAGTCACACAAAAAGGGTTTTGGATGTTACAGATGATGTTGTCATCCAAAACCAACTTTCCCTGTTAAAGCACTATAAAGAACAAACAACCATTGTGAACTAAAATAGCAAATTTGAGTCAGTTATGAAAGATTGAAGCCAAAACTGTGCTAAACCACTAAACGCCATCTTACTTGCAAACATCACTAATACTTTCAAAGCTCTTGTAGTGTTAGAAGTATGTGGTAGCCTCCAACATTCACTAACATGACTAACCTTTACCAGCTTAAGGATCAGTAAAAGATATTCAGTTTGACTATTGGTATACGGCATGGGGTTTGTCCCAAGATAAGCAAGACATCATGTGGAACCAGTCACCGAAAAGGCCCTTATAAATAGATTTCTCGAAAAGCCCGAAGACCCAGACAATGAGGGATGAATTGTCGGCAATCAACCAACTGTTCTTCAATTTCAGACTCAAACTCAAACTCAAACCTTCACTATGAGAAATTAGCTTATATTGGAACAACCTCATAACAGCATCTCCGATCATTCTCCATCTTCATCCTCATATACGGATATTTTGATCAAAAAAAATATTTTAACCATTCTTCATATGCATCTCCAAATTCGGAGATGTAAATAGTACAACTTCATATATAAAGATTTTGACCAAAAATAATGATCTAACCATTATTTATTTGTATCTTCAAATATATGAAGATACATTATTCACATCTCTATATTTAGATATGTGATAATAAGACACTATTCACCCATTTTTAATTTTTATAATAATAAAAAAGTGAAAAGTAAAGTACTGTTCTCCCATTTTTTTTTTTTTTATAATATTTAGAATATGAATAATGATTTAAAGAGGAATTTAGAAATTATTGGTCGGAATTAAAAGTAAAAAAAGTAGGCCAATCATCTTCGATATAGAAAATATGCCAATTTAAATATAAAAATGGAGACTTGTGGTTGGTTCTCCATTCACTATCTATGTCATATATAATTATTTTAACTAAAATTCATCCTCCAATTATTTTTTATTTGCATATCAGATGTGAATAGTAAAATATTATTAACTTATTTTATTTTTATAATAATAAAGGTGAAAAGTAAAGTAGTGATTCGAGATACTAGGGGATGTGAGTAGTGATTCGAGAATAAACTTAATAATGATTGGTTAAAGTTGATAAAGTGAAAAAAGTGAGCTCATCATCTCTTAATATAGAAAATATGTTAATTTAAAGATAAAAATAAAAACTTCTGGTTAGAGATACTCTAAAGAATTCAGTTATGGAGAAACTAATTCTCTTAATCTCGATCTCTATCTCTAAGGAGTTGTAGTTGGTTCTTCATTCTTTATCTCCATGGTTACTTACTTACTTACTTTAGTCAAAGGTTATGTAACGTTCTGTCCTGAGAGGGTGTACGGTATGTGTAACCGTATGTGCACCAAAGGCTTCCTTAATTATTTTAGTGTCATAATAGAATTTTTAAAAATTGTTTTAAGGGTGAAATTATAAAATTTTCAAAAAATTGTGTCACTTTTGCAATTAAGGAAGGTGGAGGGGTGAAAGTATAAATTATGAAATTTTAAAAGGATAATAATAATAATAAATTACCAAAATGGTTGAGAGCCTGAAGAAGTTCTCTAGATCTCGGATGGCCAAGCAGGCTACTCAGTTAAATTAGTCTCGCGAATCTAGTGACCCGGAAAAAGTTTCGTCAAATTACGAGATAGTCGGAATATTTTATGAATTTGCAGGTGATAAGTCGTCGAGGGCTTCGAGGGAATGAGATTTTAAAATCTCGGAAGTCGAATGGTTGAGTTAAGGACCGTTTAAAATAATTGGTATGAAAATAATTTTTCGGATAAATGGATCAGAATGAGCCAATCTCGTATTTATCTAAATAATAATAATAATAATTAGAAAAAAAAAACGAAAATCAAAAAGAGATAAAATCAGAAAGCAAAGTGAAACGGACGGAGAGAGTCTGCGTGAGAGGAGAGGATTTTTATTTTTTTCTTCTCTTCGTTGTTTTCTCAGGTTTATGGAAATCGGATTATAGACTTTCGTTAGAGCAGAAGGCAAAGTTGGTATACGCGACGAGAAATTCTTGTAGGTGCCACCTCTTGCCTTTTGTCGAAGCTTTAAAAGATGAAAATTTCTTTTCTTGTGTTATTTAGAGCCTAAATGCTATATAATGGCTTGAAATTTTCTTAGATCTGTGAGGTGTAAACTTGATCCCAAAATTTTTAAATTGAGTTTAGGAATTTTAGGAATTTTGGGGCTTGTGTTCGAATGATGAGGCTGAACTGTGGAATTTATTTTGGATGGGTTGGATTGAAATTTGGAATTGTAGTCGAGACGAGTCGAATGAAATTTTAATCTTTCGGGTATTTTGGGCTCTACGAAGGATTCGGCGAGTCAGTTGGCCCAAACCAGGGATAGTTTTATGGGGCATTTAATGTGTAGGGACATTTTGGTCAATTCACATCATATTATCGATGTCGCATCAAATGGAATTAGTACGTAAAGTTTTGTTAGAATCGAAGTTAGTTCGATATAGTCATTTGAAAGCCACATTATTTATGTTTATGGTTAAAACGTTGAGCGAGGAGCATTTTAAATTGCTTACTGTATGGATTAACGTAGGCGATTTGAGCATCGTGAGAATGCAGAGTCTTGAAACGAGAATTGTAAGAAATTAGTCGAGAGAAAGGTGATCTTTCAAAATCATTTTCTAAAGCAGTGTTTAAATTCTGATTTTGTAAAGTCTTTGAAAATATAGATTATAAAGTATTTTTACCTCTCCCGATTGTTATACTCGTGAGAAAGTTTGATTTAATTATTTAAAAGCTTGAGTTTGGCCTGGTTTAGCAAAACCCTAGATGACACAGCTCAGTTTCCGGTCAGATGTATTTCGGATTGTGCATGGCAATGTTAGGGATATTATGACTAAGCATATTGCACAGTCGACGATTGGGGGTTAGATCTGAGTATATATTTATAGTGGTCGCCTCTGCACATTCGAGGGTATATAGTTAGCGCGGAAGCTTAGTACATAGCAATGGTGTTGGTTGAGGTTACATCACCAGAGCATTTTGGTCCAGGGTTCCATTATGCTATATATATCTCGTAGTGTTCATAGAACCATATTAAGTAGGGTAGTGTTCAGAAGTTCCTTGTGATCATGAGTTCAGGAGCATCATGTCTAGGGTATTCGGGAAATGGGCCACAATGGTTGGTACTTGATTCTGATACTCTTACTTTCAAATATCAACCACCAGCGACGGTTTGGCCAAATAGTTTTAAAACGGTTGAAATGGTTTTGACCATGGCTGATTTTCTCATAAGCAGTTTACTACCATTTATGTCTGATTTTCATGATGAAGTACATACGTGACAATGACATTTAGAAGCTTATAAAATCTTCATTGGCCGTTTAATTCATCAGTTTTGTTTTTAAAATAATTTTTAGTGCAGTGTTGAAGCCAAGACCTTTCGGGATCCTTGATCTGACCTTTTGTGTTGTGATTATATATAGATAAGGTGTAAATTAAAACTAGTAAAAGTTAAAAAATGTGGCATTTTGTATATGTAAATATCTTTTGTAAAAAATGCATGCATGGTTTGAGAAAAGCAGGTTGCGCAAATTATGTTGGATTGATCCTTATCTTATATTTTGATGAGGACCCGGGAGGTCCTTTATTTAGTTGGACATTTGGAAAACATTAGGAGTGTATATTTTTGTTATCGAGGTGATTTTGTATTTTGGGCTTGACCAGTGCGGTCGTTATCTTTGCGGGTTTTAGATTAAATCTAAAGGTGTGATTTTTGATAGAAAGTAATTTTATAATCACGTTTTCCAAATCTGATTTCAGCGGTTCATGACTTAGCTTCATGGTAACTTGTCGGTCGGCGAGCTTGGTGGGAGGTTCTTGTGGAGTTCTTAGGCGAATTTCTGTCCTTTAGAAGAGTGCAATGAGAGTTGGTATCGGAAGCCGATTTAGAAGATAGTTCGCTGTTTTATACATTTCCATAGTATTTCCTATAGAGAATTGTTTTTTATAATAATGATTTTCCTTTTATGACCTATCTTTGTTTTCTAAATCCTTGCATGCATCGAATATTGAAAAAGTATCTTGAATATTCTAACTTTGAAATTCACAGCGTATATTGGCAATTCGTGAGAATTAGATCCTGGTTAACATAGGCACCACGAGATATGTCAGACACCTAGATCAGAAATCATGATGAATCAAACTAGTAGAACCATTGAGGGCTGCAGACCCAGGTGGCGGTACCCTAACGATGGATTAGGTTATCTGATTGTTACGGCTGCAATTAGGCACGGAGCCTCAGGAAAGCGGGAGGCATGATAGAGCAGCTCTAAAATTAGGGGCTAAAACATGATGAGTGCCCAGGCGACTGGGGCGGCGTACTTATGGTGGGACGGGTTAGTGAAATTTATGCGGTGATGGGATTGTTGAGTAGACCGCAAAGTCCTCTTTTAGGGTTCTTGATGGCGGCCGGGGCGAGGACTGGTGGGAGGCCATTGGAGGAGACTTCCTACGGGGGAGTCACTTGGGACGATTCAGACGGAAAATGAGGAACATAAGTGTAAGCGATTCGCCATTTTTGGCGAACTGACGGAATTAACGTTCATCTAGCTGGGCATCTCAAAATAACTTTGGAAATTTGGTTGAGGGCTTGGGGTAGAAAGGGCTGATTCGGTTCTAACTCGGGCGACCCGGACGGTAAGAGGTGCTCCCGACCTTTAGTCGGCCAGACCTTAGTCGATCCTAGTAGAAGAAAGGAAAGAAGTGGACGGCGGTGAGGCTTAGGACGGAGCGACATCCCAGCGGGGATCCGGTCTGATCCTGGCTTGACCACAGGAGGTGGTAGATCTTGAGGATCATCTTTTCCATTCTTGCCACACATGTCGGAGAGGCATCTTGGAGTCTGGATAGATGCTGTGGAATGTTTCCGTGCGGGCGGAAGAATCACTTTATCAGGGGCGTCACGGTTGGTAGGCTGCGAGACCTTTGAGGTAGGTGGTGGCATCTATCCGGGCATCGGCCGGTCCGGTCGGTACGGTGGGGTGGTTCGGAGGTGGCGGTCTGACACGGTAGAGGTCGTGATAGGGTGCGGGGAGGCAGAGGTAGTACGATTGGCGGATTCAAAGTGTTGCACCGTGCTCGGGCTCGGTATTTGATCGCCTGGCGGGAGCGGATGCATCACGGGCAGTGATTCTTGGTATGATTTCGGTTACGATCATGATGCATATGCATTGGTGGACCCGAAGCCACTCATTCATTTTATTTTAGTACCATTCACGGAGAGGCGCAGGATCAGTCCCGACTATAGATGGTATTATGGTGGTTCACGTACTGATGGGGATACTATGATATCTAGAAAGGATAGTTCAGTAGTAGATTGGTGATCGAATAAGGATTTTCAATGAGACTTGATAGGTGTTAGGTATCCGCGGTTCGATATAATCTTGGGTATGGGTAGTTATCGACCATAGAGCCACCTTAGATTGCTATAAGAAAAGTAAGATTGGTTCGACGAGGAGGAACCGGCGTGATATTTGGAATCGAAGAGATCGCCCACTAGTCTGTTAATGCCATGGCCAGCCTCGAAAATGCTTGGAAGGTTGCGGGGTTATTGGCATTTGTAGTGGATAGGAGACAAGAGGGGACACGGTGGAAGACATCCCTATAGTCAAGAAGTTCCCGGATGTCTTTCGGATGATATTTCGAGGTTTACCCCGGATAAGAAATTGAGTTCGTTGTGGGCGATTCAGGGCCAGAACGATATCCGTTTCCTCCATATAGAATGGGCGCAGCCAGTAGAAAGGAATTGAAGGCACAATTGGAGAATTGTTAAGCAAGAGCTTCATCCAGAGGCCCTGGCACCTCCACTAGTGGGGAGCTCGAGTTCTCTTCGTAAAAGAAGAAAGATGGAAGCTTCACGAGTTGTATATAGACTATAGGCAATTTGAATCAGTGTAATCATAACCATTATTCGCTTCCTCGTATAGATGATCTATTTGACCAATTGCATGGATCCGGGTATATTATGAGATTGACTAAAATTCGAGGCTACCATCAGTTGGTCGGGAGAATGATGTTTCTAAAATGCCTTGAGACCGAGATCGGTCATTATAGGTTCCTAGGATGCCATTCGGATTAGTAATGCCAAATTTGCGTTCATGGATTTGATGAGCGAGTGTGATCCGTATTTAGATAAGTTTGTGATCGTATTCATTGATGACATTCTAGTGTAGGCGTTCGAGAGGAACATGCGAGGCATCTCAGGGCGGTATTCACGATTCTTAGGGCGTGAGTTATCACATTAAGTTTAGTAAGTGCAGTTTGGTTGTTGAAAGTAAGCTTTCTTAGATTAAGTGTCATTTTCGGCATAAGGTATTAGTGTGGATCCTCGGAGAGATCGAAGCTATAGTGAGCTGAGGCGCCCCTGGAAATGTGTTTTACAGTCGCGGTTCCTTGGATTAGCGGGTTAATACGAGAAATTTGTTGAGGGATTTTCGAAGATAACGGCCGGATTGACGTCTGTGAAAAGGATCGAGAGACCAGTGGTCGGATACTGCCAGCATAGTTTTGAGGTGGGACGGAGATTGTGGCGGCTCCGATGTTAGCACCTCTCTGATCAGGAAAGAGGACGGTTATGTGGTATATAGTGATGCCTCGAAGACGAGGTTAGGGTTCTGTTTTGATGCGGGATGGTGAGTGATGCTTATGCTTCCTGTCGGTTAAAAACCTGAGCGGAACTACGACCCATGATTTAGAACTAGCGACGGTGTTTCGCTCTAAAGATGCGGAGACATTATCTATACGGTGTTCCGCATCGAGATATTCAGATCATAAGAGCTTGCGATATGCCGCTCGAGAAGAGCTTAGCAAGAGGCGGCGCCGGTGGTTTGGGTTGATTAAGGATTATGATTGCACGGTGAGTACCATCCAGGAAGGCGATGTAGTGGCCGATGCCTTCGCCGGAAGCTTAGGAGGGTTCCCCATGCTTATCTACAGGTGATGTCTCCCATTGTTGATAGAGTTTGAGATCTTTGGGAGTTAAGTTACGGAGTAAATCTGGGGACATTATTCAGCATCATTTATGTTCGTCCCTCTTCTCGTGGACAATATCAAGGAAGGTCGAAGCGGGTTTCGAAGATGATTAAGTTGAGGCGGAGATTGAGGTGGTAGGAAACCGAGGAGTTCCGGATCGAGAGGCAGTGGGTAATAGTTAGAGGGGTCGAATGTGGTATTTTTGGAAATAGATTGAGCTAAAAGGAAATCTGGAAGAGGCTCGGTCTTCGGCATATCTGCCACCACAGTAACTTCAAGATGTGTATCATACCCTGCGAGGGAACATTGGTGGAGGACATGGAAGGAATTCTGATTTCGTATCCGGATGTAACAATCCAACGGGTAAAGGCGAGGAGCACGAAGCCGCGAAGATACAACCCCTTGGAGTTCTGTGGAAGTGGGATAAGATTACTATGGATTTTGTTACCGGGCCGAGAACTTCGGAGACAGCACGATGCCATATGGGTGATAGTGGATAGTAACGAGAAATCCAGCGCATTTTCTCGGTTAGCAATGATGACCTGCATTAGACAGTTGGCCCGATTATATGTGGAGGAGATAGTTAGTACATGGTGTTCTGTCGTCGGGGCCGAACCCGATTCACACATCCAGTTTTGGTCTAGTTTACGGGGATGCCATGGGGACTCGATTGTACTTTAGCCTGACTTTCCATCCTCGGGTGATGGTCGGTTAGAAGCTATTCGAGACAGAGGATATCTTGAAGCGTCGTGATAGAGTTTAAGGAGGAAGGCTGGGATACGCATTTATCTACAGTGGAGTTCGCCTACAGAAAAGCAGCAGTTCATCAATCCGGCATAGGCATAGCTCCATTGAAGCATTGTATGGTAGGAAGTGTCGAGTACTCCTGAGTATGTTGGGATAAAAGAGTAGGAGAGAGGGCGTGGGCTGGAGTTAAGTCTGAGTCCACCTTGGGATCAGATCCAGTTGTGGGAGCGGACTCGAGATAACCGGGGACGGGACCCAGAAGAAGATTGTGCTGCGGACAAACCTTGGGTAAGGGTGAATGCACGATTTAAGGTGGGCGATAGGGTCTTCCTCAGTTTACATGGAAGGTGTCGCCGTATTTGGAAGGCGGAAAGGCTGAGACTCCCCGGATACATAGGGCCATATGAGATTATTGTCGAGTGGGACCGGTATATAGTCAGACCTCGAGTTGTCTAAGGTTCATAATGTGTTCATGTATCCATGTCATAATCATTCGAATCACTCATTATCTTAGAGATGTAGGTAGAAGCTAAGGATAATTGACACATAGGAAACGCCCGATACGGATAGTGATGTCTGAAGAGATGGTTGATCAAGGGATCAAGCCAGGTATTCAAGATTGTATGGAGATCTATGGGATAAGAAGAACTAAATGGGATAAGAGAGGCTGCAGATCTTGGAGTGTTCATGTTCAGGTTATTGGATAGAGTATCCTTTATATTAGTTTTTGTTCATTTCGAATGAAATGTTCTAAAAGAGAGGATTTGTAGTAAGATCTGAGAGATTGTACGGTATGTATGTGCTGTCTGTACCGTCACAGAGGTGTACGTTGTAATAATGGCAGTAATAATGCGCAGGGCTTCCTTAATTAATTTAGTGCCTGTCAAATTTTGAAAATTGGTTTAGGGTGAAATTATAAAGTTTTGAAAATTGTAAACACTTTACAATTCTCAGGAAAGTGGAGATGAAAGTATAATTAATGGAAGTTTAAATAGTAAAATAATAATAATAAATCACAAAAATAGTTCGAAACTCTAGAAAATTCTCTAGATCTCGGATGTGAGAAAGCAGACTGTAGTTAAATTCGTCTCGAGAAATCTATTAACACGAGAAAGTTCGTTAAATTCAGAGCCAGTCGAATATTTATAATTTCTGAAATGACGGGTTTAGAGTGAAACTTTGGCAGGATTTTAGAAAAATTCCGAAAAAATAGCAAAATATTTAAAGAATATTGATTAGGATAAATAAAATTTTTCGGAGTTAAAAATGGACTGAAGGAAATAATAGAAATTATTTATCTAAATAATAATAATAATTAAAGAAAAAAAAAAGCCAAAAAGGATAAAAATCAAAAAGGCGTAGGACGTTGGGAGAGATCGAGAGAGGCGATTTTATTTTTTCTTCTTTACTTCTCTTTGATTCACGAAAATTGGACCAGTAAACTTTGTTGGAGCGAGAAGGCAAAATGGGGCCTTCTGTGAAGAGAGGCTACGCATGAGTCTCAGCTGCTCTTGTACTTTATTGAAGCTTTAAAAGGTAGAAAATTTCTTTCAATTGTGACTGAGCCTAAAGGTTATGTAATGGCTTGAAATTTTCTTAGAGGCAAGTGAAAGGTCGTAAACTTTGAATCCAAAATTTTTAAGGCGAGTTTGGAATTTTAGAAATTTTTTGGGAGTTGTGTTCGGACGATCGAGTGAAGTTTAGGGTATTTGTTATGGACGGAGTTTGATTGAATTGAGATTGTAGTCGGATAAATTGGACGGAATTTTGAGAAATGTTTGAATTATTTTTAGTATATGGAAAGTCCGTAAGTCGAAGTTAATTAAAACGGAATGGATTTTTATGGGGCATTTAATGTGTATGGACATTTGGTCAATTTCACATCATATTATCGATGTCGTATCGAATGGGACTAGCAACGTAAAGTTTTGTTAGAATCGAGAAGTTCGTTCGATATAGTTCTTTACGAAAGCCACAGTATATGTTTTATGGTTAAAGCGTTGAGCCAGAAACATTTCGTAATTTGAATGAATTGTGTAAAATGATTTGAGCATCAGAATACAGAGTCTTTGACAAGATTTATTTGCATATGAAAGAAATTAGTAGGAAAAGATTGAGTACTGATAATTTTCTAAAAAGAAGTGTTTAAGTACAAGTTTGTAGATTAATACGAAAATGGATTTATAAAGCATTTTTATTACACCTCAGTGTTATACTCGTGAGAAAAGTTAAATTCATTATTAAGCAGTTTTGGCACAGTTTAGCAAAACCCTAGATGGCGCGACTCGGTTCGATTGGATGTATTCGGATTATTATAGCGTATTATGGGATATTATGACTAACTATATTGCACATTAGACGAATTTGGGGTTAAATCACAGCATATATTTATATAGTGGTCGCCCTCTTTGCACATTCGAGGTAGCATATAGTTGGCGCGCGACTTAGTACATAGCGATAGGGTGTGTTGGATTCAGAGTTCCATCACCGAGAGCATTTTGAAGTCAGGGTTCCGTATGCTATATAGATCGTAGTGTTTCTGGACATATTGGCCCGGGTAAGTGTTAGAGGTTATTCTAAATCGCAGGGTTAGAGTTAGGCGTGACTTGAATTGTTGAAATGGCGCGTGGTTGGTACTTGTTTTACGGAGTATATGCTGAGATATTAACCTGCTGACACTTTTCATCGGCGAAATAGTTTCGAGCAGTTTGGCGTGAAGTGGATTTTCGAGCGGAGTTTTAGCGTAGCAGTTTGATAGCGGAAATAGTTTTCGGACGGTTTCGAAATGGTTTTCACTTAGCAGCTTCGGTTTCTCGCCATGATTTTACAGCCATTTACGTACGATTCCCCCTTCATATTGGGAGGTACAAACGAGACATGACATTTAAGAACTTATAGTACTCAGGCCGTTTGGCTCCTGGTTCCCCAATTTTTAAAATAATTTTTCGGGTGCGGAGTGTTGGAAGCCAGAAAGATCTTTCGAGATCCTCTGTCCCCAGGCTACGTATTTGTGATTATATATAAGATAAGGTGTAATTAAAACTAGAAAAGTTAAAATGTGGCATTTGTATATATACAAATATCTTTTGTAAAAAATATGCATGCGTGTTTTAGAAAACGAGGTTACGATAAACTTATATTGGATTGATCATTATCTTATATTTTGATGAGGACCGAGAGGTCCTTTGTTTGTTGTAGTGGACATTTGGAAAACATGAAAACATCGAGTGTATTTTTGTTTTATACAGTGGATTTTGTATTTACTACCACCCAGGCAACAAGTATGTCGCGATTTTCAAGAATCTAAATGTGTGATTTTGATAGAAAAGTGAAAATTTTAAACCCACGCTTTCCAAATACGCTTTTAGCATTTTTAACGCTTACCTTCATGGTAACTCGTCACGAATAGCCTAATGCAGGAGGTTACTCGTGAAGCTGTTTCGCGTATTTCCCCGTCACTAGGAAGGGGGTCCACAACTTGGTATCGTAGCAGCTTTGTGGCGATAGTCTCGCCCGCTTCGTAATGCCTACAAAGATTTCCTATAGAATTGTTTTTATAATGATTTTTCATTCAACCTATATTGTTTCATAACCGCATGCACGATATTGAAAAGTGTCATCAATCTTTAACTTTGAAATTCACAACACATGTCTCTGATTTGAGGGCTCCAGAAGGCCTCCATCTAGACTTCCGCACCTGAGGCACCACCAGAGAGATATGTCGAGCACACTCCTTAGATCGAAGATGCCTAATGAATCACCTCGCAGATCCATCGAGGGCCGTTGCATCAAGGGGCAGACTGACGATGGATCAAAGCATACAGATTATTACACAAATATCACCCGCCATTATCGAGTCTTCTCGTAAGAGCGGTATAAGTATGATAGAACGCGCCAAAAAATTGTGGGCTAAACTATGATGGTACCATGACCGCAGGCGTGGTACTATGGTTAGATGTGTATTAGTGTTCTAGCCATTATATGGTGATGTAGACATGAGGCCTTTCCACCATAATTGCTGGAAAGCGTGACGTGGACACGAGGTTCTTCCACTCGGCACTCCAGAGATACGTGCTCCCGTGTTTACTAGACACAAGAAAAGCAAGCAAATAGTTTATGAAAAGTTTTTAGAAACTTAAAGTAAAGCAAGCAAAGAATTTTATGAAAAGTTTGCTATCGCACTAGCAAAGGAGCGCTTCGGGGCCTCTAACTCAGGGCGTGCCGTACAAGAAGAGAGGTGCTCCCAAGACTAACAAATGTGCAATAACAATGCAAGAGAAAGAAAGAAAGAAATGGACTGGCGGTAGAGGTCACAGACGAGGAGTAACATTTTGCCAAGGATCCGTCTCGATCACCAAAGAAATTTCTAGAGGATCTTAGATCATCTTTCCATCAGGCCTCATATGTCGAGAGGCATCTCGAGAGCGCAGATGAACATGACATGATGTTTCCATTACGGGAAGGAAGGTCACTTTATTCGAGACTGTCCACAATTAGTAGCTGCAGAGACCTCTGAGGTAGTACACAGCATCACTCCTGTGCACTAAATGCAACCTGCAACAGCCGGGTAGGGGTGGTTTAGGCAAGAGGCGTGACTCGATCGTCAGACCAGAGTTCAACAGATCGTGCTCTAGATTTGCATAAATACACAGAGGCACATGCATCACTGCATCGCGGATTACCGTATGATTTTAGTTTAGCAGATCATGATGCATATGCATTGCGGACCCAGGTGGGAGTCACCATTCATTTATTTCAAGCACTCATTCACTCAGAGGCACCTGATGCAGTCCCGTACTTAAGGATGGTCGTATGGTGGTTTCTTCAGACTCAATGGGGATACTATGACATCCGCGAAGGCCTGTGCAAGAGATCGTGATCCGCATTGCTGATTTTCCAGCTTACTCGATAAGGTTAGTATCCATGATTTCGATATAACTGGTATTGATCGGTTATCCGCATAAGAGCCACCTTAGATCGCTATATGAAGTGGCATCAGTTCGACCGAGGAACTGTGCGTGATATTTCCTCGGGGAATCGAAGAGAAATCGCCCTAGTCTCATTAATGCTACGACCGCCTCGAAAATGCGTTTCCTAGGCACGCTGTGGCTATTCGCATTTGCAAGTGGATGTGAGACAAGAGGGGGTTACCTACCGGAAAGACATCCCCATATCAAAGAGTTCCCGCATGTCTTTCCGCAGATGATATTCTGTGCCTACTCCCTGGACAGAGAAATCGTGTCCGTTATCGAACTGGGCTCCAGGACCTGAGCCGATATCCATTCCTCCATATAGAATGGCACCAGCAGAGTTGAAAGAATTGAAGGCACAATTGGAGGAATTGCTAAGCAAGGGCTTCATCCGACCTAGTACCTCACCGCGGGGAGCTCCAGTTCTCTTCGTAAAGAAGAAAGATGGAAGCTTACTTCGCTGTGTACACATGTGACTATAGACAAATTGAATCCCGCAACAATACGCAACCAAGATCCGCTCTCGTATAGAGATAAGCTATTCGACCAATTGTATGATCCCTGCATATTCTAAGATCGGACTACAATGCTACCATCGCCTGAGGGTCCTGGAGAATGATGTTTCTAAGACTCCTTGGGGGATTTGTGATACTACTACTACGAGCTCCTGCTGATGGCTATCTGATCGACTCACGCCTTCATTTCATGTTTCACGATTTGATGAACAGTGGTATTCAAATCAGATTTTGATAAGTTTCAGATCGTATTCATTGATGACATTCTAGTGTACTTCAGTAGCTTCGTAGGAAATACGCAAAGCATCTTCTGACAAGATTGAGATTCTAGAGAGCGCTATACGCTAAGTTTAGTAAGTGCCATTTGGTCGACAAAGTAGCTTCTTCGTCATGTCATTTCAGAGAAGGTATTAGTGTGGGATCCTCGAAGATCGGTTATAGTGAACTGAAGCGCCTTACCGAATGTTTCGGCTTGCGCTCTCTTTGATCGGCGTGTTATTACAGGAAATTTGTCGATGGATTTTCTAAAGATACAAGAACCCCGTCACCACCCATTATGATCGAAATTGAAAGGGGTAGATACCTGCCAAGATAGTTTTGAGGAGCTGAGATGCAGATTGACGATAACTCCAGATAGCACTACCGTGAAAGGACTAAGTATGTGGTATAGTGATGCCCGCACAAGCGGTTAGGGTGTGTTTTCATGTGATGGTAGAGGATAGCCATACTCCCGCGGGCTAAAGAAGCACGGAGCGTAACTACCTCGACCCATGATTTAGAACTAGCAAAGAAGGGTTTTGCTCTAAAGACTTGGAGACATTATCTATATGTGTGTCTCCCCGTCGATATTCACCGATCATAAGAGCCTCCGTGATATCTTCACTCGTAAAGAGCTTAACTTAAGGCAATACGTGGTCGGGTTTGATTAAGGATTATGATCGCACGACAGAGTACCATCCAGTGGAAGGCTTAAACAGCTGCCATGCCTTAAGCCTAAACTGGAGGGTTCCTGGTGCTTATCCGCGTACGCATATCTCCCATCACATAGAGTCAGATCTTTGGGAGTCTCTGGGTCATAGGAATGATAATAGGACATCATTGCATCATTTTATGTCTGTCCTCTTCTCGTGGATCGCATCAAGGGAAGGCCGGCAGTTCTCGCAGATGATTAAGTTGAGGCGTAGGGATCGAGGTGGTGGAAACCAGAGTTCCGACAGAGACGATGGCGCATTAATAGAGGAGTCGAATGTGTGTACCTGAAATAGGTGAACTAAAAAGGGAAATCATGGAAGAGGCTCACTCTTCAGCATATGCCATGCATCCTGGTAGCACCAAGATGTACTCACTCCGAGGGGAGCATTATTGTGAAGGCATGAAAAAGGAAATTGCAGATTTCAGATCCGTGATGTGCCTGAATCTACCACAGTAAAAGGCAAGAGCAACTGTATTCGGGCAGAAAGATACAAACTCCCCTTCCGATTCCTCAGACGGGAAGGGATAAGATTATTGGTGGATTTTGTTGACTCGGCTTCCGAGAACTCCTGAGACAACATTGCTACAGGCGGGTGATGAAAGGGAGGACTAACAATCCGCCAAGATTTTCTTCTCCCCGCTAGCAATGATGAATTGAATGACAAGTCAAGCTAAATTATATGTGGAGGGAGATAGTTAGATTACATGGTGTTCCTCTATCGAGAAACTGCATCGAGACCCCGGGATTCACATCCAGATTTTGGTCCAATTTACAGATGCCATGGGGACTCGATTGCACTCTTACATGTTTTTCATCCTCGACCGATGGTCGCAATGAGAGAACTATTCAGACACTGTATGCTTAGAGCATGTGTGATAGAGTCAAGGAAGTCGGATACGATTTATCTCTCATGGAGTTCGCCACAACAGCTTATCAATCCAAGATAGCATGGCTCCATTTGAAGCATCAGGATGCCTAGCGTGTCAGACCCGTATCGGGACAGAAGTAGGAGAGAGGAGGATCGACAGCCCAAGAGTTAGTACAGATTACCTTAAATAAGATCCGTATCATTCCAGATAATTCAAGATAGCTGGGGTGATTTGATTAAGTTATGCGACAAACGCCGTAGGGATCTACGCTTTGTTAGGGCGATGGTCTTCCTCAAAGTTTCCCTAGCTGCTCTCATCTTCGTAAGACGGAAGTCGAGAGCTCGCATACATAAAAGCCATATGAGATTATTGCCAGAGTGGGACCAATAGCATATAGATTAGACCTTCCTCCAGAGTTGTCTAAGGTTCATAATGTGTTTCATGTATCCATGCTCCGTAAGTACATTCCAGATCCCTCCCATGTACTCAGAGATCAGCCAGTAGAACTAAAGGACACTCACCTATACAGCACCTAACGCAGATAAGATCACAGAGAGTTGCATTTTCATGAATAAGGTCATTCCGTTAACAAGTTTTACGGGGGAACTGCCGGATTGCTGAGGCTACATGGGAGTCGAGTACCACGCACCAATATCCTCACTGCTTTCTGACAATATCCTCCTTTTATATTAGCTTTGTTCATTTCATAATTTAAACGCTCTAAGCATGAGTGATTCAGAACACCCCCATTCCAAGAGGGCGCACTGCATGCGTAACCGTATGTGCACTAAGGGCTTCCCTTAATTAATTTAGTGCCATAATAGAATTTTTGAAAATTGGTTTACATAAATTATAAAGTTTTCAAAGAATTGTGACACTTTTACAATTAAGGAAAGTGGAGGGTGAAAGCATAATTAATGGAAGTTTAAATAGTAAAATAATAATAATAATGAATCAGAAAAATAGCTTCAAAGAAACTGAAATTCTAGATCTCTGATGACTAAACGGATCACACAAGTAAATTGCCTCACAAATTCAGTAACACAGAAAGTTTGAAATTCCGAGACGCCTAATATTTTACACTTCAGCGACTAAGTTTAGAGTGAAAAACCCGAAAACTGATTTTAGAAAAAATTCAAAAAAAAAATAGCAAATATTTAAAGAATATCCAACAGGATAATAAAATTTTTCTTAGACAAAAATGGACCTCGAAGGAAATAATAGAAATTATTTATCTAAATAATAATAATAATTAAAGAAAAGAAAAGAAAATAAAAAAAGGATAAACGAAAAAGGGCGAGGACGTTCTAGAGAGATCCGTAGAGAGGCGATTTTTTTATCGTGAGGTTCTATTCCCGGAAGTACTGCAAAATGATCGTTAGCTTCTGTCTTGAGATATGTTCTTCTAGATTACTTGAGATGATCTCTGCTCATTAAGTAAGCCCGCAGTAGTTTACAGCCTTGCAACATTCATACCAACTGAGCTACTAGCCTTGGTAGCAAAGGATGCTTCCTAAGTGACCTTAAGCTCGGGCGTGTCTCGGTCCTCACGGAGGCGAAAGAAACCTTGTGAGCAAGGGGACATCCTATGAAAGGAGGAGAACCATCTACAATCTGGTGATTGATGGGCTCCACCTCGGCGGTAGCCCGGTGGGGACTCAGAACAAAGGTTTTACGATATCATCTCTGCTCGGGAGCCAGCCGGCCGGCTTGTCTTTTCTGCTTTAACCTCGGGACCTGTATTTAAGTACCCAAGTTCTAAGCCCCAGTCCCAAAGCCTGAAGCAGCCATGGTAGGGGGAGGTCCCTAAGGGGATAAGGTGGTCGGCCGAGGCCGGGGGTCCACCAAAAGTCAGAATAGGTGGGGCCCGCACCCGAGGGTGGGGTCGTCAATAAAAAGGCGCTTTTTGTCATGGTGCTCCCACCGGGCCTACTACAGTGGAGCCCATTGCGCCTCGGCCCTGGGAGCTGAGCCCTCCTCACTACTCAGACATCTCTGCCTGCCTCCGCAGACAACTGTCACCAGAGCTATGTTCTAGTAAGGCATCCTGCCACTCAACCGAGCTACTAGCTCGCCTGGAAGAAGGATGCTTCCCAAGGACCTTAAGCTCTCGTGATCTGGGTTCGAACTACGTGAGGCGTAAAGAAACCCTTGTGAGCAAGGATATCCTAGTGAGTGAGGAGAACCATCTAAGACCCTGGGTGAGACGATTTAGCTCCACTCATGCAGCCCTGGGTGGGGACCTCACAACTACAGCTTTCTTGAATTATTTTGAATGCCATAATGTAATTTTTGAAAAATTGTTATAAGGGTGAAATTATAAAATTTTCAAAGAATTGTGGTAATTTTAAGAATTAAGGAAGGTGAGAAGTGTTATAAATTATAGAATTTTAAAAGCGATACTAATAATAAATTACCAAAATACTCGCGAGTTCTTCAGAAAATCTCTAGGATCCTGATGACTTAAACTGATCAAGGCCTACAATTGGCTCCTCAAGGAATCTAAAGGACTCCAGAAAATTTTCACAAATTCCGAGACAAAATTAATATTTTACAAATTTCAGGATATGCAGTCAGTGACTCTCAGGATGATTTTTACACAACTCTAAGTTTAAAATGGCCTGGTTAAAGTTCATTTAAAATAATTGAATTGAAAAGAAATAATTTTTTTGGGGATAAAAATGGACCCGAATGAAACAATAGAAATTGTTTATCCAAATAATAATAATAATAATTAGAAAAAACGAAATAAAAAAAGAGAAAATCGAGCAAAGTGAAATAAGATGTGAGAGTCCGAAGGGGTGAGAGGAGAGGATTTTTAATTTTTTTCTTCTTTTCGTTGTTTTCTTAGATTTGGCAAATCCTTAATCGTAGATTGGTCGTAGCGTATGGTGCTGGTATACGCGACGAGCTACGATAGGTACTACACATCTTAGCCTGTCAAGCTTAAAAAGGCAGAAAATTTGTCTACTTGTGTTATTTCCTGTTTCCAACATATATAATGGCTTGAAATTTTCTGTAGGCCGTGAAAGAGTCGAATCTTCAAAATTCTGCAAATTTTTAAACCGAGTTTAGAAATTTTGTGGAATTTTGGGATTCAGGTTCTGACAAATGTGGCTGAATTCTGACTGTTCTTGATAGTTTGGATTGAAATTTCAGATTGTAGCTCCGACAGTCGGGATGTATTTAAATGTTTCGGTATTTTAGACTCTCAAAAGTTCCTCGAAATAAAAGTCACTCAAAATGTATTTTTATGACATTTAATGCGTAGGACATTCGTCAATTTCACATCATGTTATTTCGATGTCCTTATCAAATGGACTAGTAATTCTATAGGGTAAGTTTCCTGTTAGAATCAAGCTCGTTCGATATAGTCGCTTTGAAAGCCCCTGGTATGTTTTATGGTTAAAACGTCAACCGAGGGCATTTTCTCGCATTTTTAGATGGATTGTAGGCGTATTTGGAGTATCCGACGCAGAGAATCAGGAGTGCTTGACAAGAATATTAAGAAATTAGTCGAGAAAAAGGCGAAGACTTCAAAATCATTTTCTAAAACGAAGTGTTTAAATTAATTTTGTAAAGTGCTTTAAAATATAGGGATTTATAAAGCATTTTTTTACCTCCAATTGTTATACTCAAGCAGAAAAGTTTGATTTCGTGGATAAGAAACATTCGGCTTAAGAAAACCCTGGGATGGCACAAATTTCGCTTCCTACGATGTATTTCTGATTAAAAGTGGCAATGTTATGGGATATTATGATTAACTATATTGCCTGGCCTGCACGGGGTTGGGTTCTAGTATATTTATATAAAGGAGTCACCCTTCGCATTCGAGGTGATATGGGGCTAGCTGCTACGACTTAGTACATAGCGATGAGGTGTTGGTTCCGGTGTTCCATCACCGAGCATTTTAACCCGAGGTTCCATTATGCTATGATCCTGGCCGTGTTCACCTGACCATATTAGCCGTAGTGTTCAAGGTCACTATCGCTTGCCGTGTTCTCGAGGTTCCCAGGCATCACGCTTAGTGGTATTTCATAGAAATGGGCCACATGGTTGGTACTTGATTTACAAGATAGCACTGAGATATCAACCACCATCAAATACAAGCAGTTGGTAAACGCTTTCAATGTTAGTAAATAGTTTTTAATGGTTTTGATAAGAAAACTCAGCTTTCTCATAAACAGCTTTACTACCATTTTGCATGCATTTTCATATTAGGCACATACAAAGCAGACAACAACATTTAGAACTTATAAGACTCCACGAGCCCGCTTGGCTCATGTCGCTTTAAAATAATTTTTCGTGTGTAGGTGTTGAAGTCGAAAAGACCTTCCAGATCCTTAGTCCTAGACGCGTGTTGTGATTATATATAAGATAAGGTGTAAATTAAAACTAGTAAAAGTTAAATGTGGCATTTTGTATATGTAAATATATTTTGTAAAATATGCATGGCGATTTCGAGAAAACAGCTGCGACAAAATTATGTTGAATCGATCCTTATCTTATATTTTGATGAGGACCGAGGTCCTCATCGTTGTAGTCGACATTTGGAAAACATCGAGTGTATATTTTTGTTATACTGTGTGATTTTATTTTAAATAATTAATCGCAGAATAAGAGGCCGGATTTTCGCTAAATCTAAAGATGTGATTTTGATAGAAAAGTGAAAAATTTTATAACCCACGTTTTCCAAATACGCTTACAGCTTAACTACTTTATCTTCATGGTATCCTTGTCACGAGCGAGCTCGTCGGGAGGTTACTATGTGGAGTTACCCAAATCTCCCGTCACTTAGGAAGTGGGTCCTGGCGCCTTATCCTCCAACTATTCTATATTTACGTATCAAAATATGGAGATTTAAATAGTAGGACATTGTTCACACAATTTTTATTTTTATAATAATAAAAAAGTGAATAATAAAGTACCTGTAAAGTAAGAACATATACAAAATTTTATTGATCTATTTCTCAAATTCGGTACTTGCCTTTTTTGCTACATAGGGTTCAGTGTTATATTAATTTATTAATCATGAAATAAGTATAATTAGGTTATAATTTTAATTATGTATTTATTCATGCTAATTACGAGTCATTTATAGATGATTTAATATTAATTAGTTATGAGTCTATGATTATATTTTCTTTTTTAGTCCATTGGATCAAACCCAATTGTTACCTTGTGCTATATATTATATATATGAATAAATAAAACTCTAAAATTTTATAAGGGTTTAGTAAAACACACTTTAGGGGAGAAGGAAAAATTCATATGCTCATAATTTGATTTTATCCCTTATAGATTTGAAAGATTAATGACAACTAACAATTCTGAATCCATATCAGGTATGTTTTCTATCCAATATGAATTGATATGCTTATTTGTTTCAATAAAGTTATTATTTTATAATATATTTATTAGGTTTTTTTGATTATTGATCAATTATTTTTTAGATTAATAAATACTCATAATTTTTATAAAATAATTTAGTAATTGGTATAAAAGCAACTTGAGTTGACATTGAAGCTATCAATTTTATTTTCTTCGTTTTCTAGGTATGGTTTGTATTTTTTTTCTTCGTCTGTATTTTTGTGTTTATGTTTCTTTCCCAGTCTTGAGTATTGTCTCTTGATTAAAAGAATATGGACCACAATTCTCCATATAATAATAAACAACTGTAAGAAATCCAATATATTTCCATCATAATACGTTTCTCAATGAATATAATGATGGTTGATTTTTTATTTATTATTATTATTAAGTTTATTGATAATAAAGGTCAATTTAAGTTTGGATTGACTTGATTTTGATTTTACTCAATCACTCAAGTTTCTCAATCCAAATAAGTTTATCGTGGGTTATACATTTGCTTTTGGATATAAATCACTCAAGTTTCTTGGCATTAAAGGACATATTTTTTTTATTTGTTTTGAAAGGATTAAGTTAATCGAATATTTGATTCTCAAATATGAGAATCAATTTGAGAAACAATAATTGTTTTTCAATTTTTCCTGAAACTAAAGACGATATGAAATAGAATATTTTTTTTTTTGATTTTGATTGTTATTGGTTTCATTTTCTTGTTTTTTTTTTTTGGGAATTTTACCCCATTAAGCATTAAATTTGATTTTGGGACAAAATTGAATTTTACTAAATTTTGTAATATTTTTTTATGTTTCTTTTTTCATAATATTGCCTTATGTTTATGCTATTTGAGATTATTTATAACATAATTTTATGAATAAAATTATTTTCTTGTATTTGGGTAAAATTGAGAAATATTGAATGTTTATGAACTTGCCTCTTGTAAGTCTGTGCATGTCGAATATTCTTGAAATTGATGTTGCAATTGTTATTTTTCCCATTTTGCACATCAATTTTGCTAAGATCCATACAGATAGTAAAGTTGTCCTATCGATGACTTTATTATTTAGTATGATAGTTAGTTTGGTGAGGATATTTTATTAAGTGTCATGAACTGTATAATTTTACTATCCTATCGGTGGGAAATTGACGCATTTTATAACGCCCCATCCCCATAGCCGAGGCAGAGAGTGATTCACTAGACCGAGACTTCTTAAACTGATTCTCTCCATATCAGGTCTCTTTTCAAAAAACATGATATCATAATTAACAAGAACTTATAAGAATATCACCATAAAGGGTGTTTAAAT
Source organism: Tetrastigma voinierianum (assembly GCA_016808115.1). NCBI lineage: Eukaryota > Viridiplantae > Streptophyta > Magnoliopsida > Vitales > Vitaceae > Tetrastigma > Tetrastigma voinierianum. The sequence goes on from JAEQBH010000025.1 coordinate 245,374, forward strand.
GTTTTTGCATAAATTCAGTCTCATTTGCTTCAGATCATGCACGTCTCCACTATTACTAAAATATTACATTTACATTACAAAAACAAGATCAAAGACCTGCATAAAAAAAAGACTCCTAGCTTCTGGCCATAGCGAATCGCTGGATGTCTGACGACCTCTCTCAATACCTAGTTTCATGAAACACCCCACGCTGTTTATAACTTAATGGGAAAACAGATAACATAAATGACCACATGTAGTGGTCCTCAATTACAATATACCTATAACATAATTCATATATCATAGTTTTCACATCTCTCGTAAGAGTACTTAACATAAGTTTCTAAACAGAGGTACTCGTAGGTACACTATAGAACATAACTGATTACCTTCAATTTCATATCTCATATATCATATTATTCATGTACACAACATATAAGTATTTTCTTGCACAGTCCGGTAACAATGAATGAGTGTAAGACCCGAGAAATTCCACTTCGAAAGAGGCAAAATCGTACTTCTGGCCAAAAATCCTAATTTATTCTCTAGACTTCGATGACGGCGGGATTTCACCGTCAGAATTGTTCCCGCAAAAATCTAGCTAGCACGCCGAATTTAGTCGAATTCCTCGGTATAGCCGGTTGACACGCTTTTTTGGAGGTACTTGCACCCGGTGCCGTGAAAACGATATTCAGCGTGACAAAAGTCACATATAACACGCACCATGTGCCATAAGTGGCATGAGTAGAGAAATGATGAAAATGGATGGTTTGGGATAGTGCCGAGTGTCAAATCAGTAATGACATAAATGTCATTTTGGAATTGTTTTAAGTCAAAAAGACAAAAGAGCAACAGTTGATCGGGCCTTCTTCAATCAACCAAAGACCAAAACGTGGGAGAGGGGGGAATCAGATGCAGTAGACGATTTCCATACTTTTAGAGAGAGAGTGTATTCCTTATCGATAAAGTTTCTGGGCAATCCGACCGTCGAAATTTTTCAGAGCAAGAAGGAAAGCTGCTCTAAGCATCAAGACCTACGCGTGGGCACCAGATTTAAGGAGTTTCGACAAACTCTATGAGATAGGGGTTTCTTCCTACTTGGGTTTTACACTTTGTTTAAGTGTATTTACAATGTTTGAGTTGGATGAGGCCGTGAGGGAATGCTTGATCTGCCCAAAGTCAAACCCGAGGTGGAAAATTTAGAAACCCATGTGGAGAGTCCGTGACTGCCCACGCTACTGGTTGCTAGTTTGCATTATGTGTTAATGCATGCTTTCGATGTGTGCGCGCGGGCCTGAATAGTCGTGAAATTCGTGTCTGCTAAAGTGAACCGATGATTTGATGAGAGGGATTCGGTCAGCAGAAACCCGAGGGTTTTACCGCTCGCGCGAATAGTGACACGAAACCAATTTTTTGCGGTGAAACCGTGCTCGGTCGTGCAATTCAAGCCGAATGCTCAGATTTGATCATTAGCCCACGTGGAGCTAATTTTGGCAAGTGTAATGGAATGGAATTACAACATGCTCAGGTGATTTAAATTATGTGAATATATGCATGATTATATATCTGCATGTGTTATAGAATTGTAATGGAATTGACATCATACATTCCATATGCACTGGGGCATCCTAGAACTATAGGAATGAGTGCATGGGGTGATTCTTGAGAGAATAGTTTCTGAGGGTCGGGACTAATAAAGATAATTACCTGAGTGTATCCATTATAAAAATATCTGGGAGGGTAGTCCATATATAAAATATCAATTGCTCCGAATGTCCAATTGATATATCTCGAGGGTAACCACTAAATATAACATCTAGACTATCCAATATTTATATCTGAGGGTTGTCCACAATTACAAACAAATATCTTGTTGAAAATATTTTTCCTCATACGGGTCAGGTAAGTGTGAGTGAGCCATGAGGACTCTAGGGTATGAGTTGATAAGTTGCATATTCAAGCAGGACTGGCGCATTCGCTTGAATCAGTTTACTTTCGAGTACTGATATGCACTTAGGGTGGAGAGTCTATAATTTGGGGTGATTCCACCACTGGTATTGTAGCCCACCCCGTCGAGGAACATATTTTCAGTACAGGAGCACACGAGGAGACTCCGCCATCCTAGAGGATCTAGTTTGTGAAGGTCAGTCAGTGGCTTCGATGATTTTAAACATGTATTAGAACTCGACAGCTCTGATATATGCTGTATAATAGCAATTTATTAACTCTCGTAACTATGGCAGATAGTCGGGTATATTGATGAGTATTGGCTTCTATGGGCCCAAGAGTCGCTTTATTCATATATGTATCACGGATCATACCTGGACATCCTGGCTGTATCTGGGGCAGAGCCCCCGCACAAAGCGAGACTGCCCGATTGAGAGAGGCTCCGCCACCCGACATCCATGAGCGTTTCCACAAGGTCGACTGCAGTCAACTGACCCCTGGATTCGGGCCATATTGGTATCGTAGCCAGCACACATCACCCAGGAGCTCCTGCCTGGGTAGCCATCACCACTGCATCTGATGTCTCATTGAAAATGTAGACGTCAGTAAATCACGTGAATGTAAATCGTACGGCTGGTGTTCATGTTATCATGTATAATATGAGTCAGATGTTATGTGAATGATGTTTACAACATGGTTCGTGATATGTTATGATGTTCGGGGTGCTTAGGTAATTAGCAATTTATTAGGTTGAAAACAAATCTAGGAGTTTACAAAGTAGTAACTGGAAATGAAATACAAATTGTAATCAATTTATTTGGTTATCGGATGACAAATAGGAATTTTAATAAAATTCCAAGGTGTTAGAACGTTTTGAGAGTTTTACAAAGGAGTAAATCGAAAAGAAACTAAATGAAATAAATTATGTTCAATTTATTTGGTTTGTAGGATAATGAAATTTTAAGGTTGAACACTAGATTTATTGTTGGATCAGGAAGTTTTGAGAAATTTTTTGGGACAACATGGTCCAGAAAAAAAAAAAAAAATTTTTTATAAGTTTATTTGGTTTAGAGGTGAAGAAAATAATATTTTTAGGTTTTACAAGGTGTAAATCAAGAAAAGTGAAGAAAATAAGATTATAAATTTATTTGAGTATTCGAAATAATTGAAAAAAAAAGAGAAAGAAATAATAAAATAATGAAAACGAAAAAAACGGAGTGCAAAGTCACTGGCTATCGCCTGCATTGTATCGCAATACAGGTATTATATTAGACTAGAGGTCAAGTAAGAGAGGTGAAAGTGTATCATAGGAGGTAGCCGGATTGTATCAAGTGTACCGGGAGAAAATCAGGACAAGTAAGATGGTCAAGTGTATTGCAATGTATGGTGTACTGTCGAAGACAAACCGGGATACAATACGCTTATCAGACGTGACCGGAAGCCGGGCCGATGGGCATCAGACAGTAAATACACTCCAGGTATCAGGCAAAAGGGCATGAGAAAGGCGCTTGTATCGCAATACAAACTCGGGCGCAAGAAAAGTGAGGCGCCAGCAGCGCATTCCGGGGCGCATAGGCGCGCAGCCGGGCACGCGGGCGCCGGGTGCAGGGCGTATGCCCAGGCGCACTGGCGTGTCGTCATTAGCCGCCAGGCCGCACTTGGTGCATTCAAATTGCTTAACGCTTTGACTCAGATCGCCCTCGAAGTCAATTTTTGGGATTAATCGTTTCATGAACCCACTTCATGGAACATCGTTTATCGTAATATTTTTTCAAATTTTTTAATTAAATTAAATTAAATCAACCAAATCAAATAAAATGAGACAAAATTTTAAAAATAAAATTTTCAAAATGAAATTTTGTCAAAAATGTTTTAATGTGAGTAATTAATCGCTCTCAGACATTTGTAAATGCAAGGACAATGTGTATACACCGATTTAGGTGTATGAATAGTTTCTGTGGTCAGGTTTATGCCTTGTAGATACTGTATTTGGAATTAATCATATCAACCGTAGATACGGGCTACCGAGACGAGACGAGACGTAGAGGGCGTCCGAGAGGTACTGGTCAGACACCACTAGTGTTTGATCAACAAAGCCATGAGGCTATAGTATTGGGTAATATCGCGGTGTTGATGTCGGCAACAGTAGTCGAGGTCCTAATAAACTTCCTTAAGTTTAAGCATCATCCGACATTCACAGGGGGAGGAGATCCGATGGTGGCAGACCATTGGTTCATACAGATTGAGAAGGTGTTAGAGGTTATGGAAATTACCTCTGACACTACCAGGATTAGACTAGCTGTGTTCCAGCTAAAGAGTGAGGCCAAAATATGGTGGAAAAGGGCAAGGACCTCTAGAGACCTTGGAGGAGCCTTTGTATGTGAGTTCCTCCTTAGGAACAGGAGAGAATAAGTGATAAGGTCGAGGTCATGAGTCGGAGATCTCTGGGACTCTACTCACAAAGTGGACCCAGGATCATGGACATGTCGAGTTCGATGTCATCCTAGTGGATGGATCACGATGTTTTATGTATCAAAGTATTGATCAGTGAGCGTAGGGAGGGTCATCGCTCACACGTTGTGACTCGCACTGTGGTAGATTTAGGGGGACAAGCACGATATTTCGCCTTATAGTATACGAGTCCAGTGTCGTGGATAAAGCACCGTTGGCTAGCGAGCCTTACCCTAAAGGACTATGGCAGACCCGCACTTAGATCTACCCCGAGCAAGCAAAGAATATGTGGATGTTTTTCCATAAGGTTAATCGACCGCTCCACGCAGGGTCAGGTACCTCTCAGACGTGAGTTACACTGGCATTTCGCCCATCTCTATGACTCAAAGATAGATGGCACCGGGGCCGAGTCGCAGGAACTCGCAGTCCAGCTACGTGAGCTATCGACGCGGGTTCATCGCATCGAGCACTTCAATCACACCCGTTTCTACTGCGTACAGCGGCAAGACCCTTCCGATCGTGCATCGACTACGTGGCAAATAACAGGTTACGATCAAGAATCTGCACTCCATTACCGAGGATCGACGATTTGTTTGATCACCGAGAGGAGCGAGCCCACTTCCAAGATGTGGTTCTTCAAGTAGCTGGGTTCATACATCAAATGAGGGTTGTGGGAGATAGATATCCCTAAGACAAATACAGACGCCTACGGGCACTTGAAGCCACTATGATGCCTATCGATCGACGACATCGCGCCACGATATCTTACGGATCCCATGGCTGTGGCATTCCAACCCTATCTAGACTGGGCCTTGTCGAGTCTTCGTGGATGACATTTTATCTACTCCTGCCAGTGGGAGCATGAGTATCACTGAGATTGTTTTACGGTACTGGTGAGAGACCATCGCCTATACGCTAAGTTCAAGCAGGGCGCGTAGTTTCGCTTACCGAGGTGAGATTGGGACACGTGGTACCCAGATCAGAGTGCCGCCGACCCGCAGAAGGTCGAGGCAAAGTGATGAGTCGGGAAAGACCGTCGCCTCGAGATACATAGCTTCGGAATTACCGGGTATTACGTGAGATTCGAGAAACGGGCTAAAGTCAGCCCCAGAGACTGTGGATCCTGTGGCTTGGGACAAGGCCCCAAAGAATGTAGAATAAGAGAGATACTTGCTCAATTCCTCTACACCCTAGTACGGCCGAGGAATCGCCGCTTTCGGTGTTATACAAGCACTCCTAAAGAAGATGTGATAGCGAGGCCGTATGTGGGGTTGGAAGTCAGGATATCGAGTCAGCAGCCTGGCGTGGTGGACTTTGTGGTGGTGCATATATCAAGTTGTTGATGTCGCTTGACATGGATGAGTTGACAAACTCATCTGTCAAGCAAGACCGGGGACTCACCGTTGTCATGCACCGGATGACTGATCTGATTCAGCCAGAGGGTTAAGGCCTTTGTGAGAAGCCAGTATAGATGTTCTTCCCTAGGATGTGGATGAGAGTTGATCTAATAGGTCGGGATTATGAGTGAGAGGTCCTAAGATCGTCATGGTGGACCCCCGGATGTGGTGTCACAAGATGGCACATTAAGTGTCAGGTGCAAGGTGACATCGCTGCCGAGTCGAAAGGTGTGGTGCACTCAGATGGTCATTCACCACTCTCAGCGTGGGCCGAGTTTCGTCTCAGGGATCACGTCCAATGAAGACTCATAGTCTCGATCTTGGTGAAATGAAGAGTAACAGGCGTGTCAAGTAAACAAAAAGGGGGCCGTTAATCCTCTAAGGTGAGAATCCCCGAGTTAGGGTGTAAGAGACCCGGAGATACTGTAATTTCGCAAGAGACCCGTGGAGTTATCCGAAATTTCAGGAATGCAAGGTCAAGTGTGTTTAAGAGTTGCGTTAACGAGATGAAAACACACTCACGTTATCACGACTGTGAGTCGAGTGACAGGAGCCTGAGTGACTCGAGATTCGATACCCCCTTCGCACCGTGACGGTGCTGGGCCGAGCCAAGAAGGGCTCCTGTGATACGGATGTCATAGATGACAAGGACTAGGTCGACTGGCCCATTGATCAATAAATACTTGACCTGGGAAGGTCAGCTTACACACAAAGCAAGGGTTAGGTAGGCTTACACTAGCTTCAGGGGGATTATATACAAAGGTTATGACACGTCGCGAGCATTAATGCTCTAGTCATAAGGCAGAGGCATTCTTCCCTTAGTGGAATCTCGCCTACAATAATAGCTTATCACGCGGCATACAGATGGCACCATATGAGGCATCAGAGAGTGGGAGGCCATGTAGATCACCTTAGGTCGACTGAGGTAGGAGAGAGTTCCATCACCTGGTCCCGATCTGATTAGAGACACCCTGAGAAGGTGAGCTTGATATATCAACCTCTCTCACGCCTCGCAGCCTACAAGAATTGCAGATGTACGATGTCGAATTTAGAGTCTCGAGGTCAGTGGGATCAATGCCGAAGGTGATGCCAAGAGAGAGTGGCCGACCTCGGCAGCGCCAGAAGCTATCGCCGAGGTTTATAGGCCTTTCGAGATACTCGAGAGGGTAGGGTCAGAAGGCATCGACGATTTTACCGCCACATGTCGTGTCCATGAGGTATTTCACGCCTCCATGCCCTGGCATACCTGCATCCGCTTCTACGTGGTGGATCGGGGATGAACAGGCTGACAATCGGCGGGACATTTGAGGAGGGACCAGCAGGCATTTTGATGAAGCCGCGGACGTTTTGCACGCAAAACCGTGAGGCTAGTGAGAGGGAAGTATCGCGCACTATGGAGTGGAGGAGTCAACGTGGGTCCACAGACACGATGCCTACACCTATCCCTCCTTGCTTAGTGGATGAAGGTGCTTGTTTAGTCGACCATGCATATAGTGCACGCTGCATATGCATGTGAGTGTTTTGATCGTCTGCACTCTCGACGAAATTCCTTTTTAAGGAGAGAATGTAAGCCCCGAGAAATTCTAATTTCGAAAAGGGAAAAATCGCACTCTACCAAAATCCAGAATTTATTCTCTTCGTATCTCTGGATGACGAAACCGATTTCACTGAATCGTCACAAATTCATCAAGACGCGAATTTAGTCACCCCGAGACAATGAGTTGACACGCTTTTCGAGGCATCGCAATTAGCGCCAGAACGATATTCGATGTGACAAAAAGTCACATATAACACGTACTCATGTGCCATAAGTGGCATGAGTAGAGAAAGGATGAAAATGACGCCTAGGAGAAGTCGAGTGTCAAAAACCGGGAAAAGAAGGACATAAATGTTATTGGGAATTGTTTTGCTAGGAAAAAGACAAAAGAGCAATAGTGATTGTCTTCTTCAATTGAACCAAAGACCAAAACGTGGGAGAGGGGGGAATAAGATGCAGTAGACGATTTCCATACTTTTAGAGAGAGAGTGTCTTCCTTCTCTCTAAGTTTCTGGGCAATCCGACCGTCGAAATTCTTCAGAGCAAGAAGGAAAGCTACTCTACGCATCAAGACCTACAAAGGTGGCACGGATGAAGAGTTTCTACAAACCTATGAGGTAGGGTTTCTTCCATCAGTTTTACACTTTGTTTAAGTGTATTTACAATGTTCGGGGCCGGATGAGGCCGTGATGGCTTCGACGGCTCCAGCTTGGAACCGAGGTGGAAAATTTTAGAAACCCACGTGGAGAGTCCGCGGATCGTCCACCCGCTGTTTCGGTTGCTAGTTTGTGCATTTATGTTAATGCATGCTTTGATGTGTATAAGATCTGAATGGCCGTGGAAATTCTGCGTTCAAAGGAACAGATGATTTGATGAGTGGATCTAACAAAGAAACCCGAGGGCTTTACTGCTCATATGAATAGTGACACGAAACTAGACTGCGGTGAAACTATGCTCGGGTCGAGTAATTCAAGTTGAATGCTTAAGATCATTATCAATGAGCTAATTTTTGTAAATGAAATGAATGTGTATAACATGTTTCATGCGATTTAAATTACGCGAATATACGACGACATACATTCGCATGTGTTATAGAATTGTAATGAATCGCATCATGCATTCCATATGCAACGGGCATTCTAACGATAGAATGAGTGCATGGGGTGACTCGAGAGAATAGTTCGAGGTTGACTAATAAAGATAATTATCTGAGTGTATCCATTATAAAAATACTCTGAGGGTAGTCCATATAAAATATCAATCGTCTAGTCACTCCAATTGATATATCTCTGAGGGTAGTCCACTAAATATAACATCTGAGACTCATCCAATATTTATACTCTGAGGCTGTCCACACCATAAAAAAACAAATACCTATTGAAAATATTTTTCCTTGCACGTGGCTTAGCAAGTGTGTGAGGAGCCTGTAAGGACTCCTGGTATAAGTTGATAAGTTGACATTCAAGCAGGATCATGCATTCACATTAACGTGTGTTTACTTCTGGAGCATCGCATATGCACTTAGTGAGAGAGCCCAATTTAGTGGATCCCACTATCGAGCATTAGCTCACCCTGCCGAGAAACATATTTCAGGCAACAGGAGCGCACGAGGATCGCTCATCCTGTAGGATGAGTTTGGGGAAGAGCTCCCAAGCGGCTTTAAGGATTTTAAACATGTATTAACTCGATAAGCTCGATATATGTTGTATAAGAGTAATTTATTAACTCTCAGAACTATGGTAAGATAGTCAGTATATTGATGAGTATTTGTCATGGGCCCAAGAGGCCGCTTTTTATTCATATATGTATCATGTGATCATGTCAAGGTGTGGATGTATCGTAGACTTCATGACAAAGGAGACTCCCGATTCGTGAGAGGCCTGGTCACCCGACATTCACGAGTGTTTCCGCGGTCGACGGTATCAACCCGACCCCCATGATCAAATGCCAGCAATGAGAGGGAGACAAAACACAATAGGTACTTGGTGAAGGTACCTGCATGTATCGCAAATGAGAAAGCCAAGAATGGCAATAGACGGTTCATTCACGTAATGTAAGTGCCGTGAGCACTATGCAAGTACAAAATATCATACAAAGAGTGCCATAGCATTCATCAGAGTGCCAAGCACTAAACATAACACTGTCTTCCCACATACCGTATGTCGTAAATTAAGAGAGTGCCGTAGCATCGAACAAAAGGGGCCTATTCTATTTACGGTCTTATTTTAGGTAGAAATACACTTATATATTGATCGAAAGCTTATTATATTGTTCTAATCGTATCTCTCAGATTTATATAACGCTAGCAAATAAGGGCGAGAAACAAAGTCTGCTATTCGCCTCGACGGTGAGGTTTAGAACATTTTTCATATAATCAGGTAAGGTACTTCGACCTTCATTCTACTTGCTTAGGGATCCTGGTGCGATTACTCCAATTTGATATATTTCGAATTAACAGAAGACAGAATGAAAAACAAAGACTTCGTGTTCAGATAGCGGTAACCCTCACTGAGATGAGGCGTAAATCGAATTTTGGGCTTCGGTTCGCCAGTAGTACTACTCCTTCGCTACAAAGAAGCTGCCTGCTGAATAGAAATGGGCATTTTTGCCGTATTTCATCGGTCAAACTCAAATACAAAACAAAACAAACTCAAAACCAACCACAAAATTGACTTGAACCAACCAAAATACCTTTATAATGAGAGTTAGGGTTTTCTCTAACCCAAACATAGACAAAGAGGGAGTGAGGATAGTTTCTCAACTAGATTTCCATACCAAAGTTCCATACTAGATTTCCATACCTTGATTTATTCTCTTCCAACTAGCTTCCTTTTCTCTACTTCTCCCTTTCTTGAGCAAAAAAAGCCAAAACAATGGAGAGAAAGAAGCCAAAATCATTTCTTCTCCCTCAAGAACCAGATGCCATAATCCCCAAAGCCAAAATGAGAAATCTTATCTTCTAAGAGGACAATTTGTTCTCTTCATGTCATTTGGCTCAAATTTCTCCTTTTAGCTATTTAGTCCTTCAATTCCCATCCATTTGCAAGTCAATTTATCCAAATTCTATAATAACATATAATCTTCTTACATAATGTCTTTTGGGTCTTTAATTGGTAATTTACTAGATTACCCCTTTTTACTTATCTATTATTTCTGGTTATATAATTTTTCACACTTAGCATTTAATTTTCCGAAAAATACAATTTTGACTTTTATTATACCACTAAACTGTAATAAACTACTATGGTATAATTTAGTTGTTGTGATGGCTGGTGAATTGCTCTTACATGTGTATGAGTCTTTTTGTATTTTATAGACTCTAACATTTGGTGATCACTTTTGTGGGTCATTTGGTAAGTCGAAGAATGGAGCAATTTGCATTTCTTTGTTTTACATTTATTTTTGACATTGCTTTCTTGTTTATTCTTTAACTTTGAGCTTTCCTCAGTTCTATGCCATCACGAAACTTAATAAGACTAATTACAAGCAATGGGTTAAATCTCTCATAATGAATTTGACAATTATAAAACAGAACTTGGCTTTGAAAGTTGAAGCTTTTCCAAAACTCACTGCTAAGAATTCTACAAGTAAGAAAAGGTCCTATGAGAATTGAGAGTATTCTAATAGTTGTTGTTTGATGATCATGGAGAACCACATGAAACACTTTATTTATGAAAGCATTCCCAAGATTGAGAATGCAAAGGAGTTCTTGGATGTCGTTGGTAAGAAATACACAAAGTTCTCGAAGAATGAGAAGAATGAGCTTCTATCACTCTTCTACCCACTTTCATGATGGGACAAGTGGGGCCAGCACATTATCGATAAAATACAATGTTACAAGAAGATTAAGGAATCATTGGTATGGGAGTTTGACCTGATTATTGTTTGGCCTGATAATGACTTTGCCTTCATAGTCGGGACAAGATTAGGTCAAGCTATAATGCTCAAGGAGCACCGACCATCAAGAGATGACCTAACTCGCCAAGGAGCAGGAGGATACAGGCAAGGGAATGCCCAGAGTATTTATGTGGTGACTACCTAAGGAAGTGGGGGTAAGAAGAGAAAGTATCCTTATAATACAGCTTCCAATGAGAAGAAGTATGTCAAGAAGCAGAAAACTAGTGTCAAGGGTAATGACAAGAATGTGTCTTCTACTTCTAATGCCCTCAAGAATGAGGGCTTTAAGGGAAAATACAACTATTGCCACAAGTTTGGGCATAAGAAGACATATTGCAGGAAGTTAAAGGTGGTTCAAGAAAATAAAGGTGATGATAAGCAGAGGTCCAACTAGTCAAGTGTAGTACGTGTTCATGGGAAATGACACAAGAGTTCAAGTTGTTTCTTTAGAAATTATTAGATTGTATCTTAATATAGATTTTTGTAAATATGTTTTATAATTTCTATATTAGAAGAAATTTATTATATGTACCTATTTTATAGACTTGGATATAATTTCTTTCTGAACTGTAGAAGTTTAATTTGTACTTCTGAGACTCTTATTGATTGGAAATGGAACACTTTATGAGAATCTTTAATGATTAGAGTTGTATAGTTTGCTTTCTTTTTCTCCTACTGTTAATACCGTTAGTAGGACCAAGCGTTTGAGGTTGAAAGAAAAGTCTTTTATTCTTTGATACAAGCAGTGAGTCATATTTCCAGAAAAAATGGAGAGATTAATTAAGGATGAGATTCTTCTGGATCTTGATTTCTCAGTTTTTGACACCTATGCTTTGTAAGTTTGTTCCTAAACCTCTTATACGAGCTATGGTAACATCATAGCTTCGTCCTTCGTCACTTCCCCTCGTTTGGGGGCTGCAAGGTAGCGAGATCGCATAACTCGCAACCAAGAAACTCATTAAAAACCATTAGTGGGTACTTTATCAAGTATTGTGTGGGATCAAGAGGTTACAGTTTTATCATTTATCGCACACCACCGAGTGATCGAAAGCCTCTACTGGGAGGATGATATCGGGTACAAGCCAAGGCCAAGAGAAATCGAGCCGAAGCAAAGATTCAGTTTTTATTCTGCGCCTATCGCTCGCCGATCTCGCCCGTTGTTTACCGACATCTGGGCTAGCCACCTTATAATGAACCAACCGAGGAAGTAAACCCTAAGTCTAAAAAATCCATTTATAGTCTAAAGCAAAGCCTGCATGCTGGTATCTCTGCCTGGTAGTTATCTACAATTACTTTAAGGAGAACATTTTTTATCAATGCATATATATGGAGGTCCATGGGAGCAAATACATATTCTTGGTTTTATATGTTGATGATAATTTGCTCGCAACCAATGATACCGACCTGCTCGCTGGCACAAAGCAACATTATTTCATTTTACATGAAGTAATCTGAAACATAAGGCTCCTCATGGGGTATACAGATACTTCACGTATGCATCGATACATGCAGATTATCTCAACAGACATATATCGAACATATTATGAAAATGTTCAATATGAAATTATGTTCTTATGGTAAGACACTAATTGTAAAGGGTGACAGATTTTTCAAAGGCCAATGTCCTTAGAATGATATCGAGAAATGGGGCATAAAAGTACCTTATTCTCAACATGGGTGTACCACTGTACGCCTACATGCACATGCCTCGATTTGTTTTTGTTGCCGCGTGTCAGGGTAGGTACTTGAGTGATCTTGGTTAAAGCCACTAGAAAGCGGCTAAGAAAGTTTTGAGGTATCTTCAAGGTACTAAGGATCTCATATTGACATATTGACGACTTCTACCTTTGAGGTGGCCAATGTAGTGATTCATTCACGAGGTCTGCGGATGCCGATAAAAAGTCCACTTCGTTACACTTTATGATGGTTAAAGGCGCCTGCTTTGTGAAAAACGCCACAAACACTTACTAGCTTTCTACTACGGCAAGAGTATGTGGTGTGTTGTGAGGCTATTTGTCAAGTGCAATATATTACAACTTTATTTTAGCTTCGAGGTTGTTAACTTAATTTCTGTGATCGAATTGGCTTTGTATAATTCCAGGGACGATATTTCTTAGAACACTAGGAGCACTTCTCGCCCAAACACATTGATGGAAGTTCTTTTTGTTAAAGAGAAAGCTGTAGAGTCCCTCATTTTAGCTGAGTTACCACGCTTTATGACTAGCATGTCAAGTAAAATTTTACCAATCTGAAGGTTTACTTATTCAGGTGTTTTAAGAACACGTCACCCGTATTGGATTAAGCTAGAGCTCAATTTCTTTATTAGATTTTTTGCCTTTCCATATATTTTGTAAGGAAATCTCATGTTTTTCATTATTACATGCGCATTTTGACATTTGTCATTATCTTATGATTTTGTGTCATCTTGACTAGGTGAATGGCAGAATGATGTTTTTCTTTCTATTGAATCAATGTTCTTGTCATTATAATGCTTCTAGATTAGTAGCACTTGATTATGTACAATTTATGCATCATCTCGATATATTAATTTTACATGATTGGTTATGGCTTCGTAAGTTTTTTGTGGAAGCATTTAAGTTATGATTTTTGATTAGTAGTGCCTGATTATTTACAATTTATATATCCTCTCAGATGTTAATCGCATATAATCAAGGTTTATGTAAATCTATTGAGAAAGAATTTGTTACGATTATGTCGCCCAAATGTGGTGAATATGATTTAATTTATTAATCATGACTAAGTATAACTATAGCTATAATTTTATGAATTATGTAATTGTGTATGCTAATTATAGGCCATTTATGAGATAGTTTAATATTAACTAGTTATGGGCTCATAGTTTTATCTTCTTCATTGTTTTGGTAAGCCCTTTGGACCAAATCCCAATTGTTCCCTTATGCTTAATATATATGAGTAAATAGAGTTCAAGAATTTTACAAGGGTTTGGTAGAATACATTTTGGGGGAGAAGGAAAGATTCATCTTCAACCTTAGCCTTTCTTTGATTTTGTCTATTGCAGATTTGAGAGATTAATGACAACTAATAATTTTGGATCCATATCAGGTATATTTTTCTACCCAATAAGAATTGAAATGCTTATTTGTTTCAATAATGTTATTATTTTGTAATATATTTATTGGAACATTTGATTATTAATTAATTGTTTTTGAGATCAATAAATACTCATGATTTTTACAAAATAATTTAGGATTCAACACTTGCCTTTTTGCTACATAGGGTTCTAATTTATACAGATACAACCTATCACATATAATGAAACGGGCCCACCCAACCCATTGCTGTCTGTTCCATTCAAGTTGTGGGTCAAAAATGTTTCACCAATTCGGCCCATTTATTCAGTTAAATTTGATCACCTCAGTTCGACTCAATGCTGTCGCTGGCTAAAGTACAAAAAGGGCAAAATTTTAAAAATGCAAAATTTGTAATTTATCTAATTTTGCCATTCTTCAAATAAAAAAAACAACACATGTTAAGAATAGTTAATGTATAAACAGATAGAGCCTAGACAATATAATAATATTTAAAGTCTAAATAAACATAGATAATGCAACATCAAATATAAATCTATAATCCAAACTAACTTAGTAGCTATTAAGAACTAACTACACCCATTAATAATAGAATTAATGAAGTTCTAACCAATAATCAAGTTCAAAGTGTCATGATAAAAATGAAACATTAAATCAAAAACATGTCAAAGTTTAACAAACAACATATTCAAAGTAGTTTAAAACAACAAATGACAATAATGAGATTCTTAAACTAACATATCCAGTTTCAATGAACCACTAAGTCCCAAGAACTCACTTCCCACATATGTCACTTCATAGTTTAGAAAAATCTCAATAAGTCATATGAGAGAGGTATATATATATATATATATATATATATATATATAAAAGGTGTCAGAAAAGGTCACTTAAAAAAACACATACAAAAAAGGCAACAAAAATTCTAATAACTAGTCACCTGCCTCCCAAATCAGATGCGTGCCAATTTGTTTGCCAATAATCTCTGATTCTATTCGAACTTCTAATTTCATGACCCGACCCTCCAAAATATCGAGCCAATTTGAACCAGCCCATCGGACTTGACCCATATTCCCAGCTCTACTATCACATGGCACAACCTTAACTACACTCCAATCATGACAATAATGCAGATCAAAGGCAATAGGTATTATCAATATTCAAAGTGACTCATTCACATCAAGGAGTGGGCTAATGGCCATAACCACCAACTCTTTCATTTAAGATAGAATTGTCCACTCCAGAACTGTCGCTTAATAGAAACATTGAAAACCAAAGGGATGATCACATGCCAAAGTTCAAAGCAATAGAAAGATACCATTAGAATGCCAATCAGAGGTATCATATTCCTCAATCCTCACACATTTACGGATAACTCATGATGAATCTTAACCCTGCCTTTTCCCTAACTCTTGGGACCTTCTCCCAAGACTTACTGACTTGAAAAACCTTCATTTCGCTTAAACTCTTTTAAAAAGGTGAACTGCAAATAACCATTTATACCGCTATTATTTCCATTAAAACTTATGAAACTCGTGACAACATTTTTTTTTAAACATTAAACCCTTTATAGAAAATCAGGGCGTATTTCTCCTCGTTTTCTGATATGTCCCAATTTACAACACCGTAATAAACAATATAATTTACCTTATATCCAAATGAATGGGACATCAAGTCCACCACAACAAATTTAAAATCAAACTTTTAAAATCATTTTCTGAACACTATAGATATATAAACAATTTTTAAACCTATATACATTACAAAATAAGGTGCACAAGTAGTTATTTACAAACAAAACTATACATTGTCAAAAGGTGGTCACACAGTGAGGCTGAGTGTCACCGTCTTAAGATGCTCAACCGCACGTCACTTCTCCAAAAGTTACTTTATAAACATTTGAAAACATGAGCTTTAAAGGAGCTCGTTGAGAGCATGGCCATAGGAAATAATGTTTCTAGATATATTCAAGTCTTGTAAACAATCTCTGTATAGGTGATCCCATTTCCATAAACATTTACTTTGCATTCTTTCCTTTCTATTCAAATAATACATAACGTGTAAAATAAATTCATAGAGATCTCATTTCTATAAACATTTACTTTACTTTCTTTTCCATATAGTTCAAATACAATGTAAAACAATTAATAACATATCTTTTCAATATACTTCTTTCCTTTTGAATATGTCAACAAGTATCCAATAGAACCCGCATACCATTTAACCACCATTGGTCCATGAAAGAACCTCCGAGGAACAAATTACGATCACCGATGGCCCCAAAAGGAACTCCTCCGAGAAATCGGTACACACCATAAGTCCACCGTCACCCATGAAACCTACGAGGAAACAATCTACGATCACCCATGGCCCAAAAAGGAACTTCAGCAATCAGGGCCTTTCTTTAAATACCATTGCACTATGGAATAAATCAATATGCGTCGTAAACTTTTCTTCAGACTTTCACGCAGGCATGGCAATATGCATCACTCTTCCTCTCTATAAAAATCCAACCTTTCCTGTACCATGCACGCGTGAAAGTACTTTAGTTGACTTTCCTTAAACTTTATCTTTGTAAATATAGGTAACCATGGATTCAAACATTTTCATATAAACATGTATATATAAAATATACATTCATAAACATTTCTTTTTCATATGAAACCATAAATCATACTTTATCTATGGAAACCATAATCATTTTATATTTCTCAACATAATAAAAGTTTAAGAAACTAAATTTTTTTTTCTTCATTTGAAGGAAATATTTATAACATAGATATAAGTCAAAGCATACATTGGTAAACATTACATTATATATATATTTCATAAACATTTACATTTTCTCACCTTAGTTATTTAAGCCATTTTCTTCCTTTAACAAAACTTTCCACTCCACCCTTGTCCTTTATCACCTTCCTCCTACAAGTCACATTATCCATAAATCCATTAACATCCATACCCTTAATATTGTTCAATTAAACCATTAATTATACTATACTTTCCAAGAACCCTAAATGATTTAATCACTCATAATTGATTAAAATCAATTGAATCCAGAACTCTTTTGTTCTCATGATTTTCTTATGCTAACTCATGGAAATTACTACCCCATACACAGCTCTCCACAACATGCCATGAAATGGTCATGCCAAACCCTATTATTCATCGACCTAACTCAAACAACCCACACTTAAAAAACCACAAACTTTCTGCTCATTATGTTTATTCACTATCCTCCACAGGAATATGGTTAGAATCTTGACTCACTTGGGCTTCCATAGAGTCCCAAACACTCCAAACTGAGTTCTGACGAAGAAGCATGGCCTCAAATTGGAGGCCATAGATCTATTGTGTCCCCTGGAATTTGTGTGCTGCACTTTGAATGAATTTCCGAAACCTAGTCAATGAATTGATTGACCTATTTCAACATAGAATTGTTTTCCTATCGTTTAATTTACTTAATAATTAATCACTAATTCAGATGAGTGATGGTCACCAGTCCAAAATACATGGAGTCTAAAAACAGAATGGTAAAAATCGTGATGACAACATAGCTCCACTTTGAATGCATTTTCGAGTCCAAATGGGTCTGACTTGATACAGACCTATTTCATGAGGTAATAGTCTCTATCAGTCTAGGCTTACTTATAAATTTGACCACTCAATCTTGATGAGGATTGCCAAGTTATGGTTTAATACTATGGGAATTGAGAAACAAACTGACAACATCTCCCTTTAATACCACCCCCATGCCCTTCGACCGAAATTAACCCGAAAGAAAACCCTACCTCAAATGGTGTGGATTTTGACACCGCCTTTCTGGCTGCGGAAAACCCGAACTCGACCTCGGGCGCATCCGTGATTATGGTATCCACGCGTAGCCCTCGTCGCGTAGATCAGCTTTAATTCTCGACTTAACGAGATCCGACCGACGAAATCCCATGAATCGAAGAGAGAAGATCGTTTTTCTCTCTCTTCTTACTTGCCTGGGTCGGTGACCAAATGAGAGCATTAGGATATTTTTAGATATTTATATAGGACACACGTGGCCCACATCGCACCACGTGTCACATTTTTTCGATTCCGTTTTCACTCATAAACAATTTATTTCGTCCCAATTTCAATTCCATCTATTTTAAATGCAAATTATTTAAATATTTGACATTTTTTTGGGATTTTTCTAAAAATCTTGTTTTCGGGGTATACTCGACGCCCGTCGCCTCGAATTTCGTGAAAATCCGACTGTCTCGGAATTCAATAAAATTTGATTGGGTAACTAGATTTTGCGAGACGAACTTCTGGCCATCCGAGATCTAGGAAAATTCTGTGATTTTCTCGTGGCAAATTACCGCTTGGCCATTTTTCAAAAATTATATTTTCACCCCTTAACATAATTCTTCATTTAATCTATTTCAGCTTCGGGACTCAATACATTATTATGAACATTTTAATTTTTATTTTCAGGGCTTGTTTTTTTTTTTTTCCGAAAATTACTATTCATTTGATCAAGCTTTTAATCAAATACCTAATCGATCGAAAACGAAATTTACTATTCATGAAAAACTGTGAATTCAGTGGTCTTAATTCACCCTCCTTATAAAATTTTGGCTCGAAATTTAAATATCATACCTGACTAAAACAGGTGTGGATATTGAGTTTGCATCTGATCTTCACGTTCCCATGTTGCTTCCTCTCTGCCGTGGTTCATCCACAACACCTTCACTAAAGGAATCACTTTGTTCCGAAAAACCTGATCCTTTCAATCAACAATCTGAACCGGTCTTTCTTCATAAGTCAAGTCTTCTTCAATTCAACCACGATCTCTTAACACATGTGAAGGATCTGCTATATACTTTCGAAGCATAGAAACATGAAAGACATCATGTAATCTGGCCAATTCAGGTGGCAACCTCAACTGATACGCTACCACCCCAATTCTTTCCACAATCTCATAAGGTCCCATATAGCGGGGACTTAACTTCCCTTTCTTTCCTAATCGCAACTTCCCTTTCTTTCCGAATCACAACACCCCTTTATAGGGTGATATCCTCAGAAATACCTGATCCCCCACCTGAAATTCCAGATCTCTCCTTCTGGTTATCAGCATAACTTTTATGTCGATCTTGTGCTATCTTTAATCTATCCTTGATAACCTTAACATTATCCGTCGTGGACTTCGAACAATTTCGGGCCTACCAATTTTCTCTCACCTACCATCCCAACATAATGGAGTCCTACACTTCCTTCCCATAAGGCTCCTCAAGGCGCCATTTCAATGCTTGATTGATAACTATCATGTAGTAACCCATTAACGGTAGTTGTCTATCCCAACTTCCTTTTTTAAACTCTAACACACATAAGCTCCAAGCATATCTTCCAATGTCTCAGAGTGGTTCTTTCGTGACGCCATCCGGTCCGAGGATGGAAAAAAAGCCGCATCGAAATGTAACCTAGTACCCAGCTCGTAAGACGGGCTGCACTCCGGGAAGTAAACCGGTGGATCTCTATCCGATACTATCGATGACGGCTGCATCGCGGAAGTCGCACAATCTCTTTTACACAACTCCGCCAACTTCACCGGGTCACTATTTTTCATGTGCAGGAAATGGCCGATTTCGGCCAATCTATCAACAATCACCCATATCGCGTCATAACCACTCCGACAACGCGACAGTCCTACCACAAAATCCATCGTGATTTTCTCCCATTTCCACTGAGGGATCGGAAGAGACTGTGGAAGAGCCCCGTAGTTCGATGCCTCTACCGACTTGGCCGACAAATGAGACATCCTGAGACAAACTCGCAGCATCTTCTTCATATCCTCCACCAAGAGTGTTCCTCAGTGGTATGATACATTTTAGTGCTTCCTGATGCATCGCATATACAGAAGAGTGAGCCTCTTCCATAATCTCTTTCTTTAATTCTCCCACATCCCACACAACCCGTGACTCCATCATCATCACCATCCGGGCTAGTAATCGAAAATCCTTCAACCGCCTGCATCAGCTTCCCTTTTCAACTTAATCACTCGCCTGATTCGAGTCCTGTGAGCTCCCTTATCCCCGTCCATCGCACGGACGAACATGAAATGTAGCTAGTAAAGCCCAAGCATCAACCAATCCTAAATTTCACACCCAAAGACCTCAATTCCACAAGTACAGGAGGTATACAAATTTTTAAGTGAGATATGGAACCCGTAGATTTCCTACTGAGAGCATCAGCTACCACATTAGCCTTTCCCGGATGGTACTCAATAGTGCACTCATAATCCTTAATGACCTCAACCCATCTTCTCTGTCTCATATTTAACTCCTTCTGTGTGAATAAATATTGCAGGCTCTTGTGATATGTAAAAATTCTGCATGGAACTCCATATAAGTAATGCCTCCATATCCGTAGAGCAAAGACTACAAGTAGCGCCCAGTCGTGTGCCTGATATCTCCGCTCATGCTTCTTCAATTATCTCAAGCATATGCTATCACATTTTCATGTCAGATTAACACACACCCTAAGCCTTGCCTGAAGCATCACAATACACTGTGATATCCATCCAGCCGATGGAAGTGTAAGAACCTACGAGGTCAATTTCCCGCTTTAGTTAATCGGCTTTGCCGACATGCTTCGACCATACAAATCTTTTCCTCTTCCTTGTCAATTTAGTAAAAGGAGCCGCTAACTTCGAAAACCCTCAACAAACTTTCGATAAGACTTCGCCAAAAACCTTAAAACTTCAGATCTCACTACATCTCGTGAGGTGGCTCTGGCCACAATTGCCTCAATCTTGAGGATCAACAGAACTCTACTCGAAATCACATGTCCTAGAAAGGCAACACCGCTTCAACTTCAAAATCGCATTTACTCGAATTTGGTACAATCGATTCCTAATCAGAAACAACTCGATGCTCTCATGATCTTCCTTATCGCCTAAATGCATCAAAATGTCATCAATGAATACTATAACAAATTGATCTTAAATATACGAAAAGATCCTATTCATAAGATCCATAAAAACAACCGGGGCATTAGTTAGTCCAAATGGTACGACTTCTGTAACTCGTAATGCCCATACCGTGTTCTTAAAAGCCGTCTCTGGGAACATCCTCGAATTTATCTTTAATTGATGGTAACCCGACTCCTCGTGATCAATTTTTCGAAAATACCTCGCCTCCCTCGTAATTGATGCAAGATCATCAATTGTGGGAAGTTTCGGCATTGATTTCGTGATTGGCCACTTTATTCAACTCTCTATAATCAATACACCATCTCAAACTTCCATTCTTTTTCTTCACAAATGTAATCGTAGAGCTCCCTGGCGCTTAAGTACTACCGACAAAAACCCTTATTCACAAGCTCTTCCATCCTGGCACTCTTCAACTCTTCAACTCCAAATGGAGCCATCCCTGTAAGGTGCCTAGATCGGGTTCTGGCCCCAGGGCCAATTCAACTAAAATCAATCTCTCTATCTGAAGGTATACCTGGAAGATCCTCTGGAAATACATCCGGAAATTCTCTGACTACCGGAATATCTTCCAATCGACTACCACTATCCCTCACCTTAATGGCATAAGCTAGGTACCCCTGATATGACTTCCGGAGCATCTTACTAGCCTTCATAGTCGGGCCATAATCGTTAGGTAAAGGTTCTCCGTAACCCATAGAACACAACCTCTCACACTCGGCCCACCTAACCTCTTTCTATAACAATCCATTGTAAAGATGATGTCTAGATAGCCAATCCATGCCTAAGATAACATCAAAGTCATGGATGTCTAATAATCATCAAGTCCGTTTAAACTCCGCTCCAATAATCACCTCTATCCCATAGCAACATCAAGCAAATGAATCCCCCGTAGAAGAGATACCACTATGTCACAGCTTCATGTCGGGACTCACATTAACATTTGAAATAAACCCCATGTAAAATAATAGTGTTAACGTGTGTACCTGTGGTCTATAAGAATATGAGCATCACGGCCAAAGACTAAAATCATAATTGCCACAACATCGAAAAGCAGTGATCCAGCGATCCCGTCGTAATCGCAAATACCCCGACTTGGGTCATAGGCTCCGGCTCGGGAGGTCCTGGGTGGCCGACTCTACCCCGCTAGTACACCTGTGGGCCCACCGAAGGAGTATAACCCCACCGAAAGCCTCCCTCCGATCCCGACTCTCTACCAACTCGAAAATTGCCTCCTCAGACCGTGCCATCAGAGCCGACCCACCGTCTGAGGGCTAATCAGGACATTCCTTTACAAAATGTCCCGATCGATCCACATCCCCGGTAAATGTCAAACACGCACCCCATCTCGTGACCCTTCTATGAAACCTTCCACACTTATCGTATCGTCAGTTCTCGGGGGGTCGGCAGTTCCAATGGGTGGTTTTATCAACTTCCCGACCGGACTGGTCGCCTCCGACCTGCCTACTGGGCCTACCCATGGTGGTTTTCCTCCTTCTTTGATTCTTTACTGATCCACCTCGAGTCCAAGCAGATCCATCTCTCGCCCTCACAACCCGTTCAACTGAGGAGCTAATCCTAAACTCCTCTCATCTCGATGGTACCTCAACCACCTGGCCCATACCGAAGCATGAGAGATCGACGCCAAAATGCTCACCTCTTCTAGGCCCACTGCCAAACTCCTCTTACTTTCCGTACCTCATGGTCACAAAAATGTAGGAACATGTCGCACTAGTTCCGAGAACTTCTTTTTCATAACTGGCCACGATACATGGTCCCCTTGCTCAAGCTTGAAAAAATCTTAATTTTCTCTCGATCTTTATAACCTGTAGGGTAGAATTTCTTAGAAACTCCTCTTAAACCGAGTCCAGTGACACCCCCCTCTGAATCGTCTCTCGTACGCTTCCACCCGCCAAGTGTCTGGTCTCTTAATGGGGAGCGTAATATGTCACCATCCGCTCATCTGAGCATCCCATAACATTGAACACCCCTCATTACCCTCTAAATTACGACTCATGCCTTTTCGTGATCCCTTATTCCGTCATAATTTCGCCTCTAATTTCCTTGCCCTCAATGACACCGTTAGCTCACTAGGGCCGACAAAATGTCGTGGCTAAAATCGAGCCATCCGATCAAGCTTCAAGATATCCACTCCCGCCGGCTCCGAGGACGTGATGGTCCCGCCCCGGTGAAGGCTCAAGGAACAGAGGTGGAACAGAACACAATGCATTCATCTATATGTTCCTTAGCTGGAGCAGACAACTTTGCAGGAACTCTCCTCTTGGCTGGACGGCCTCGACGACATTTAAACATATCCTATGTTATAAAGTTCATACGACATTTAAATTATTAAAATAACTCGTGCACCTTTAAATAAAACATTAAATCATTTTAGGACGTGGAGACTTTTCAAAATACCAAAACATTTTCAAAACCTCGGGCTCGATACCATGCGTTGAAGGGACCCAACCCGGCTTCCTTTCCTAACTCCTGGGACCCTCCCCAATACCCTACGGATTCGAAAAACCTTTCAATTCGCTTAAACCTTTTAAAAGTGAATCCGTGGAGCGAACCCATTTATACCAAGCATGCTTCCATTAAAATCTTATGAAACATGGTGGGACAAATTTTTTTATTTTTTAAACATTAAACCCTTTATAGAAAATCGGCAGAGTTTCCTCTGTTTTTCGGACATGTCCCAATTTACAATACTTGTAATAAAAACAATTTAATTTATTCCATCTAATACCTAGACATCAAGTCCACCACAACAAATTTCAAATCAAACTTTAAAATCATTTTCTGAACACTATAGATATATAAACAATCTTTTAAAACCTATATACATTACAAAATAAAGGTGCAAAAGTAGTTATTTACAAAGAAAACTATACATTGTCAAAAAGGTGGTCGTCACGTGAGGCGGAGTGTCACCGCCCGAGGACGCTCGAACCGCACGCGCCCCGCCCTCGAAAAACATTTATAAAACATTTGAAAAAGGGTGAGCTAAAGGAGCTCACAGAGAGTACAAATATCATAGGAAAATAATGTTTCAAGATATAATTCAAATAGAATGTGTAAATGGGGCCAGATAAGAGATCTCATTTCCATAAACATTTACTTTGCATTCTTTTCCTTTCTATTCAAATACAACGTGTAAAACAATTGTATAGAGATCTCATTTCTATAAACATTTACTTTACTTTCTTTTCCATATAGTTCAAATACAATGTGTAAAACAATTGTATCAACATATCTTTTCAATATACTTTCTTTTCCTTTTTGAATATGTCATATCCAATGGAACCCGCATACCGTTAACCACCATTGGTCCATGAAAGAACCTCCGAGGAAACAGTCTTACGATCACCGATGGCCCCAAAAGGAACCTCCGAGAAATCGTGCCACACCGTTAACCACCGTTGGCCCATGAAAGAACCTACGAGAAACAGTCTTACGATCACCGATGGCCCAAAAAGGAACCTTCGAGCAATCAGGCTCTCTTTTAAATACCATTGTACTACGGAATAAATCACATTATGCTGGTAAATTTTCAGACTTTTCACGTGCATGGCAATATGCATCACTCTTCCCTTCCCTCTATAAAAAAATCCTAACCCTTCCCATGTACTACATGCGCAAAGTACTTTAATGACTTTCCTTTAAACTTCTCTTGTAAATATAGGTAAACGCTGGATTCAAACATTTTCATATAAATATGTATATATAAAATATACATTCATAAACATTTCCCATTTCATATGGAAACTACAAATCATACTTCTTCTTATAAACTATGGAAACTATAATCATTTCATATTTTCTCAACATAATTTAAAGTCAAGAAAACCACATTTTTTTCATTCGAACATTTATACCGTATATGAAAACATAGACATCGTAAACATTAATATATTAATATATATATATATATATATATATATATAGTATATATATATATATATATATATATATATATATATATATATATATATATATATATATATATATATATATATATATATTTCATAAACATTTACATTTTCCTCACTCTTAGTTATTTAAGCCCTTTTTCTTCCTTTGCACAAAATCTCTTAATTCCACCCTTGTCCTTTATCACCTTCCTCCTATAAGTCATACTAACCATAAAATCCATTAACATCCATACCTTAATCTGCTCAATTAAAACCATTAACTATACGAGACTTTCCAGCGAACCCTTGCTATTTAATCACTTCCAATTGATTAAAATCAATCGAACTCAACCTCTTGTTCTCATGATTTTCTTATGCTAACTCATGGAAATTACTACTCCCATACACAGTCTACAACATGCCATGAAATGGTCATGCCAAAACTCCTGGCCATTCACATCGACTCCAACCAAGCAACCCGATTAATTTGGTGCAACCATAAACTTTCAGTCACATTCTGTTCATCCACTGTCCTCTACAGGAATATGGTTAGAATCTTGACTCAATGGGCTTTCCATAGAGTCCAAAAACACCCAAAACGGAGTTCGAACGAAGAAGTTATGACCTTCCGAAATTGAAGGCCATGACCATTGTGTCCCTCCGGAAATTTGTGTGCTGATGCACTTTGAATGAATTTCTAAGTCCCAATGGGTCAGAATTTGGATTGACCTATTTCAATGAGGATTGTTCTCCTATCGGTCTAGTTTACTTAGCAATTTGAATCACTCAATTCGGATGAGTGATGGTCAAGTTATGTCCAAAATACAAAGCCTTGAGTCTTAAAAACAGTAACGTAAAACCGCCTCGAACATAGCTCCACTTTGAATGCATTTTTGAGTCCAAATGGGTCGGAATTTGGATAGACCTATTTCAATGAGGATTGTTTTCCTATCAGTATAGTTTACGTAGCAATTTGAATCACTCAATTCGGATAAGTGATGACTAAGTTATGGCTAAAATACAGTCATGGAGTCGTAAAATGTACTGCAAAACCGGTCTCGAACATGACTCCACTTTGAATGCATTTTTGAGTCCAAATGGGTCGGAATTTGGATCAACCTATTTCAATGAGGATTGTTGTCCTATCAGTCTAGTTTACTTAGCAATTTTATCACTCAATTCAGATGAGTGATGGCCAAGTTATGGCCAAAATACAATCATGGGGTCGGAGAAAACAAACTGGACAACATCTCCCTTTAATACACCTATGCCCTTCGACCGAAATTAACCTCGAGTGTAATAGGCAAAACCCTACCTCAAACGGGTGATTTCTCGACACCCACTTTCTGGCCGCGGAAAACCCGAACCTCGGGACTGGGCGACCGTGACTCTCGTATTCACGCCGCAGCCCCCCGCCGCGCAGATCGCCTTTTAATTCGACTTAACGAGATCCGACCTACCAAATCCCGTGAATCGAAGAGAGAAGATCGTTTTTCTCTCTCTCTCTCTCTTACGGTTTGGCTGAGACCAAATCAGAGCATTAGATATTTTTTAGGATATTTATAGTGTGGACACGTGGCCCACGTCGCGCTACGTGTCACATTTCTTCTGGGCTGCTGCCTTCTAAACAATTTATTTTCATTCCGCTTCATTTCCATCTATCTTAAATGGAAATTCTTTAAATATTTGATATTTTTCAGGATTTTTTAAAAAATCTCGCTCGGGTATACTAGACTTACTTCAAGGGTTCTCAATTTCATGAAAATTCGATCGTTCTGAATTCAAACTAAATTTGACTGGGTAACTAGATTTCGCGAGACGAATTCAACGGTGAAGTCCGTTTCATCATTCGAGATCTAGAAAAATTTCAGAATTTTCTATGGCAAATTACCGTTTTGTCATTTTTCAGAAAAATTGCATTTTCACCCCTTAACATAATTTCATTTTAATCTATTTCAGCTTCTTTGGGCTCAATACATCATTATGAACATTTTTATTTTTATTTTTGGGGCTTGTTTTTTTTTCGAAAATTACTATTCATTTGACTGTTTCTAGTCAAATACCTAACTGATCGAAAACGAAATTTACTATTCATGGAAACTGTAAATTCAGGGTCTTACAATTATTTGACAAGGAGTTGGGAAACACTAACACATTGGGGTAATAGCATTGATTTGCAAGTTCAAAACCCTTTGGAAACTTTCGAAGCAAGAGCTCCGTGCAAGATTTATACTTTTTACACGTGATGTGATGATCTGTCTATGAAAACGAAACTTCTACCCATTTTACTATAGTCTGTTCGAAAACAAAAAGATATATATATATATATTTTTGTTATATCATAAAAATGAAAATATATTATTTCTTTTCATACGAACATCTCCAATAATGCTCTATTTTTTATTCTATCTTTAAATATAGAGATTTTGAGATAAAAACCACACTTCAATAATTTTTTATTTTTATCTTTAAAAAAGAGATGTGAATAATGTATCTTCATATTTGAAGATTTACTATTCAAATCTCTAAGTATAGAGATGATGAGACCCACATTTTAATCAACACTATTCCCCTATTATATTTGTGACGTCCCAAAATTCGGGGTTCCCGTTGACAACCCATCAACCCGCGAAATTCCTATGGATTTCGGGTGATCCGATACCACACTGTTGTGTCTCGTTTATCGGAATCCATATTTTCACAAAAAATTAAGTAGGGTCTCTTTTATTCATGGAGCTTTGCTCAACATACAACCTGTATAACCATAACCCATCCAGGGTTTCAACAGAAGTACCAATGACCACACAAGGTCCATCTGTCCATATTCCTAATATAAAACTATATCACAACTACCCGTGGATACCGAGTTACTCGGCACTACCTCAATACATCCCTTTATCGGGATCAATTCATTCACATTTAAATCTAAAATGTGAAAGTAAAACACTTAATTACAGTCCGTAAGAGTCTGATCACGACCCTCTTACCATAATTACATACCTGACTATTTAGACAATAGTCCCAAAAGAATTTAATTACAATTATTTTATACAAAATACTTTTTACAAAAGTAATATCAAGACCACACATTGACCTCCTTCATAATCACACTGCCTGAGCGCCTCGTCTCTCCCGTACACTCCCGGTGACCGAAAGGGGGTCCCACGACGGGGTGAGCAATGCCCAATAGAGAATAATTCCTACAAGGGCTACTCCCACCTAAGTGCACATGCAATGCCATTTCACACATTCAAGTAAAAACATATGCATTCCTACTCAAATGTCTACATGCTATGGATGAAAATGTCACTCACCCTGTCCCATGTCCCGAGTCCTCACCGATTCCTCACACATGCATATGCCAAGTGTGAAAACCATCATTGGTGTTTCACCCAATGACTTAACCCATTGGATAACGCTCCAATATTTATTTAATTTCATCAAATCCTGTGTGTTTTTGTGGGCGAATTTCCATGGTCTTACCGCAGGCTTTGCATGCCTTCCGACACTTTCGCGAACTTTTATCGTTGGATACATATGTCCGATCAAGAATAAAATTTGGGTCTTTTACCATGGGAGGGGGGATCTGCCCCATCTTACTTCACCCAAACACACGTGATTTATTATTATTATTGTTTTACACTCGTGAGTCTCAATTTTGAATGTTGTCCCAATTTCCGAGCTCACTACACATTCACTAAGAATGGTGAATAACCAATACCATGCACACACACCCGACTTGACGCGATGTCCCCGTGCATATGAAATGCAATTATGTCATTGCTCATTCATACCATGCTACATATTTGATGAGTGCTATATGTGCATGCCTACTCATGCATAATTACCCATGCATCGTTTGGACATTTATATTAAAAAGCATACAAATTCCAAATATATCATACAATTCATGCCATCATATCAATGCACGAATACATTGACATCACAAGTCACTAGTACTGGAGTAGCGACATCCATCAACCTCTAGGTCGAATTATGACAAGACATGTCCACAACTAGCTTACAATAAGCCATGTAATGACCTTATTCATACAAGCACATCATAAGCCAAATCATTAGAACACACAATTTGACTTCCACACAATTTCAACCAAGTATATCACTTAATTCAAGCAATGATATATTACAATCATTTACCAATTGTGGCAAAAAATATGGACGTAAATCATTAAACAGCCTAAGCAGTAGCAGTCCCAGAAAACGGACCATAACTTGAGTTATAGAGGTCCGATTTTGGTGATTCAAAAGCCTAACATCAAGTTCTCGGATAGGCTACAAGTTCCCTGAAGATGCTAGTCCAAATTCTCACTTTTTCCCAACCAAAAATCAGTCCCAAAAACCTGGACAGTAGGTTCGGCCAAAACAAGGCAGCTTGGAGTAGTCCTAGGAAATGGACCATAACTTGAGTTATAGAGGTTCTATTTGGGTGATTCAAAAGTCTAACATCAAGTTCTCAGTTAGGGCTACAATTTCATTGAAGGATACTAGTCCAAATTCTCCCTTTTTCTAACAAAAAATCAGCCTTGAAAATTGGACATCATATAGGGTCAAAATAGAATACTATTCCCATAACCATTAATTTGCCAAATAACCCTTTAAGGAAAAAAGGGCTAAACAGCTCCTTAGGGCATTAAAACTCAACCAAATAGCCCATAGAATGGAAAATAAACCAAAGTAGAAAGAATCCCTACCTCTTGGAGTATAGAAGAAAATTTAGGAAGTCTCGTAGACATTTCCTAAACCCGAAACCTTGATTTCCGAACTCCCTGCCTAACTCGACGAAAACCTCGATTTCGTGTCCACGTGTTGCCCTCGACGAGTACTCGACTTTAAGTCTCGGCCTCCGACGTGAGATGAGACCAATTCGAACTTCATAGATCTTGTGGTTAAGCCAGCCCTCCCTCTTTCCTCTCCTTTCCTCTCCTTCACTCTGTTTCCCCTTATTTTCTCCCATTTCCTTCCTTTCAGGTTTTCCTTTCTTAACTTAACTTATTTTAAGCTGTTTGATATGTGACTCCTCATGGTGCCACGTGTCACACGATTCGCCGAACTGCTCCCACCTCAAAAACAATTTATTTTATTTTCGCTCAATTTATTTTAATCAACTTAATTTTTGCCCCATTTATCGATCAACAAAATTTTCGTAAAAAATCTCATCCCTCGAGTCATTACACTCACCACCTAAAAATTGAAAAAATTAATCGCCTCGTAATTCAACGAAACTTCTTCTCAATACTGTGATTTCGCGACACGAATCCAATGACGTAGTCCGTTTCATCATTCGAGATCTAGAGAATTTTCCAGGCTTCCCTGAACCATTATGACAATTTTACTATTTTTGCCATTTTTCAGAAAAATTAAAATTTTCCTAATTTTTACAATATTATTATTATTCTACTAGTTTTTTATTATTATAATAATAAAATGATTATTTTAATAATATTTTTATGACATTTTTATTTTTTATATACAGTCTAGTAAAATGATTTTAGTATATTCATTTTTAATATTAATATATTTTTAATAATTTATAATTTTTTCTTAAAATAAATAAATTCAAAATAATATTAATTTTTATTAATTTCATTTTTATTAAAAATGAAAATTGTTAGTCGAAGTTAGATAATAAAATATTAATATTTTAATTAATTAATGCAATTATTTATAAGAAATAAAAATATAACTTCAGATTGTAAAACAACCTATACTTAAACTAATATATTAACCGCAAGAGATATTGTTGCTATACCTATTAAAAAATGACTCACAAATTCCAAACAAATGGATCGAGTGGTCCTAGTGATAGTAATTTTAGTAATTTTAATGAATATGACGGTGAAAATTATAGAGGTAATTTACCACCGATATGTAATTAACAATGGTCACAACAATATGGTCATAGATAATGACCGCATATGTGGTCACAAATAAATCTTTAAGTGGTCATAAAATTTCAAGTGGTCATAAAATGTTATTAGCAGAAGACCAAATGAATTAGATAGTGACTAATTTTATGACCACCTTGTGGTCATTAAATTATGGATGCTGATGTGGTCAATAATATGGTAAAGATTTAGTGACCACCTACATAGGGTAGCAAATTTGCGACCACAAATCGTGGTCATTATATGTTTGTGGTCATAAGGTGGTCACTATATACCATAAAATAGTCTCCTTCTTAGTGACTACATTAGCAGTCTTTGTTTTTGTGGTCACTAAATTTATAAATATTTTAATTATTTAATTAATATTTCATAAAATTAATTATTACTTATATATTAATAAGTTTATATGTTATATATATATATAGCATAGTAGATATATATATATATATATATATATATATATATATATATATATATATATATATATATATATATATATATATATATATATATATATATGATAAGTTTAAATATATTTATCATTTAAATTTAAAAACACAAAGTATTAAACATTAAAAGTTAAGATTGAGGTCCAAATGTTAAAAAGCAATATAAAGTATTAAATGACAACACAAAGTATTAAACATTAAAAGTCAAGACTAAGGTCCAAATGTTAAAAACAACAAAGTATTAAACGTTAAAAAATGTGATATACTCAAGACTGAACATGTGATGCCCCAAATCCCGGGGGTCCGTTGACAACCTGTCAACCCGCGAAAAACCTGTATGTCTCATATCATGATACCCATATATGAGTAAAAATGGCCACATAGGCCCATACATCAATACTCACCAAAAATCTAACCAACTATATTACAATAGTTCAAGAGTTAATTACACCACTCTTAGTAAAAATATATATTAAAATTTAGAATTCTAATACACGTTTTACAAAATATATACCAAAGCCATAATCCGGATTTCTTCTAAAAATCGGCCTCTAATGAGCGCCATCTTCCCGAACACTCCTTGCCCTCGAGTCAATGTTCTTCGACAGTAGTGAGCAATGCCCAAGAGTGATAATTTCTACATGGGTTACTCCCCTAAGCGCACATGTAATGATTCACAAACACATTCGTCGAATACACGATCCTACTCAATGTCTACATGATCTGAACGAGAATGTGACTCACCTTTTCCCACTTATCGAGCACTCATTGACTTCCTCACGCATGCCTAAGCCAAGTGTGAGAAAATACTATTTTCAAAACAAAATACTTGTTCAAACATACTACCGAGTTTCTGCAAAATCTATCGGACAACGCTCCGAGGTGAATTGCCGGGTAATCTTCCGGGTCGCCATGGTCCGCTCCGATATGAATCGTTGGACAACCTTTCTAAGGCAATTTTAAATCTTCCTCTTGAAATCTTTTACAAATCCATTTTCCTTTTCTTCATGTCATGCACTCACACTTATCGATCTGTGCTGTCTCGGTGCATATGAAATGCATTATGCCATTTTCATGCAATTCATGTTAATACATTTTACATGCATATATTAACAAAAATTAACTCACAACACCATGTTATTCAATTCTTAGTAATAACATCAAAATTAGCTCACATGGGCTAATCAACAATCCAATTTAATTCCAATGGCTCTCACCCAATTATATTTTATATAATTCAAACATTCATGTTAACACTCTAAATTTTCATGCATTAACAATTTCTTTCCATACACACTCCAAGCCATTCATCTTAAGCAATATTTTGCTTACAACACACATGGACCATTTTCGATCCAACAAGCAAACTAGGACTGTTTTTAACAGTCCCACATCCATGAAGTGGGCTGTCCGTGGGCAGCCCTCTCACCAAGCATGGGTTCCACTTTGTGGAACCGAAATCCATGGCCATTTCTGGCCCAACAACACTCAAACCATAATTTATTACATAAATTATAACACAAGCCACACAAACAATACGTGGACTGTCCAAAACGTGTCCCAAATTTTTGGCATTTCAGTCCCAAGTTTCGGGACTAATCAAATGGCCCCTCACTGCGTCATTTCATCCAAAGCATTAACAAAGCTCTTAAAAAGGGATTAAATCAAGTAGGAGAAAACCCCTACCTCCACGAGTTGTCAAAAACTCCAATAAAACCTATGGCTCACTTATTAAATTTCTCAGAGCGTATAGAACAATCTCAGCTGCCCGATGAGAACCTAGACTTCCGCTCGAACACCGGGAAATCTAGAGAGAAGTTGGACTTTCTCTCTATAGAATTTGATTTCCTCATCCACTGCCGGATTCAGCCTCCAAAATGAGAGAAGAGATGTTCTTTTCTCTTTTCATTATTTCCTTTTTGTCCTCATTTTACGTCGGCTTCGCCATTATTAGCTCATTTGGATTTTATCCACTTTATCCACCTACTCCTTTGATTTTCCTCCACCAGAGATGCCACATGTCCACATGGGCCCCACACTCGAGCCTCGTCGATCGATTATGCACCCGACATATGGCAATAATCGCGGAGCCACTCAAAATGTGCCAAGTGTCTCGCATTACTCTCGTTGCCTCGAAAAACGTACAAATTTCTACTGTCTTGGAATTGGATGAAATTCGACGTGGTAGCTAGATTTCACGAGACGATTCCAACGGTGAAGTCCGTATTGTCATCCAAGATCTAGAAAAATTCCTGATTTTGACCGAAATTACCATTTTACCATTTTTCAGAAAATTAGATTTTCTCAGGTTTCACTGACATCCGATGGCAATCAGGTTCGATTTGTGCCCTGACCATTTGCGGCAACTCGACTGGGCTCAAACCTTCTCCTCCATCATCTACTCCATCATGCGGCACATCATCTCTTTGGTCTAAAGTCTCCACTCATCAAAGGACTGAATGTTACTTCGTAACTCATGTACTTCCTCTTACAATTGAGATTGCGTTGACTCAAGCTCTCTAATCTACTGATGAGCCGCCTTGAGGGGTGGCAAGGATGTAGAGGCATCAAATTTAAAGCTAGATGATTTATTTTTACTTGTCTCATACATGTATCTTCCATGTGATGAAGCCTCAACAACTTGTAGGAATATGTGATCCTTACCTTCCTTTGACAAAGGAACTTGGTTTCTAGATTCGTCTTAGGATTCCATAGCAATTAGCTATTGTATCTTCTCTTGAAACAAAATGTCATATGAAACTAGCAGTTTCTTAGTTAGGATATAAGATAGGTTTTTTGAGCACTTACTCCCACTTGTCTTGCACGTTGATCAATATAATCCTACATTCCCTCCGATGTTTTCCTCAAATGGGTCTTGTGAAAGAGCCATACCTTGCTCGGTGGGGCACCCTCCTTCATTTCCTGAAATAAACGCATTAGATATTAGATATGCAGAAATTGAGATAATTTAAAAAAATGTAAACTTTTTTTCTTACAATCTGTCTTGCATGCTCAGCTAACGATATAGACCCGCAGTTGTGTTGTGACATTCCAGATCCTGGTTTACCAATCTCAATATGAATATTTCTTGATTGACGCTCTCTTATCGATTGGAATGAAGCATTATTCCACCGATGCTGCCAACTCTGCTACACCTCATCAGACACAAATGCAGGTTTTTTGCCTTTCCTCCGATGATGAAGCATATCCGAGTATCTCTTACCCGCGAGCTGCTCCTACAATTTCTTAACAATCCCATTCCAAACATCCTCCAACTCATAGTATTTCTATAATATATAAAGTTAGTCCACGTACATGGACTTGAAAAAAAAAATTTGATAGTCTCCCCTAAAAAATGCATTATCCAAAAATTACATACAATGTTTTTCAATGTACATTCACCAATTCTCAATAAATTCCACCAATTCATGTCAACTCACATTCACATTATTTGACAATTCTCAATATATAAAACTTAAAAAGCATAATCCAAACAACATTAATTTGAAATTATCAAGCATTTTCAATCATATCAACATTCAAATATCTCAAACATAATTATATATATATATATATATATATATATATATATATATATATATATATATAAATCAAAGAAAGATATATTTAAAGTTATACTTATATTCATCAATACTCAGAACTACATTCAGAACAATTCTATATTTATACATTATTTGACAATTCTCAATATATACAACTTAAAAAGAATAATCCAAACAACATCAATTTGAAATTATCAAGCATTTCAATCACATCAAAATTCAAATATTTCAAACATAATCTAAAGCAATTTCACTTTTATTAAAATTTAAATCTACAAAATACATAAGTTTTAGCAACCTAAACATTTATTTACCTGAAATTCACCCCAATATAGATCTCGAACCTCTCGTGACATCGCTTTCCACCTGTGTCCATCTTGATGTAGTCTCTCATGAAAGATATGACATATCCGAGATGACCTCTCATGTGACTCAACAAAGCTGCAATTATATAAATGTACAAGTATTAATTTAACATAAAGCACAATTAAATAGTATTAAATGTCTCACCTCCCATCATGCACTCATAGTCTCTTACGACTACCTATATAGCTAATTCCTATGTCAGAATCTAAACCAGGTGTGATAGGAGTATGTGGTTGTGATTCGAGGCCTAATCTTGGAGAATGGGATGTTTGAGGTATCTCTATGGATGGACCGAGAGAGCTGGGACGACCGGGCCGTGTGATGTGAGATGGGATGTGTTTGCCACAAATGTCGACGTGTTTGGGCCAACTGTCTCTGTACCAAGTGGTGTAGTAGTGGATGCAAATACTGCTGATGTAGAAGTAGCTGCTGAAGATGAAGAATGACCCCTTCCAATGCCTCGTCCTCCACTATCCCTCATGGGTACACTTCCAGCATGACCTCGACCCCTCATACTGAATGAAAAAATTTAAAAAATAAGACAATCAACAACTGAACACTTGTACTATAACATTATTCAGCTACAACTACCTTTTTATTCACTGTGAGTTTCATTCATATCATTTAAATCCAATTCATCCTCATTAAAAAAAAAAAAAAGACAATTAACAACTGAACACTTGTACGATAACATTATTCAGCTACAAGTACCTCTTTATTAACTATTAGTTTAATTCATATCATTTAAATCCAATTCGTCCTCTGAATTAGATGAACTTTATGTTTGTAATTCTTCTTCTTCTTCTTCCATAATATCTTATGGGTCACCTATTGGATCATTTAATGTCCTTTGAAAATCTTCTTCAGTAATTTCAACATTATGGATTTCAATTAACTCCTCTTGAAAAGGAGGAGGTTCTTGCACATATGTAGTCTTTGAAAAGCTTCTTGGCATCACAACAACTCTTCTTGGTTTGATTTTTTTTCGACCCACCAATCAACTTTGTATTTTCGCATACTTGGGTATGAACAAAAATATACTTAAGCTACTTGCATTGCCAGGACAAAGGGTTCATACTTGTCATATCATCTTCTATGGTTTATCTCAACAATGTTGTATTGCTCATGAACTCTTATACCCATATTAGGATTAGGATCAAACCAATCACACATGAAGAGAACTATTCGCTTAATTGGCTAGTTAAGATATTCCACTTCCACTACTTCTCTTAACTGACCATACCAATCATTCGCATTATGGCTATAATTTTAGCCTTTGATGCAAACCCCACTATTTATTGACATTTTACCTGCACCACATCCAACAGTGTGAAACTTATAGCCATTATATATTTTAACAGTTCCCAATGGACTTTTTGCGAGATCTTTATGAAGTTGTTATGGATACTAGAGTTTGGATCTTCTTCCTGGAACGATATAGGTATTTTACACATGTTAATAGCATTAAGTTTAATTGATAGGGTGAGAAAAAGAAGATTTACATATGCTTTGAACCAGATAGCGAAGTCCATCTCAAGTTTAGTATCAATTTCTGTATTTGTTATGTTTGGATTGAGATGTTGCAACATATCAGTGTAAATCCTATTGTTTGATAGAAATTTGGATATGTTAGTTAAAATATAATCAAGTTGTAAACAATATAATATATAGATGTTTGAATCATAAAAAAATTAACCTGATATATGGTTCAACTTCTTCACAATTAAGCAAAATGTAGGAATGAGATGCCTTATATTCTTGTTGAGTCATATGTCTCGTTCTGGAACGACCAAGTGGTCTACCACTGTATTTAAAAATTGATAGGTTTCAAGGATCATCCGATGAAATATAATCGCCACCACCTTCATAATTTTGAGGCACCCAGCCCTGCTTTGTTTCCGTACATGACTTTTTGAAATAATATGAACAAAACACTCCGATGCCTTTCTTAATTAGATATGTATTGCATATCGAGCTTCACATGTGCTTTATTCCCGATATCGAAATAGCTCAATTTATGAAGATGGCTCTATAAAATGATATGCTAAGTAAGACACATGCACTAATTCAAGGTTATCGACCATTTTGATTTACAAGTTAGGTTTTAACTCCCTCAAATGGATTCACCAACTTAATTGCACGCTCTTGTAATGCCTACCATGTAAGTGAATCGAAGACGTTCCATGAATCAAAAACTCGAGGAATATTCTTCCAACTCTTGTATAAAATAATCGGGATGTTTGATTCAAGTCCGTCATGTCTTCATTTGTAATTATCAAGGTAGCTTAGACTTTTAAAAACAAGCTAAGCTCTGGTGAATAACCTTCCAATACACAGCGTGCAGTAGTTCTAAATGCTATAGGCATCAACCTCTGCATGAAGACATGACAATCATGACTTTTCATTCCAAACAACCTCAATCTTTGTTTATACACACATCTACCCATGTTAGACACGTAACCATCAGGAAATTTCAATTTTGTTAACCAATCAAACAACTCCTTCTTAGCCCTATTGTCTAGGGTGTAGCAAGCCTTAGGGTATTTTCCCATTGAAGCCAAATGATCAAGTTCTGGCCTCCGACAATAGGTATTGAGTTCTTGCCTTGACTTAAGAGTGTATCTTGTTTTACCATGTATATTCAACAATGTATTAAACAAGTTGTCGAACACATTCTTCTCAATGTGCATGACATCAAGGTTGTGTCGAATTATATTAGAGCTCTAATATGGAAAGTCCTAGAATATGTCGTGATTCTCCAACCACATGGTCGACTAACCTCCACGTCATAAGCATCGACTCGGCCACCTTCTTCAAACCTGTGATGATCAATTATGTTTCTTAGCATCTCAACTCCGATCTAACTGGAGGTGCGCCAACTGTCACAATTTTGGTTTTCACAAATGCAATCTTATTACGTCTAAATGGATGATCAAGTTCTAAGAACTTCCTATGATTATCAAACCAGGACTGCTTATCACTCCTATTTAGTCTGAAGGAATCTAAGTCCTCCATACAATAAGGACAAGCCAACTGTCCTGTTGATGTAAGATCCCAATTGCCGCCCCGTACCCGACCTGACCCGATTGGCGGATCTGAACCGGATCTAGGGGAACGCGGTCCTCACTTTCATTTCCAATCCAAATACAAATA
Source organism: Tetrastigma voinierianum (assembly GCA_016808115.1). Lineage (NCBI taxonomy): Eukaryota > Viridiplantae > Streptophyta > Magnoliopsida > Vitales > Vitaceae > Tetrastigma > Tetrastigma voinierianum. The sequence continues at coordinate 283,965 of JAEQBH010000025.1, forward strand.
AAATAAAATAAAAAAATTCAATACAAATGTGAATACATTTTTAATACCAAACACATTTCAAATACTCATTGGGTATACGTAAAAATATACATTAAACATTTTTCTGAAAACTAAACATTTTACTTTAAGTGCCCATCATTTCGGGGATAACTCCCATATTGTACTCATCATTTACAAAATTTATCGAGTTTTCAATATAAAAACATTTTACAAAATAGAATCGAGTTTAACTTTCACAAAATACTTTATACAAAACAATTAATTCAATTTCATATGCATGCACAAGCATCGAGTTTTACTCTCCTCCGAATGACTTCGACATCGTCTCTGGTTTGCGGTGGTCTTCACTCAGACCACCTATTCACTTGGTACCACGCCGCTGATACAAAATAACACGCCAAGCATTTTCATGCTTAGTGGTTCTTATACAACTCTATTCTCTCTTCATTTCATTTTAAATCGAAACATGCAATATTTATAAAACAAAGTTTTGTACACTTTCAATGACCAATGCAAGATAATACGATCTATATATTTATTCAAAAATCAATTCAATTTTCATTGGTCATCTCAAGCTACGCATTTTCAGGCGTAAAGAAAGAAAAAAATTCATTCAAAGCAGAATCGTGCACTTTTCTAATCTCATTATCATTTCACCTTATCAATTTAACCTATACTTTCTAAGGCATAGATTACGAATCAATGGCCAACCCATTGGTCGTAGGTCAAGATATATATATATATATATATATATATATATATAGTATATATATATATATATATATATATATATATATATATATATATATATAATATACTCTATTGCGTACACTACCGATATTGTCTCCGCCAGACTACGACGCAGATGCCATAATAGTACGCTTGTTCAACTCTTACTGTATACTAATTTATCCTTAACTCAAATTTAACTATAATATTCTTTAAGGGCATTAAAATCATTAAATACAATTTACAATAGTATATATGTACATTTGTATGCAAATAGAACATTTTCACATCTACGCAATTTTCTTATGCAAATTGCTTACAAGCAATTGTCTCAAATCACTTAAAACAAATCATTTCAAACACAAATGAATAATCACTTTCTTGTCAATCATTTCCAAAATTCAAATCATTTCTTAATTATTCAAATATTTTAGAAATAGCAAGAGAGTTTAGGAACAAACCAAAAATCGTCGCTTTGATTCCAATCTTCGGAATCTAGACTTCACGCGGCTTTCTCCTTGTCTTACTATTCAAATACAATGACAATCACATATTAGTCAGTTATTCTAGGAGTTCTATTTTCAGTAGGAATTCGAATCATCTCATTTGGATAACCCAAACTCAAGTTACGGCATTTCAATGCCAAACTAGTCGATGCCAAGCTCACTGGATCACCCACTATTTTTTTCGATTTATGGGGTCTTAAATCCAGAAATTGGTAATGGTTCCTTCACACATTTGAAGATATGGTTTTAAGGTTTCTTCTTCAATTGGAATCATCCAATTTGGATCACCCAAACTCAAGTTATTGCATTTTACATCTAGACTACTCTATTATGCAAAACATAATCTGCATATAGCTCCACTTTGACAGATTTCTGGGCACTTTGGGGTTACAATTTCATACTCTTCCTTTAAGTAAATTATTCCCCTAGAAGTCTAGGTTACCCATAATTTTGAATCACTCAATTTGGATGAGTGAAACTCATTTTATGGCCAAAACACCACAACTACACCCAAAACAGGGCATACCCATGAGCTACCCAAACTCACCTTTAAGCCCATATTCGGGAGCCTTAGTGCTACAATTTGCTTCTGGTCCCTTCTATCCATTTTTATCCCTATCTCTTATGGTTATTTACCAATTGGAATCACTTCATTTGGATGATAATAACTTAACGTATAACCAAAACAAGAATAGGGGTTTTGATAAATTTTTGACAGCATTTCTTTTGAAAACTCAACATTTCCCTTTTACAAACATTCATCAAAACCAATCAAAACCAAAACCAACCAACAATACTCTTCAAAACTCAACCCAAAACAACCCCTAACTCAACTACAACCAATACAAACACCTTTAACCCAAAGGTTGGGGTTTTCATCAACTCATACTCAAGAAAATTGGATAGGGTTTAGTTTTTCTTACCTTTCAATCCTTGATTCTCTACCACCAAGCTTTCTTCTTGTTCTTTGATCTTTAATCTTCAGTTTTTATGGAGCAAAATCACAAATCTCCTCCTCCCTTTCACACCCAACCGGATGGAGCCCTAGCTTTTCTCCTCTCAAAAAAAAAAAAAAAAAAAAAAAAAACATGAATGCCCAAATGGCATTCCATAGACCATATTTTGGTCTTTAATCTGATTAAAAGATTGAGGCCTTGTTTGGCCTTCTCATTAAATCCACTTTTCTCATTTTTTTCCATTTTAATACTTCATTTCACTTCATTTACATTTTGGCAATTACATTATTCATTTATGACCCTTAGGTCCCCATTTGACATTTTTTAGCAAATTTATTTGGCTCCTGTAAAATTTCCGGGTTGTATATATTTTTCATTCTTAGGATTTAAATTTCGGAAAAAACTCATTTACTTTATTTTATACCCTAAACATGTTCTGAAACTGTTAGATTATTTTTAGGGCATTACAACTCTCCCCTCTTTAAGAAAATTTCGTCATCGAAATTACCTTTATTGAACATTTAGGGATATTGATGCCGCATAACTTCTTCGCTTTCCCGTGTGGCTTCCTCGGTCTTATGGTTTCTTCACAACACTTTGACTAGTGGGATTCACTTGTTCCGTAATTCTTTCACTTCTTGAGCCAAGATCTCTACTGGCTCCCCTTCATACGTCAAATCTGGTCTAAGCTCAATCCTCTCTGAAGAGACTACATGCGATGGGTCTGAACTGTACCTCCTCAACATTGACACATGAAAAACATTATGGATCTTTTCTAACTCTAGAAGTAAGGCCAATTTGTATGCCACTGGACCCACATTTTCAATCACTTCATATGGCTTAATGAACTTAGGGCTCAACTTGCCATTTCTCCCGAATCTCATTACCTTCTTCCAAGGCGATACTTTCAAAAACACCTTCTCACCGATCTCATAACGAACATCCTTTCTTGTCATGTCGGCATAAGACTTTTTTCTATTTATGGCCACTTTCAATCTTTCTCTAATCATTTTCACTTTTTCCTCGGTTTCTTGAATCAAATCGGGGCCAATTAATTTCTTCTCGCTTAACTCGGTCCAACACAATGGTGTTCTGCATTTCCTTCCGTAGAGAGCCTCGTAAGGTGCCATTCTAATACTCAACTGGAAGCTATTGTTATACACAAATTCAACTAGAGGAATGTGTCTATCCTAACTACCCTCATAGTCGATCACACAACTTCTCAGCATATCTTCCAACACTTGGATCACTATTTCCGATTTTCCATTTGTCCATGGGTGGAATGTCAGGTCAAATTCAATCGAATGCCTAAAGCCTCGTAATTTTCCTCTCCCTTAAAATCTCGAGGTGAACTCCTGGATTCTATATGAAATGATGGATATTGGAACCTACAACCGAACTTTACTTATGTACAATTTCGCAAGATGTCAAGTGAATAAATGCTCACCAGGTATGAGCTAACTTAGTCAATCAGTCTACCATGACCCAAACTGAGTCATGCTTTCTTCCTGTCAATGGTAACCCAACCACAAAATCCATGGTGATTCGGTCATATTTCCACTCAGGTATTCTAATAGGCTATAATAATCCCTAAATAACTTGGTGCTCTGCCTTCACTTTTTGACACACCATACACTTGGTCACAAATTCTGATACATCTCTTTTCATTCTGGACCACAAGTACGAAACCTTAAAATCTTGATACATCTTTGTGCTACTTGGATTCATAGCAAAAGATCCACTATGTGCCTCTTCTAGAATGGCTTTCTTCAATTCACTATCATTAGTTACAAAAACCCGATCTTTATAATACAAGGATCCATCTTCCTTCATGGAAAACTCGGTTCCTTTTCCCTCTCAAATCTGACTCATTATGGCGTAAATTCCTTTCATCATTCTTTGTGCCTCTAGCACCTCGACCAACAAATTCGGCCCAGGCCATTAACTCGCCACTATTTCACCGTCGTCCTATCAATGACAAGTGAGCATTCAATGCTCGTGAAGGCTTCGGTGATTAACTTCTACTCAACACATCCGCCACTACATCGCCTTCCGGGTGATAATCAATCATGCAATCATAATCTTTAATCAATTCCATCCATCTACGCTGTCTCGTGTTAAGCTCGCTGTGAGGGCAAATACTTAAGATTCTCAGATCTATGAAACACTTTTCCCCGTATAGATAATGTCTCCATATTTTCAATGCAAATACAATAACGGCTAATTCCATATCACGCGTAAGGTAATTCTTTTCATGCGGCTTCAACTGCCTTGAAGCATAAGCTACCACTTTACCCTCTTGCATAAGGACGCATCCGAGTCCATTTAACGACGCATCGCTAAAAATCACATATTCCTTATCGTAGGTCGGCTGAGTAAGAACCGATGCCTCAGTTAAGAACGCTTTCAACTTTTTGAAACTGGCTGGACACTTTTCATTCCATTCAAATTTCACATTCTTTTAGAGCAATCTCGTCATAGGGGCCACATTCATCGAAAACCCCTTAACAAACCTTCTGTAGTAACCCGCCAATCCCAGGAAACTATGCACCTTTGTGACATTTCTCGGTGGTTTCCATTCAATAATCACCTCTACCTTCTTTGGATCCACTTGAATTCCTTCTTCTGATACAACGTGTCCAAGGAAAGACACTTCTCTCAACCAAAATTCACATTTGCTCAATTTTACATATAACTTTTCCTTTCTCAAGGTTTCTAGCACTACCCAAAGGTGCGTATCATGATTTTCCCGATCCTTTGAATACACAAGGATGTCGTCTATAAACACTACGACAAACTGATCTACATACGATCGGAAAACACGGTTCATTAAGTCCATGAAAGCCGCAGGAGCATTTGTCAACCTAAACGGCATTACAAGGAACTCGTAATGTCCATACCGCGTTCTGAACGCCGTCTTATGCACATTCATATCCTTAATCCTCAATTGATGATACCCAGATCACAAGTCAATCTTCGAAAAGACACTTGCACCTTTCAATTGGTCAAACAAGTCATCAATCTTGGGTAACAGATGTTTGTTCTTCATTATCATCTTATTTAGTTGCCTATAATCAACACACAACCAAAGTGTACCATCTTTCTTCTTAACAAAGAGCACTGGCGCTCCCCATGGTGATACACTTAGACGAATAAATCCCCATTTAACAATTTCGTAATCGGGGCTTCAATTTTAACCCAAAGGAGCCATTCTATATGGTGTAATGGATGCCGGAGTGGCACCCTGAATAACGTCAATTGCGAACTCAATCTCTCTCTATGGAGGCAATCCTGGAAACTCCTCCAGAAATACGTCTGAATAATCACAAACTGTAGGGATGTCTAATAGGCTAGGACTCACTTTTCAGATCTATCACATACGCCAAGCTGGCTTCACACCTTTCAACTTCATCAGTTTCCAGCAATAGTGGCGACATCACATTAGAGAGGGGGTTTGACCTCTCGTTGATAAAAGTCACTTCCTCGCCACTCGGTGTCCTTAAGGTCACTCTCTTTATTCTACAATCAACTACCGCTTGGTGTTGGGACAACTAATCCATCCCTAATATCACATCAAACGCTCTAAATGAAAACTCGATCAAATCTCTAGGAAATTCATACTCTCGGATTCTAATGGGGCAATCTCTATAAACTCTATTCACAATGACACTATGCCCAAGTGGATTGGTCACCAAAATATCATACTCGGTTTCACTCTTCGGTAGACTACCCAAACTTGGAATGGAAGTGCAAACATAAGAATGGGTTGAACTTGGATCAATCAATGCATATATAGTAGTCTCAAAGATATAAAATTTACCAACTATCACATCCGGTGCATCTTTGTCTTCCATCGTTTCTATCAGATATGCACTAGCCTCTGAGCACGGCATCCCGACGCCTCATAGTCCGGTGGCCGCCTGTCTCTCAAGATAATCTGATGCAACATCAGAACTTCCCGAAATATACCCTGGTTGTTTTTAAACATAATTAGGGTATTTTGTAGGTATAATTTGAATTTTTCGTAATGTAAATTCAAAATGTGAAAATTGATAAACCCGGAAAGAAGCAAGGGTAAATTTGTAATTTGTCAAAATGGGACATAAAAGTCATAAGATAAGAAGATTATAGGTTAAAGTGAAATATGCATAACTTGAGTTGCAAATAAAGGGGACTTTGAGGACCAAAGGGCAATAAAAAGGAAAATTAAATATAACAGGGGATAAGACCAAAAATATCTCATTTTTGGGTCTAAGAAGGAGAGCAAAACGTAGAGAGACGGAGAAGAAGAAGAGAAGAGAAGAGGAAGAGGAAGAGGAAGAAGAAGCTAAGAAAGGTATGGATTTTTGTACACTAGTATGGATGCTATAATTTTGTATGGAACTTACTAAGTTTTGTATGGATTATTAAGGTTTTGGGTATGGATTTCCTCCTTGAGCTAGGGTGTGAGGGTTAAAGAGTATGAATACTTGTTGGGAGTATGGAAATAATGATTTGGTATGGATTATCGACTTTCGACTTTAGTATGGAAAATCAACCATAAACCCATTTTTTTTTACGACTCGGGGTCTAAAAGAACCCTAGTTGGTATATTGGAGGTGTTTGGCAATTTTAGACCAGATTTGGAGTTGTTTTGGTTTGGTTTTGTGGTTGATTTGGGGTTGTATGGAAACTAAGTATGGATTCCCCAAATTTTTGAGACTTAGGAAACTCTCCTAACCCATTAATTATGTAAGATGGGGTTAGAAAACCATAAGTCTTCCCCTATATGTGTTTTGGAAATTGTTTGGTTGTGTTTTGGACTTGGGTTGGTTGATTGTAATCCTCAATTGAGGAATATTTGTATTAAAGAAATATTGGGGTTTTAGGGGAGATGCTGTCAAAATTTCTCCAAAACCCATGTTTTTGTCCTTGTCATAATTTTTTCGTCCAAACTCTGTTTCGGATGTTCTTGGACTATATGGAAAGCTCTTTGAGTCTAGAATCCATCCATATATAACTTGATGAAATTAGAACTCATATTAGGTCCATAAATCATGAAAAAAAGTAGGCCCTGCTGCTTCAGCTCGTAGTCATTGTTCATAGGAAGCCTTCAACTTCGGACGACCATAATTTCCCTTCTTCTCGCTTCAACTCCGCTTCCTATGTTCTCGACTCCATGGAAAACCCTTGAGTCTAAAAATCCATCCATATATAGCTTGATGAAATCGGGAATGATAGTAAAATAGCCTCATAAGCATACATGATAACCATAGTTATTCATTTGGCTATAATTTATATACGAAAAACGGAAGATACGAATAAATGATTGTAAATATCTCACATGATTCTAATGAAAAATTATTCTGAATATGATATGTAATCAACATAAATACATGATGGATTTTTTGCTTAGAACCTGGTAGAGGGATAGATGGACATGCCTATTAGGAAAAAACAAGTCTACAACATACTGATCAGTTCGCCCTGTTTGGGTTATTACAGCACCTTAGGGCCCTTATAGATGGTCAGTATTGTCTCATTAATGATACAACGCCTTTCGTGCCATAGATACTCATTATCTAGCACAATGAGGATAATAGTGCCTGCCTTTATGCACTCACCGTTCGTGACAAAGGAGTACGCCTTTAGCCCTATAGTTTCTCATCCACTCTCAGCTAAAACCGGGTGTCCAAGTGACAACCCACAACCCGCGGACACTAGTGGATGCTCAACCCGACACCCCTCACGGAAAATCTGCAGTCTCCTTTGTACGGGAGCCCCACTCCAAATACAAACCCGTCCCAAACAGCCTAATATGGCCACAGGTCCCAACAATCAACTTATGACCACATCTAAGTTCATATCCACTAAACAGAGTAAAAATAATGGCCACTTGCATCAATACTCACAAAATAAATATCCCAACTATATTCCAATAGTTTCAAGAGGTAATAAATTATCCTTATACATCATATATCAAACTGTAGAGTTCTAATACATGTGTGTTGCTAACAAAACCAAAAGCCACAACCCGACTCTCTTCTTAAAACTGCCTCAGATGAGCCGTCTCCCGACCGCCTCCCTCGTATTCGAAAATAATATCCCCGACTGTGGTGAGCTTATCGCTCAAAGAGTGGAATCCTCACCCCTAAATGGGTTGATTCCCACCCAAGTGCATATATGCAATGCTTCAGTAAACACACATTCAAGCAAATTGATCCTACTTGAATGTTTAAATGACTAACCCATCGTTCCAGTCCTCACTGACTCCCCCACACTTGCCTAAGCCATGTATGAGAAAAACATCTTTTCAAAACAAAACTCATATTTTTGAAAATACACTCACCGCCCAGAAAATACGGGACTACCCGAGGCGAATGTGTCGAGAACCTTCCCAAAAATCATGGTCCTCATCTGAAATGATCTGTTGGACCGTCTTCCAACCCCATTCTCCGAAAATTCATCCCGTGACTCCTTTCAAAAACGCTGCTTTTCTTTCACCCTTCATGTCATGCACTCACCTAATTTCTAGGCTACCCCAAAAGGTATACGTAGATGTATTATGCCATTTCACACAATATATACAACACAAGAAAATATACCATCAGCGTATATATTTATATAATTTACAATTACACCACATGTAATTCAACAATATCAACCATCACCCAAATTAGCTCATCACTAGCTAAACACAATCTCATCTCCACTGCCCACAATGTACTCATTCCATATATCTGAGCAACTACAATTCCCACTAATGGCTCTATACACACAATTGTATTCCATAATTGGTGGACATCATATTAATACAAGAAGTTCATGCATTAACCTATCCATTTCCACACAATTAAGCCATTCATATTCTCATCAATTTCAAGAACCCAACACATGGATGTTTTCGGGTCCATTTCACACTAAAACCCCGGACCTGCTTTACAATTCCAAAATATGGGTCGGCCCACTGCAAAATTAATTCCTCTTACACTTGCCTCTCTGTGGAACCGCATTTCCACTACTCTATACACACAAAACACAATTTAATGTATAATTACCACAATAAGCGTACCCAATGTTGACTGAATCGACCAACGAGTTCCAATAAATTCCCATAAATGCGGTTCCATGTTTTGGGACCGATCAAATGGCCCCTCACGACCTCAAACCAACTTAAACATTACAAAACACTTAAATAAAGTGTAAAACAAGTAGGATGAAACCCCTACCTCATGGAGTTTGTCGAAACTCCTCAAAACTGGTGCCCAAGCTTTGCCTCGGGCCAGGTGTAACAACTCTTCCTTCTTGTCTAAAGAAACTGACTATCCGATCAATCAAAATCTAGAGAGAATGTGCACTTCTCCGGCTCTAGAAAATCACCATTTCATTTTCCGTGATTCAGCCCAAAGACACCGCTGCTTTTTGCCTTTCTTTTTGGCCTTGAATCAAGAAGACAACACTATTCTTATCGCTTGTCTTATTCAATTAAACTTTTAACAATGCCCATTAGTGTCCCTTCTCTGATTACATTTGGCACTATCTCTGGCCGTCCATCTCCATCATTTCCCATCACATGTAATCTTATTCGCACATGAAAGATACGTTATATGTGACTTTGTCAAGATCAAATATCGCTTTACTAAGACCATACTGAATCGCCCTCGAACGTGTAAATTCCGAACGTTGCTTAATTCGATGAAATTAGACGTGGTAGCGCTAGGATTTCTCGGGCGAGACGATTCCAAATCTGAAATTCGCTGGTCATCCGAGGATCCAGATAATAAATTCTTTAATTCGACCGAAATTACGATTCATTTCGGTAAAATCCCATTTTCTCAGTCTTACAATCTCTTCCTTAAAAGTGAATTTGTCTCCAAATTTTTGACAATCACATCACTCACATGCATATGCAACGTGCACTCTACCATGATGTGTAAACAAACATTTAAATCTTAAACGACTAAACCACTGACTTCATCCTAAACAAGAAGTGATAGGCGGCCCGCATCATGTCCGCTCCCACGTGGACTCCTCCACTCCATACAAGGTCGCCTTACAGCGACCCTCACTAGCCTCACTAGCTTTTACGCCCGCAAACCCGATCACGGCTATCCAAATGCACACCGGTCCCTCCTCGAAGGTCCCATCGCTGTCGACCTCAATCGTCCCCCCAATCCACCACATGAGCCGATCCGAGCATACTTCCGGAGCACGGAGACGCTGAAACACCTCGCGGACACTGACATGTCGGGCCAGAAAAGCCAACCGATACGCTACACGCCTACCCTCTCGAGTATCCCGATAGGGCCCAATAAACCCCTACGATAACTTCCCCGCTCCCGAACCCGACTAATTTCCTTGTGCATCACCTTCAAGAAAAACGCGTGATCCCCAACCTCGAACCTCGCAAAGGGTCGACGGGGTCGTACATCCGCATAGCTCTTCTCTCGCCGCCGCCTCGAGCCGTGAGAAGACGCCGTCGTATCAAACCTCACCTTCCTGAGGTGTCTCTGACCGATCAGACTGCGGATGTGAGATCTCTCCCACCTTGGTCCAACATAACAGTGATCTACACGGCCTCCCATACAATCTCTCATATGGTGCCATTTGTATACTCGCCTAATAACTATTATTGTAGCATTCCACTAAGGAAATCGCTTCCCTCCCAGCCTACCCTTATGATCCAGATCATGCTCAGCTGTCTCTCTAACACTTATATATAATCCACATAACATGTAACCCTACACAACCTCGTCGTGTAAACGCTGACCTTCCCAAGGTCACAATCACTGACAATCCAATGGATCGTCAACCTAATCCATGTCATGAATGACATCCATATACCGAGCCCTTGCCGGCTCAACAACACCTAATGCAATTTCCAAAGGGGTATCCAAATCTCGAGTCACCCCGACTCCTATCACTCAACTCTAAGTCTCGCGGATAACTCCGACCGTGTTTTCATCTCGAGTCACCCCGACTCTATCATTCAACTCTAAGTCCGCGTGATAACTTGACCGGGTAGGTCTTTTCTGGGGCAACATAACTTTCTGGGCCACACTCGCGAGCTCTTACATTCACACAAAAATTTCAGATATCTCCAAGGGTCTCTTACACCCACATAGAAATTTCTGATTTCCACTCCGGCCCTTACACCCACAATGTACTCGGGATAGCTCCTGCCCTTACACCCTCACGTAAATTGGGACGTCCCTGCCCTTACACCCACACGTGGGGCTCCGGATACCTCCCTGCCCTTACACCCACACAAAAATTCGAGATATCTCCCCGGGTCTCTTACACCCTAACTCCATGCTTCTCACCTTAGGGGATTAATGGCCCCCTTCTTGCTTCGCCTCTCACACACACATCAATTTCTTCATTTCCCGACTGAACCATTTAGTCTTCATCGGACATAGCCCCAAAGACAAACTCCAACCCACACTCACCAAGAGTGGTGAATGACCATACCATGCACCCACACCCGACTCGACGCGGATGTTACCGCGGCACACGAACGAATGACGCCACACCGGGTGACACCCAATCTCTAGTCCACCATGAGCAGAATCTCGGAGATCTCTCACTCATAATCCCGACCTATCAGGTCAACTCTCACCCCACATCCTAGGGAATAACATCTACACCTAGCTTCTCTAAAGGCCTCAACCTTTAAACCTAAATCCATCACGCAAGATGCATTAATGAATGAATATGATGCATCCATTTTAAACACTACTCTAGTCAACAAGTGTGAGAGAAACGCATCTTGCACATCCGCCTAACTCAACGCCGCCGTACCACGAGATCTCCGCCTCCCAGACAATCCGCCTCATATGCCTGTAGCCGGGCGACAACACACATGGGCCGTGGCCTCGCTCACTAGGAAGTCCCACTGCGGAGTCCCGTACCCGGGCCCTCGACTCCACACTCGCCCTCCGCCCACCTGCAGGCTGCCGAAGGTGCTCGTGATACCACCCCGAAACCGAAACTCCGGTTCCTCCCGACTGCACTGTGGAGGAATGGAACCGGTGACACTCTCCCGCCTCTACGACCGATCGCGCCGTCCCAATACCTGGGATCCTTGTCTCTGGGGGTAATCCCGTCTCACATGCCCAGCTCGGTCTGCCAGGCGTAACATATCATCCGCCCTAGCCGACTGGGGATGCCCAACCTCGTCCCGGGTCCCGAAACCCCGTGTGAAGCGTGTCTTATGCCTCTTCCCGAACTAGAAGCAAGGCCGATCCTCCCTCTGCTACTAACACCCGCATCCCGAAAGTGCTCCGAGCATCCTTGATCTCTCTCTACGGTCGTGGCCGCCCCAACCATGGAGTCCATGTCCCGCAGGGCGGTCCCACGATCCCCGCCTCGAATCGGACAACTTCACCCCATTCTCCTCGAATCTCCCAACCTCGCTATGTCCGCGGGCCACGTAGTCATCGCTGAAACGAGCTAGGGCCCGTGAATCTAGCCACGTACTCCATCACATCTCATCATTCCCTACTCAAGCTCTAGGAACTCCTAAGCCTTCGCATGCCTCGCAAGATCCGGGAAAATACTTTACCCATGAATGTACTCCCCGAACTTTGCCCATGTCATCGGCTTCTCCTTAGGTCTTGGGGAGGTCCTCGCTCCATTTCCACCATACTTCGCTGTTCCCACCTCTAGCCGGAACGCAGCCTGGGCCTATCCCGGGTCGTGCTCGGGCAATCTCCATAGCTCCTAACACCTTCTAACTCCTCGCATGAACCAATGGTCTCGCCACCATCGGATCTCCTCCCGGGGGGTGGAATGTCGAGGATGATGTGCCCTAAACCCCGGGATGGGCTACTAGACCTCCCCGACTCACTTGGCCGCACGGGTCCGCGTGCACAGCGCTCGTCGCAATACATACCGCCTCAGCAAAATCCTACTGGTCAAACACTGGTGGTGCCTGACTGGTACCCCGTGGACGACCTCTACGTCCTCGCCCTCGACTAGCCATCTACATATGTCAAATGACAACAAGATTCATTTAATTTTCATTTCAGTCTAACTAGCAATGCACATGCCAATTACTAATAGACTTGACGACCATGAACTGACCCGTTCATTTCCTAAGTGGCGCTAACTTCCAACCACTCAATTCATTTATTTCAATAAATTTCTAAGCTTTCCTGTTCATTTCATTATCCAAATCCCTAAGGTCATAGTTCCTAACCTTAGGATTTACCCTTTTCCTATACGCATTACACCATGCATATAATTTCCTGCGTAACAACCGCGCAATCATCATTCCCATATCCATCACACCGTGTATATGTCCTTTCACGCAATTTGAAACACAAAATCAATCAATCAAAAACATGCAACATTAATGACGTATCCCAAAGGTGTAAATACAGCCCCGAGACACCATTCACACATCGAAAAACATTTTATATACTATGTCTTTGCATTTATAGGCAATGCAAGACAATTTATTCAATATATCAAATCATATTTATCAGCAAAAATTTTATTTTTGATAATTTCATTTTTTAAAAATTTTCTCTCATTTTATTTGATTTGATTTGATTTTTTTTTTCTCTTATTTCCAGCTATTGGAAAATACCAAAAAAAATATATACCTATATATATATTTTTTTCTCATTTTCTAGAATACTCAAATAAATTTATAAAAATTTATTTTATTCAATTTTCTTCAGTTTTACAAATTGTAAAACCTTAGAAAATTATTTTCTTCATCTCATTTTTTTTTCATTTAATTCTGGACATTTTGTCCAAAATTTCCTCAAAACCTCATGATCCAACTCTAAACCTAGTGTTCAACCTTAAAATTTTAATTTTTTTTTGTCATCCAATAAACCAAATAAATTGATTAAAATTTATTTCCTTTATTTTTCTTTGTTCCAGTTTACTCACTGTAAACTCCTAAAAATTTTCCAACACACCAAGTGCTAATTGCCTAAGCACACAAACAATTACAACACATAATTCATGTTATGCATATTTTTCACACAACAATTCATCAAATCACACAAAACACACCAAACACCTGAATGCAGTGTCCTAGTTTTGTCTCGTGATTTTCTAGGTAATCTCATACCTAAACTTAACATCGAACCACACCTAGTGGTGATGTTCTCACACCTCAAAGACTATGGCCTAAGCCCAAATCCCCTCAAGCCCTAGGTAGCCGTATACCTATGCTCGATACCAAGTCAGTGGACGCCCAAAACCGTGTCCGCTGACAACCCGTCAACCCCAGAATACCGTGATGCTCTGCAACCCGAGACCCTCGCGAAAAATCGTAGTCTCCTTTGTACGGGGAGCTCTACCCAAATACAAAACCTGTCCCAAACATTTCAATATGGCCACACAGTGTCCCAACAATCAACTTATGACCACATCGGGTTCATATCCAATTAAAATGAGTAAAAATAATGGCCACTTGCATCAATACTCACAAAATAAATATCCCAACTATATTCCAATAGTTTCAAGAGGTAATAAAATTATCCTTATTCATCATATATCAAACTTAGAGAGTTCTAATACATGTGTACATAACAAAACCAAAGCCACAACCCGACTCTCTCTTCTAAAACGGCCTCTGTGGATGAGCCGCCTCCGACCGCTCCCGTACCGAAAATAATATCCCTCGACAGGTGAGCTATCGCCCGCAGTGGAATCACCCTAGCAGTTACTCCCCACCTAAGTGCATATGCAATGCTTCAGTAAACACACATTCAAGCAAATTCGTGATCCTACTTGAATGTTTAAATGACCAACCCACGTCCCGAGTCCTCACCGACTCCCTCACACTTGCCTAAGCCATGTATGAGAAAACATCTTTTTCAAAACAAAACTTGTTGTTTTTGAAAATACACTACCGAATGTCGGTAAAAATATGTGACTACCCTCCGAGGCGAATGTGTTGGAGAACCTTCCAAAAAAATCATGGTCCTCATCCGAAATGATCCGGCTGGACTGCCTCCCAACCCCATTCTCCTGAATTCATCCTCGTGGGAATTCCTTTCAAAAAACGCTGCTTTTCTTTCAATTCTTTCATGTCATGCACTCACCTAATTTCTAGCAATTCTAGTTGCATAAGGAGATGTATTATGCCATTTCACACAATATATACAACACAAACAAATATACCATCATGCATATATTTATATAATTTATAATTACACCATGTAATTCAACAATATCAACTTATCACTCCAAATTAGCTCACTGAGCTAAACACAATCTCATCTCCAATGGTCTATACACACAATTATATTCCATATAATTGAGCAAATCACAATTTCATCTCCAATGGCCTTATACACACAATTATATTCCATAAGTAATTCAGACATCATATTAATACAAGAAGTTCATGCATTAACCTATCCATTTCCTACACAAATTAAGCCATTCATTTCATCAATTTCAAGAACCTAACACATGCATGTTTTGGCCCATTTCACACAAACCCATCATTTTATAGCCTCAAACAGCAAGTGGGTCAGCCCATGGGCAAACCCACTCCTCCTACATCGGTTCCTCTTGGTGGAACCGCATTTCCATGGCCTATACACACAAAACACAATTTAATGCATAATGAGCAACACAAGCGTACTCTAACAACAGTGACCGAACCGACCAATCGTAGCTCCACAATTCCCACAAATGCGTCCCATGTTTTCGACCGGGACTAAATGGCTCCCTCACGCCTCAAACCAACTCAAACATTACAAAACACTTAAATAGTGTAAAACAAGTAGGATGAAACTCCTCTACCTCACGGAGTTTGTCGAAACTCCTCAAAACTCCGCGGCCCACGCTGTCTCTCGTCACAGAACAACTTTCCTTCTTGCTCCGAAGAAATCCGATTGTCCGATTGACCGAAAATCTAGAGAGAATGTGCACTTTCTCTGTCTAGAAAATCACCATTTTCATTTTCTGCATCTCAGCCCAACACACTGCCGTTTTTTGCCTCCTTGCCTTGAATTGAAGAAGACAACACTATTCATTGTTTGTCTTATTCAATTAAACTTTCAAATAATGCCCATTATGTCCCTTCTCTTGGATTTTCGACAATTGGCACTGTCTTGGTCTTTCATCTCCATCATTTCTATACTCATGAAACTTATGGTACATGATTATATGTTATATGTGACTTTTGTCACATCAAATATCATTTTACGGCACCCGATACTCGATGCCTCGAAAAACGTGTAAATTTCGACTGTCTCGGAATTCGATGAAATTCAACGTGGTAGCTAGATTTCATGAGACGATTCCAACGGCGAAATTCGTTTCGTCATCCGAGATCCAGAGAATAAATTTTGGATTTTTGACCGAAATTACGATTTTACCCTTTTTGAGAAAATTGGATTTTCTCGGGTCTTACAACTTCTAAGGTTTATACAGGCATGAAACATAAAACAAATTACTTGAATATGATGTATGGTATGTATATGAACATTGATAAGAAATGTAACATGATATGATAAGTAAATATGAGATATGTATAAACATGTTTAAATGATATGATATGTTAAATGTATATGCATGTGTATGGAAGTGTGATGATCCTTGTTAGTGGTCGTCCACGAGTGTATTCCCACTAAGCGTAAAGCTTAGCATTTGGTTTTCATTCAGGGTACTAAGCAGAGATAAGAAGGCCTTTACAACTCATCGCCCAAGGTCAAACACATGCTATGCCCACCGTAAAAGAGTTTCTTATTCATTTTGTATATGTAATATTCTTTGTTGTTTGTAAACAAATGTAAAGTTTTGTATAAGCCGAATTTATTTGTGGATCTTGAATATATTTTGAAATTCCGCCGCTATAGAATATATCTCAAGATACATGCTTATTAGTGTATTAATGAATAGGTTATAGTGTACAGGTAAAATGAACAGTGACACCCTCGCCCTACATTGCACGTGGGTGGCGGGTCGGGGGTGTCACAATACTCTTGTTGTCCTTGTTGTTCTTTTGTATTGCTAAAACTGTACCCCCAGTCCGGGGAGATGTGAAGGAACGAGCTCTAGGACAATCTTTTATCTTGTGCTCATTGGATCTAGAAGCCAAACAAACACCTGTTAGTCTCCAACACTGTCCTTTATGTCTCCTCCCACAATGTGTGCAAAAAGGAGAAACTAGTCCCCTTGAAGAACCTCTTAGTGGACTAGCAACCTAAGGCAGCTCTGCATAATAGTCTACTACCCCAGAGCCCCGAGATGATCCCCGAGCTATAGGCGACCAACCCCGTGGTCCCATGAATTTCTTACTCCGTGTTGATAAGAACTCGACTCGCTGTGGTTTTTTTCTACCCTATCTTCTTTCTTTTCTTTCATATCCTTCTTCACTCTTTCTGCATTTCAAGGCATAATACAATCTTAGAAAGAAAAGTCATCATGGCAAATCTATGACATAGGCTTGAATATAATCATTGAGGCCATCTTGAGCTTGACCCACTTCTCTTCTTGTTGAAAACTAGCATTTAGGAGCATACTTGCTCAGCGGATGAATTCTTGCTTTGATGTCTGTCACCTCTAAGTCTCATATTGCTCAGATAAATGCGACCTAATTATTGCTTCCCGAATTCTTTCAGGAAGAACTCCCATGTAATACCCTTTGGTGGTGCGGTCCTAGTTACGGAAAGCCACCACGGATAAACTATAAATCTTGTAGTAAAAGAAAGTTGCACACTCACAAGTTCTCTTGGTGTACAATGCATTTACCACAACACATTCTTTTAGTTCTTTGCAACGGGCTAATTTTCGCCATAGGCTCATCATCTTTATTCGAGAAATCATGGGTGGAATGTTTTCGTTCTTTATGGGGTATTCTTGAAGAGGAACCGCTGCAAGCGGGTTGCCTTTAACTCTTTGCGGTGCTGCTTTGAAATTTATCCGTGGAGGATATCCATATCACCTCACGTGCGCTTGACCTTGATGCGTTCATCGGTGGGCATGGGATGCTTGCCCGCCATCCACGCTGCCCCCGAGGACTATTTGGGCGACTTCACGGAGTCACACTCAGATACTATGGGGTCTGCCAGTATCCATTAGCACTTATTAAGCCAAATGAATCGCATCGATCACGTCATCCTTTATATACAAATGCAATGCGTAATAGAAACAATTTCAAAATCATTTACAAACAATTTCAAAATAAATATTTTAAAACCGCTTTCAAAATCATTTTTGCAGAACCACCTAAAGCCGTAACACGATACCACATAGTGTAAGATCCGATAAATGCGCCTCGTACGGAAGCTAAAGACCGATTGGCGGATAACAGACCAGATGCAGAAGGCAGCGGTCCTCCACTGCCTTTTCGTGTCCGAAATACAAAAAAAAAAATCTAATACAAATGTGAATACATTTTCCAATACCAAAAGCATTTCAAATACTCATTGTTATCGTAAAATACATTAAAAATTTTGAAATTAAATATTTTCTGGCCCATCATTTTAGGATAACTCATTTGTACCATCATTTACAAAACTAAGTTTTCAATATAAAGCATTACAAAAAAAATGAATAAAGTTACTTTCACAAATACTTTATACAAAAAGAGAAGGTAAATTCAATTTCATAGTGAGTTTGCTTCTCCTTTGAATGGCACTGACGTTGGCTCTATGCTTTACGCGGTCTTCACTCTTGTACCTATTTGCCTGCTTGGTACCTCACAGCGTTGATAAGAAACAACCGCTAAGCGGCCTAAATGCTTGGTGGTTATGTATAGTTCTATTCTCCCTCTTCACATTTCATTTTAAAATCAAAACACATACAATATTTATAAAACAATGGCACTGTAACTTTTGAAAATATAATACCCTACATAGTTTTTTGAACATGTTTAGGGTATAATAAAGTAAAAGAAAGTATAGTTATCAAAGGAATAAAAATAAGAGAAATAAACAAGAACTTGGAATTAATATATAACATTAAGGGTAAATTAATAATTTACACCAATTCACTTGACCAAGGGTCATAATTTAATAAGTTCATATACGAGAAATGCAAAGGAATATGCACTTAAGTTAAATTAAGGTCATGAAGTTGGAGGACCCAGAGTAATAAAGAAAGATATTAGAATGAAGCCAAGGGAAAGAAAAATTGTAGAAGGAATAAGTGGCTTGAAGAAAGGAGGAGATTTCCTCATGATTTGAATGGTCAAGGTTGCTCCAAAAAGAGAGAAAAAGTATGTAATAAAGAGGATAAGATCAAATAAGGATGAGCCCAAAATAAATATCACATTTTGGTCTTTGAAAGAGAGAAACAAAAAACGGATAGAGAAAGAAAGAAAGGAAGGAAAGAAGAGAAAGAAGAGAAAGAAGAAGGGAAGTCACGGGTAAGGAACTATGAAATTTAGGAGTATGAACTATGAATGTTGTATGATAGATTGTATGGAGATTTAGTATGGTTTTATGGAACTTGTTAGGATTCAGTATGAAAAAATGTCGATGTTTGTACAATATTATGTAGGAGTTTGTCTAGTTTTGGGTGAAAGTATAAATACATGGTTTGGGACCACTCTGTCTTGCTCTTTATGGTTTGGGTTTAGAAACTCCCAAATCCTCTCATTTCTTGTTAAAGTTGATTGAAAGAGCTCTAAGGATCCTATATATGTAATTTTGAAAGTCTGGCGCAAGTTAGTTCCAGAAGAATTTCTGTATTTTTATCATGTAGTATCCGGACCTTGGAAACGGAGGTTTTTGGATCAGAAATAAAGGAATTTGGCAGTAGTCCTTCTGAGTAATTGCTCAAGCCACATTAATGAGCAGACAACTTGGGCACGGAATTTCGGTCGGACTCTAAGACCGATTACATGGTCTTTACTGCGGAAACGATCCTAATGGGCGAGAGGTCGACATGTAGACCCCTCGTCTACTGTAGAGGAATCGAGACCTCATCTGTAGAGTCATGGGCCTCATCACGGCGAACCTCATCCTGTAAGCGACGGTTCGAAGGTCGGCTCGTCTGGGTTGACTTCGTATGACCTCCAACTTCGGAAGGTCATAACTGTGATCGGGTGTTCTTGGACGCTCTGGAAGCCCATTGAGGTCAGGAATTCGTTGACCTTGACTGAGGAGAATATTAGATGTCAGACCGAAGTGTGGGCCGAGCTCACGAGGAGTCCCAGGGTCAGCTGTCGGGGTTAATGCGTATGACCTCCAACCGGAAGGGTCATAACTCCCTGTCGATCACAGAACTCCGTTAGTTGTTCTTGGACTCTATGGAAAGCCCATTGAGTCAGAATCTGTTAATATTACTGAGAGTGTTAGGTGTCAGAATGAGGTGTTAGACTGAACTCCTGGAATTCGGTCACTCTAGGCGATTCGGGATTGGCTTCGTATGACTATCGACTTTGCTGGTCATAGCTTCTTCGTCAGAACTCCGTTTGGTGTTGTTGGATTCTATGAAATCTCATTGAGTCTAGAATAAACCATGGTATTTTAATGGAATTCGGTATCCACATATGGAAAATATGATTGTTGTGCAAGTGTACCGATACATAGGTAAAAGATTGATTGGAGATACATGATAGAAAAGATAGATATAACGAATAAGAAATAGCGATGGCGTAGATTTGATGCAGAGGTATAGAAGAAAGAATAAAATGATAAAACAGGAGAACACGGATGCGAGACCCAGCAGAGCGCTCAAGACCCGGATATTTGGACAGGCAGAACTGTATATGATCGATTCTTTGACGTTTCTGCTAGTGCTGCGGCTTCTATTACGTGGGCGGGCGCGTATGCATGACCGGTCACTTTGGCACTCCTACTGATGTTCGACATACGATATTAGGTAGGCACGTCATATTCCGATGCCGTACTATACCTTCGAATTTATATATTGTATAGTCTCATTCATTCTTTGTCTTATATGGTCGAGCAAGCGAATGTTTGCGTGTGCATGAATATGAAATGATATATAAAGGTAAATCTAGTTAGACCTGAAGGTACCTAATTATCAAAGAACATATTTTATATCTATGAAAGGAGATAGAAAAAGTCCCGATAAAACTTTCTGATAAGAACATTACAAGTATAGAAATGTATATAGGTGTATGTAAGATGTGATAGACTAATAAAGTACATGAAAATATAAGTTAACAAGATATGCAGATCGTACAGGAATAGGTACATATTACTTACGAATGATAGGCGTAGATGAATATAAAATGAGTAAATTCATGCATGATAAAAAATATAGGGAATATATGTATTATAGAGAAATATGAGCACGTAATATGAAGCTAATGAATGAAAACGAATACGAATTAAAATGATAGTATATATTGCATATGCACATTAATAGCGTATATGTATGGAAAATATATAAGCATGGGTATATGACAATGTAAGAACCCATGACATAAGTATATGATAGGTTATATGTATATGCTCAAATGTAAAGTGAGATATGAGAGATAGAAAAATGCAAAGTTAGAAAAATGACGTTCTTCTGCATATGATTTGAATGACAATAATGATTAGGGGGCCCATGAGATATGTACTAAACATAAAATCGCATGGATTGTCTGCTTCAGAACACGGTAGAAGGATAGATAGGCGTCGCGCATGTGGAAGATCTCACAGTTGCTGGCATACATATAGGATATCGGCCGTTTGGGGTCGATGACGTAGTCCGTTTGGATCTGCACGATGGCTAGAAAAGAAGATCATCACGGCGCCTTAGGCCTAAATGGACCAGACCCCCGATACGGTGATACGGCGCCTTCAGACCTCATGGACCGTTGTTGCCGCAGTGATGCAGCCGTTGCCTTAACAAGTTTCATGTAGCCTTACAGGTTTATGCGAGGCGTAAACATAAAAATGACGAAGTATACGGAAATGCCGTAACCATTGAATATGTGACATAATATGAAAAAGCGTGCCTTCCCCGGGCCTCATGGACCCTTTGTTTCTTTGCACCCAGTGATGCGGCGCCTTAGATCTCCCAGATTCTACTCCACTCAGGTCTGAACTCTGACATAAAATAAAATGACAAGTATATGCAAATGCCATGTATTGAATATATGACATAATATGAGAAGCATAGCATTGCTATGTGATGACAAGTATACAAGTACAAGAAGTAAACTGTCAATGACACGAAAAGTATATGAACAAGTACAGTACATGAATACAAAGATATGAAAATATACATGAACAAGACATGATGATAGTACATGATAATGCATACGATAATGTGTGATATGCAAATAGAACATAACAAATAGTATAGTATATAATCATGAAAGTCATACATGTATAAGAATATGACATGCACAGAATAGGATATGTAATATGAACCATTAGAAAGATAATAGATCAAATGATAAGTACTAGAATAAGAAATATATGATAGACATACCTAAATGAATAGATGAAACATGCTATGAACACATGCTAGAAATGCATAAGTGTTAAGAACGATAAAGATAAGTAAAAGATAACAAAGCACAGGAATATAGTAAAAGTATAGATAGGAGATATGTCAAAGACAGAGAGCATGTGACCTGCAATAGAAATGAAAAGATGATAAGAAATAAAAAGTTATATGAATATGTATAGATATATGAAATGAATATGTATAAGCTTGTAACGGTCACCATTGGTGGTCGTCCATGCTTATGTTCCCACTAAGCGTAAAGCTTAGCACGGGTGTTCAGTCCGTAGGTACGTGCTGTAAGACAAGATATACAGGATATCCCACACGCAGACCAGCGCTGTAGATAGGTGCTCACCGCACTGCTTCCGCAATCTTTGATGTTTGTATTAGACATGTATACGTATAAGGGTTTGTATGCGCAAATGGACTCGGGTGATATGTGTATAGATTTTGATAGAATATGAATACCACTACATGGTATGTATAATGTATATGTAGCATTTCGTTATTACGTAAATTGTGCATATGAGAAAACAGTATTGTGTGTCGCCTGAGAAAGAACCTATAATGAGAGTCCCAGTATATGGTATCGCGCCCCAGACTCGGTTCGGATCCGCCATTCGGGTCGGATCGGGGATCGGGGTGTGATAACTTTTGTATAATTTTCAATGACCAATGCAGTACAATACGTATCTATATATTTATTCAATAAATCAATTACAATTTATTGGTCATCTCAAGCTATGCATTTTCATAGATAGAAAAAAAGAAAAAAAATCATTCAAAGCACAAATTGTGCACTTTTCAATCTCATTATCATTTTAATTCAACAATTTAACGGCGCTTTTGGTGCACAGGATAACGAATCATTGGCACGGTCCCGCTGGGCTGCAGGCGGGTATATATATATAAAAAAAATATGTACTCGGTTGGTGTACACTATCGCTACTATCTCGTTGGACTACGGATCAGTAGGCCACAATAGTACGTTTGTTCGACTCTTATTGGTATACCAATTTATCCTTAACTCGAATTCTAACGGTTAACATTCTTTTAAGGGCATTAAAATTATTCAATACAATTTACAATAGTATATATGTACATTTGTATGCAAATAGAACATTTTCACATTCATGCAATTTCTTATGCAAATTCGTTTCACAAGCAATTTGTCGTCTCAAATCACTTAAAACAAATCATTTCAAACAAAAATCAATTTGAAATTTCTTGTCAATCATTTCCAAAATTCAAATCATTTCGTAATTATTCAAATATTTTAGAAATAGCAAGAGAGTTTGAGAACAAACCAAAAATTGTACCTTTGATTCCAATCTCGGAATCTCGACTTCAATGTGGGCTTTCCTCCTCGTTGGCCCTTATTCAAACACAATGTTAATCACATATTAGTCGGTTATTCTAGGAGTTCTATTTTCAGTAGGAATTAGAATCATCTCATTTGGATAACCCAAACTCAAGTTACGACATTTCAATGCCAAACTAGTCGATATGCCCAGCTCACTAGATCACCCACTGTTTTTATTTTTTATTTTTGTTGTCTTAACTCCACAAATTGGTAATGGTTACTTCACTCATTTGAAGCTATGGTTTTAAGGTTTCTTCTTCAATTGGAATCATCCAATTTGGATCACGCAAACTCAAGTTATTGTGTTTTACATCTAGACTACTTTATTTTGCAAAACAGAATCTGCATATAGCTCCACTTTGACAGATTTCTGAGAACTTTGGGGTTATAATTGCATACACTTCGTTCAATTAAATTATTCCCCTAGAAGTCTAGTTTACCCAGAATTTTGAATCACTCAATTTGGATGAGTGAAACTCATTTTAAGCCAAAACACCATAACTACACCCAAAATAGGGCATACCCATGAGCTACCTGAACTCACCTTTAAGCCCATATTTGGTAGTCTTAGTGCTACAATTTTCTCCTAGTCCCTTCTATAAATTTGTAGCCCTATCACTTATGGTTCTTTACCAATTGGAATCACTTCATTTGGATAATTATAACTTAACCTATAGTCAAAAAAAGAACAAGGGTTTTGACAAATTTTTGACAGCATTTCCTTTAAAAACCCAACATTTCCCTTTTACAAACATTCATCAAAACCAATCCAAACCAACACCAACCAACAATACTCTTCAAAACTCAACCCAAAAGAACCCCTTACTCAACTACAACCAACACAAACACCTTTAACCCAAAGGTTGGGGTTTTCATCAACTCAAACTCAGAAAAAAATTGATAGGGTTTAGTTTTTCTCTTACCTTTCAATCCTTGATTCTCCAAAGACCAAGCTTTCTTCTTGTTCTTCGATCCTTAATCTCTAGTTTTGCGGAGCAAAATCACAATCTCCTCCCCTTTCACACCCAACCGGATGGCTCAGCTTTTCTCCTCTAAAAAAAAAACGTGAATGCCCAAATGGCATTCCATAGACCATATTTTGGTCTTTAATCTCATTAAAAGATTAAGGCCTTGTTTCGCCTTCTCATTAAATCCATATTTATCATTTTTTCCATTTTAACACTTCATTTCACTTTCATTTTCATTTCATTTCACTTCACTTACATTTTGGCAATTACATTATTCATTTGGCGACCCTTAGGTCCTCTATTTGACAATTTTACCAAACTTATTTTGCTCCTAGTACCTTCGGGTTGTATATTTTTTCGCTCTAGGGATTTAATTCGAAAATTTTCATTTACTTTATTTTATACCCTAAACATGTTCTGAAACTGTTAGGGTATTTTTAGGGCGTTACAGTTGATCATCCAAAGAACATTGAATATGAAGGAAAGTCGCTAAAAGTCCACATCAATGTTGCTCACAATTGAAAATTTTGATTCCGAGAAATGTCAAATGCTTCAACCCCATAATCCTATAATAGATTCAACTCATGTATCAACCGTTGTAAGTACACATCTAACTTGTCTTTAGGATTCTGAGAACCCAGAAAAGAATATAAGAACATGGATGTATCCTTCATACTTAACCATGCAAATATATTATACCCAATATACAATGTGCCAACACAAGTATCAAGGCCCGACGGCCAAAAGGTTGAAATCCATATGTGCATAGGCCGAGATTTACATTTCTAATTTCATTGCAAAAATATATGAAATATCATTGAAGTGCTTCCAAGAAATAATCCGAAGAATGTTGCATTACATCATCCTCATCATATGCGATGCCACCTCATTTCATTAGCAGTGGCTTTAGATGAATATAATCCGAGAAGTCGATCCTTCAAAGGAAAGTAATACATTTTCTTGAAGGCCACATTGATTTTCTTTCTCCATTTTCCATTAGTGTTGTTGTTCTTCTTGAAACGTGGATGGTCACAGAACCTACACAGAGTCTTGTTCAAATCTTCCCCCCAATAAATCATGCATCCATTAGGACAATAATGTATCTTTTCGATTGGTAAACCTAAGCCCCGAACCATATGCTTTGTTTCATAAAAGCTTTTAGCGATAAGATTCTTTTTGAGCACAACCTCTTTCATTAGTTTAGCAATTGCATCAAATGTGTGACGCCCCAAAATCCGGGGGTCCGTTGATCACCTAATAATCGCAGTGCCCCAGATATCGTAACTCGATACCACACCGTTGTGTCCCATTTACCGGGATCCATAATTTAACAAAAATAGGACAGAGTCTCCTTTGTACGGGGACCTCTATCCAAAACCCACCCTGCACATTATACAATAACATGACCCATCCGAGGCCTAATATAACACAACGCCACCGGCCCATTTACGAGTAAAATCGACCACACGGCCCATTTATCCACATTCATATAAAAACATGTAAAGACCATATTAAAACAGTCCATATAAGTTCAATTACAACTCTTTTACATAAAAGTACATGCCAAAATTTATTTACTCCAAAAATATTACAAAAATAATCATAAAGCCACAAGCAAATTTTCTTCACTCTCGCGGCCCCGGATAAGAGCCACCCATCTGCGCATGTCCCGTACCTGCAATGTTATCCCGTATAGGCTGAGCCACACATAGTAAAGTAATTCCTACAGAGGCTACTCCTCACCTAAGTGCACATGCAATGTTCGCCTTTGACACTTTTCACATTCACAACAACAATTGCAAGCAAGAATATGCAATCCTAGGCTGGAATTCTACATGCCATGACATGAAATGAGATGAGATTCACTCATGCACCATACCCGAGTCTTTACCGACTCCCACCACACAATGCAATACTAATGTGTGATAAAATCTGTCATTTATGGATTACATCCAATGATCACTTTCGAAACAAAATCATTTGTTTATTATCCAAAATTTTTTTGATGTTAAACCTCGAATGATAATTTCATATACAAAACCATGTGTCTTTTTGGGTAGTGGATTTTCGATGTCTCACCGTAGGCCCTACACGCCTTGCTACACTTTTTGGACTTTAACCATTGGAGTGTATGAACTAGTAACCGGGTCTTTCACTCGAGGGAGTGTCTAACCCTTCTTGCTATTACCCGACACAAGTTTTTTTCCATTTCATGCAACAATGCGACTCTATTGGACTTCATCCAATGGTACCGAGCCTACTCATCAATTACCAAATGCAGTGTTTGATTTCAACCATGCACTCACACTCATGAAATGCGATGTCCCTGTGCATATGCAATGTGATGTGCCATTGCATGTCAATGTCATGTCAAATATGTAATGAATGTCATATGGACAATTATATTACATGCATATAATCTCCAAAACAAATATTTAGTTCAATGTCAATATATAAGCACATATATATCAACATTCATCAAACAAAAATTAACCAAATCATGTTATTACAAAATCAAGTAATAATAACTTTAACTCTCAAGGCCAAATGTGACATATAAAATGATCAGAAAAACAGCCCACACAACGGCCCCAAACTAGCCCTTAAACTAGCTATAAAACCGATCAAACAAGCCTTTAAACTAGTCATAAAACAGGCCAAACAGGCCCTTAGCTGTCTGGATTATTCTTTTTTTAATCAAAACAACCCCTAAACAATTTTTAGGACATACTATACACAATCACAAATCAATTCACCAAATCGATCACAAACAGGCAGCAAAACAACCATTAAAGCCGTTTAAAATAAGCCAAACAACCCCTTAGCAGGCTGGATTATTCTTTTTTTTTTTTAAATTCAAATAGTCCCTAAACAAATTTTTTGGGACATACTATACACAACCACAAATCAATTCACCAAACCGGCCACAAACGGGCCGTAAAACAACCATTAAAGCCATTTAAAACAGGCCAAACAACCCTTTAGCAGTCCAGATTATTATTCTTAATCCAAACAGTCCTTAAAATTTTTTTGGGACATACTATACACAACCACAAATCAATTCACCAAATCGGTCACAAACAGCAAAGAAAGGCCACAGTTGCGAAAACATGCTAAACATCCCTCGGGGGCATCAAATAAAACCAAACTCCTTAAAACAACCCAAGGTTGAAATAAAAACCAAAGTAGGAAGAACCTACTCCCACATAGAAATGTGGTAGGAGGTTTCAAGAACACCTCCTTAACCTGAAAACTTTGATTTCCCCAATTCTCCTCCTTTAGATCTTCGGTGAAATCCCTCTTTTTAGGTATACCACGCGTAGCCCTCATCAAGTAGATGAACTTTAACTCTTGGCCCAACGAATTTCGACCGACGGAACTCCGTGGATTGTCGAAAGAAGTCTTGGACTTCTCTTCCTTTTCCTCCTTTTCTCTCCCATGGTTTCCCAATAGAAAATATGATATTATCTTTTGTCCCAAGCCTCTCATTTTAATGTTTAAATGGTTGGCTCACGTCACGCCACATGTCTGCGACTTGTCTGAGTCCGTTTCTACCCTAAAACGATTTATTTCATCCCGGTTTAAATTCAAATTATTTTAAAATGAACTTTACTTAAATTATTTCCCAATTTCAAGATTTTTCTTAAAATCCTATTTTTTGGGTCCACCAGACATCCGTTGCCTCGAAAATCGTGAAAAGTCCGACTATCTCGGAGTTCAATGAAATTTGTTTGGGTAACTATATTTTGCGAGACAAATCCAACGGTGAGGTCCATTTTGTCATCCGAGTTCTAGAAAATTTCAGGTCTACAGCCTATACTGTAGGGGCAATTTATCGTTTTGCCCTTTTTGGAAAAATTTAAATTTGCCCGGGTTTTATATTCTTTCCCCCTTAAAAGAATTTTGTCCTCGAAATTCACACACAACACATACAATCACATGCATATGCTACAGTCATGTAATATCAAATGACAAAAAAAACATACCTCCATCATCAAATAAGAAAGGATAATTGGTATGTATAGTGTCTTCGCATTCCCATGTTGCCTCCTCCACTTCTTGGTACTGCCATAACACCTTCACTAACCTCACGGTCTTGTCTCGCAAAACTTGTTCTCGGCTATCCATGATACGTACCTATCCCTTCTCGAAGGTTCCATTTGCATCAACAACAAGCTCGCCTCAATCCACCACATGAGTAAGATCAAGAGTGTACTTCCGTAGCATGGAGACATGGAATACCGCATGAAAACCCGATAAGTTTTAATGGTAATGCTAACTGGTAAGCAACCGTACTTATTGTCACACCCAACCCCGCTTCAGGCGTGCATAAAGGAGCGAGACTACTGGACTCTTTACTTGCTTTTTCGCATTGCGTGCTCAAGTCTATAACCGAAATCAAAAAATATCATATACAAAGATACAAAATAAAACTACCACCGTAGTGGTGTTTATAGTGTTAATTCATACAATCTTGAGTCCCATTTACATATACATATACAAAAATTGTACATTTACATTTACATAATTAGAGCACAAAACCTATAGGTGATGGACCCCTACAAGTGTGTTGACCTAGTAGTATGTGGAAGATCGTGGACGTCCTCCTCTATACCTACACGGATTAAAACCCGTGCTAAGCTTAACGCTTAGTGGGAAACATATGACTTATACATATACACATGCATTGATAGTCACTTGCAGTAAGCATATAACAGTAACAGATATGTAGTAGCAGATACCATAATTTTTCCATGAATTCATATAACAAACTTATACACATACTTTGTCCTTATAGCAGACTTAAACTTGTTCAAATCTCCCATAGGAGTTACAGAGCTTATACTTATACGGAGGTACCCGTAGGTACTATAGAGCTTATAACTTGTATAGAGGTACCCGTAGGAACATTTAGAGCAGAATGATATACATTACTTTACTCTATTCATTACTGTACTCTACTATATAACTATTTGACTACCTAGATCAGTGATAAGGAATGAGTAGGACACAACACAATAAGTACCCGAAGGTACGTGTAACACCCCGAAATATACCCTAGTCGTTTTTAACATGTTTAAGGTATTTTGTAGGTATAATTTAAATTTTTCGTAATTGTTATCTTGCTAAGTGAGAAATTTTCGAAACCCGGAATTTGTACAAGATACAAGGGTAAAGATGGAATTTGTCAAAACAGGATATGAAAGTCATATGATAAAAAGATTATATGCCAAAGTAGAATAATGGGAAGTTGTGGTGCAAATAGAGGAGAGACCAGTGCAATAAAAGCAAAATTAGACCAAATTGGGATAAGACCAATTAGGGTCTCTCATTTTGGGCATTTTGGGAGGAGAGCAAAACGTAGAGAGAAAGAGAGAAGAGAAGAGAAGAAGAAGAAAAAGAAGAAGAAGAGAAGAAGAGGAGAAGAAAGAAAAGGCATGGATTTATGACTTTGAGTATGGATAAGTATGGAAACTATGATTTTGTAGGGATTTGTATGGAATTGTATGTATATTAGTTTGTTCCATTTCTAGAATTTAGTTAGGAATTCATCCTAACCTTAGAATTGTTGAAAGTTGGGTTGGTAAAACCCTAGTTTGTCTAAGATGAGTATGGAATTCTCCCTTTGAGTATGGATTCTTGGTTTATGAGGTATGTATATCTATTTGGGTGTTAGGAAGTTAACCTAACTTACAAGTATTTGAGATTGGGTTTGGAAAAACCCTAATTAATCCCTATGTTTGGTTTTGGTGAGGTTAGAACCCATTCGGTGTTGTTTTGGATGCTTATGGATTATTTCAGTTTTGGGTTGGATTTTTGGAAAACGGACTAATCCAGAAAATTTAAAATTTTCGAGGGTCCTATGCCGCGGCGTAGGGATCCCTACCCAGCAACGTAGGTCCACGCCACGGCGTGGTTGAGAGGGAGGATTTGGCCATCCTCAGGTATGCCACAACGTAGCGGAGCTATGCAGCGGCGTAGCTATTGTTCACGCATGGAGATTTTTGTGTTTTGTTTTGTTTTGTATTTCCATTGCTCTAAGGGCTTGTCTATTGGACTAATGAGGACCCTATAAGTGTATGAAAGGGGCCATTCATGTTTGTAATGTAAAGGAAAAATTATACCATACCTCGCCACCTCAGAGAAGCTTCGCTTCTGAGTTTGATGTTGGCAAATGAAATGCCCCTATGATAAAATAGTAAGTTCCTGAACACATAATTGTAGACCGTTTAAGACCAGTTATCAATGACAAGGGCACTTCGACATGCGGCGTGCACGCTCGACGCTGCTTTGACACTCCCGCTAGTGCTATGAGACTGGCATGCGGGCAAGCACGCCTCTAATCGCTAAGGCTTCCTCAAGACTCCTCGCGCGCTATGACACTCTGTTACGTAAGGCGCACGCCTCTAATCGCTTCGCACTCCCGCAAGTGCTAGCGGACACTTCGCTACGCGCATGTCTCCGATCGCTTTGGCACTCCTACCAGTGTCATGACACTTCATTATGTGGGCGCACACATCTCCGACGCGCTTCAACACCCCGCCAGTGCCACGACACTTCCGCTACGTGGCAGGCATGTCTTTTATCGCGCTTCACACTTCGCCAGGCCACGGCACCTCAAGATCGATAGTACCTTTCGGTACTTATCGCGGTTGTGTCCTACCATTTATTACTAGTCTAGGAAGTCAAACAGCTTATATGATAAGAGTCTCAATAACGACTAAGTACAGCGTATCGTACATCGTCGCTTTGAATGTACCTATGGGTACCTCTGCACAATTATAAGCTCTGTAGTATTTATGGGTACCTCTGTACAAGCATAAGCTCTATAATTCCTATGGGAAATCTGGATAAGTATAAGTATGCTATAAGTACAAGTATATGTATTAGTTTGCTATATGAATTCATACAAATTCTGATATCCGCTAATCGTGATATCCGCATCGTTATATGCTTATCAGAAGAGTATTAATGCATGTGTACATGTATAAGCCGCGTTTCCTACTGCCGCTGTTTAGTACGGGTTTTAATCTCAGACGTACGCAGGAGGACGTCCGCGATCTTCTGCACACTGCTGGGCTAACATACTAGTAGGGGTTCATCACTTGTAGGTTTTGTGCTATGATTATGTAAATGTAAATGTACATTTTTTGTATATGTATATGTAAATGGGACTCAGGACTGTATGTATTGACATTGTAAACACCACTACATGATCTCAGATTCGCCATAAGACTCAAATTACCAATGTCCGAAAAAAGGTGTAAAGAGTCTTAGAAGAGAGTCTTGTGCCCCCTTCGCCTCGCCTGTGCGGGTCGGGCGAATAGTACTCGTACAAGATCGAGGTGTCAGAGCACAGCAGAGTGCCAAAGCATCATGCAGGTCAAGGTCGTTATACTAATCGTAGAGCACCGCTAACAAATACGTCAAGCACCACAAGAGAGTATCAAGTATTAAATGTGCCGGCACGGTTAGAGAGTGTCGCCGCACTAATCGTAGAAGACCGGCAATTATACGTACTTGCCCACGTAACACAGGTGCCGTGTCATTCAATATCCGGTCTTAGGTAGTCCTACAATTATATGTGTTCAGGAACTTACTATCTTATCATAGGGGCATTAAGTTTGCTCGCATCGAACTCGCTTCACTAAGGCGGCGAGGTACGGTCTAATTTTTCCTTTACCTTACAAACATGGATGGACCCTTTCATATACTTATAGGGTCCTCATTAGTCAAATAGACAAGTCATTGGAATAACGGAATAGAAAAACGAAGCAAAACACAAACATTTCCATGTTATGAACAGTGGCTATGTCGTGGCGTAGCACTGCTACGCTGCGTAGCACTGCTACGCCTCGGCGTACCCAAGGCTGGCCAAATCCTCCATCTTAGCCACGCAGCGGCATGGGCATGCCCGAAATTGCCCAGATTTTGCTAATTTAGTCCATTTTTCCAGAAATCCAACCAAAAACCCCAAAATAATCCATAAACATCACTGAAAACAACTCCCAAGTGGGTTCTAACCCAACAAAAACCAAACATAGAGATTAATTAGGGTTTTTCCAAACCTACCCAACCTTAAATACTTGTAAGTTAGGTTAACTTCCTAACACCCAAACATGTAACCATACATCATAAAGCAAGAATCCATACTCAAGGGAGGATTCCATACTCATCTTATAAAAACTAGGGTTTTACCAACCCAACTTTCAACAAATCTAGGGTTAGGATGAATTCCTAACTAAACCTTAGAAATAGAACCACTAATATCCATACAAACACTTCCATACTCAAATAATTTCCATACAAAACTCCACAAATCCATAGTTTCCATACTA
The DNA here is from genome assembly GCA_016808115.1 of Tetrastigma voinierianum. Lineage (NCBI taxonomy): Eukaryota > Viridiplantae > Streptophyta > Magnoliopsida > Vitales > Vitaceae > Tetrastigma > Tetrastigma voinierianum. Next base: position 317,202 of record JAEQBH010000025.1, read on the forward strand.
GTTCCATACCTTTTCTCTTCTTCTTCTTCCTCTACTTCTTCTTTTCTCCTCTCTTCTTCTTCACGTTTTTGGCTCTCTAAAAATGAGAGACCAATTTGGTCTCATCCCCTATTTGACCTTATTTACCCTTTTATTGCACTTTGGTCCTCAAGTTCCTTTTTATTTGCACTATAACTTCCCATTATTCCACTTTGACACATAATCTTATTATCCTATGACTTTTATATCCTGTTTTGACAAATTCCACTTTTACCCTTGTGCCTTTAACAAATTCGGGGCTTCTCAGTTTTCATGTTTTGAATATAAATTACGAAAAATTCAAATTATACCGACAAAATACCCTAAACACGTTGAAAATGACTAGGGTATAAATAAATCTCGGCGATAGCTTTCCCCGCTTGCTAAACCTAACCACTTTTCTCTTAGGCATCACCTTTAAGAATACATGATCACCCACATCAAAATCTAGAGGTCGCTGCCATCTGTCGACGTAGCTATTCTACCAGCTTTGAGCTGTGAGAAGACGCTTCCGTATCAATTCCACTTTCTCTGATATGTCCCTAACCAAATCCGGACCCGTAAAGGTTCTTTCTCCCACCCCGTCTAACAAACCGGAGATCGACAAGGCGTCCCATATAGTGAGTCATAGGGCGCCATTTGTATGCTCGCCTGATAACTATTGTTGTAGGCGAATTCTATTTAGGGTAAATGCTCTTCCTAGCTACCCTTGAGATCAAGGACGCATGCTTGTAGCATGTCTTCAAAGTCCGATGGTCCTTCGACCGACACGCTCCGTCCGGGGGATGAAAAGCAAAGGCTTATCATCAACTGTGTCCCCATGACTCACTTGGTTCCTTCCAAAATGAGTCGTAACACGTAACCCGATCCGATACTATAGATGCTGGTACTCCATGTAATCGGACAATCTCCCGTATGTACAACTTGTAGAATTCCTCTAGAGTGAAGGTCATCTGCATAGCCAGAAAGTATGCCGACTTAGTAAGGCGGTCCACTATCGCCACACCACATCATGCTCTCACGATGTCCGTGGCAAGTGAGTCATAAAATCCATCGTGATATGCTCCAATTTTCACTTAGCTACCTCTAAGGTCTAGAGTAATCCAGTTGGCCTCTGGTGCTCAGCCTTTACTCCTTGAAACGTGAGACAATGACGAACAAACTCCCCAACGTGTTTTTTCATCCCACTCCAGTAATACTGGCGACGAAGATCATGGTACATTTTTGTGCCACCTGGATACACAACAAAACGGGAGCAATGGAATTCCCTGAGGATCTCCTCTCTCAGATCTACCGATTGGGGAACCACAACCCTTCCTTTATATTGAAGACTACCATCCACATGAATGGCCCAGCCTTCGTCACCTGTATTTGACCATACCCGATCCCTAATGGACAATATATATGTGTCTTGTCCCCCGAACCTCCGATCACTTCCATCGAGCAGGAAGGCATGGCCACAAACTCCCAAAGCACTCGAAATGGAATTTTGTAGTGTGTACCGACTGTCCCACAACCTCAAGCATCTGCCACTCCCAAGAAGCCATACTAGCCAACACTCCTCGTGACTTCCAGTTTAGTGTATCAGCCACCACTTTGCCTTATTGGGATGGTAATGCAAAGTGAAGTCATAGTCTTCTAGATACTCCATCCACCAGGTCGCCATGCCGGTGTCTCGCATGTAAACGTACTTCAAACTATCGTCCAAAACACTAATCGTTTCACTCGTATAGATAGTGGCGCTAAACCTTTAAGGCAAAGACAATGGCCGCCAACTCCATGTCATGTGTGGGGTAACTCCGCTCGTGGTTCTTTAACTGCCGAGAACCATAAGCCACTACCCTCCCGGACTGCATCAAAACACATCCAAGTTTGTCCTTAGAGGCATCACAATACATTGTGTAACTCTATCCCCTTTCTGGAACTATCAGAATGGGAGCTGACGTAAGCTTCCTCTTCAATGCCTTCTCACACGGGTCATTCCACTTAAACTTTCCTTAGTCAATCTCATTACAGTGCAAATGACCTGGAGAAGTCCTCAATGAACCTCTTGTAACACCGCCAATCCTAGTAAAAACTACGATTCAAAGACCGAATACGCCCTTACCCCCGCTCTAGGCGAAGAGAGGGGGCGCGACACAGGACTGGGACTCCTTAACCTGCTCGAACATTGGTGGGCCCATTTCATACATAATTTTGTAATGAAATACAACTTCTAATACAACCACCGTAGTGGTGTTTAAATTTTCTGTATATACATGCCTAGGTCCCATTTACTTGTACTTACACAAACTCCACTATTACAAAAAAACTTTTACATTTACATTCCAAAACCAAAAATCAAAACCTACATCAAGTGGACTTCTATTGCTATGTTGGCCTTGTTGTATACGGAATGCCTCCAATGTCATCTTCAGTACCTACATTGATTAAACACCTATGCTAAGCTTATAGTTTAGTGGGAAAACAGATAATAGATATGCCCACTTGAAGTATTCCACAATTACAAGATACATATAACATAATGCATATGTCAGAGTTTACATATAACCTAATTTTTATCATAGAGTTTTCATATAGCATAATTCTTATAACAGGGTTTTCATATCTCCCATAGGAGTTCGTACTGCAGATCTTGCATGTATGTACTTGTAGATACACATGGAAAGCAAATTGGATTCCTTATGCTTTCTTATTGTTCATTATTCATATTCTTATCATATAGATGTTTGCCTGTATAGATCAGTAACAATGAATGAGAGGGGTGCAAAGACAATAGGTAAACCGGCTGCATTATACACATCGAACAGAGACGCAGCCTACCCACGTGAATGCAGGTGCCAGAAGACAATGCAGAGTGCCACGCCGAATGTGTGAGACGCGTACGGCCAATGCACAGAAATGTCAGAAGACTAGCGTGAGGCCACACCACCGCAGATGTGCCCGCTCACGTAAATGTATGTCGTGAAAGACTAGCAGGAGGCCGCCGCACCAACGTAGATGTGCCTTCCCATGTAAATGTATGTCAGGAAAGAATTAGTAGGAGTGTCGCCGCATCGAACGTAAAAATGTGCCCGCCTAATGCATCGTAGGTGTTGTAACACTTGCAGGAGTGTCGTCACATTGAACAAACGTGCCTATTCATTCACTATCCGGTCTCTGATAGGCATACAATTATATGTGTTTCTGAGTTTGTTATTTTATTCTTATTCACATTCTTATATTTATATGGTCCAAACAAATAATGGGCGAGAAACCATGTCTGCCTGACGATGGGTTCACTGAGGCGGCGAGGTTTAGAGCAATTTACATATACATTCGGAATTAATGGAATAACAGAACAAAACATGGTCATAGGATTGCACTCTAAACCTTAAACAACTTCTGAAAGTACCCGAGAATCAACTTTGGGCATCGTGACTCAATATCATCCGACCTTAAAACCACTTTCGAGTACCAAAAGACTCAACTTTTGGTACCAGTACTCAACATCCTATGGACCTTATTTTACTTTGAGTATCAGTACTCAACTTTCAGTACTAGTACTCAACATCCTTTGGACCTTAAATCACTTTGAGTACCAGTAGTCAACATCTTTTAGACCTTAAATCACTTTGAGTACCAGTACTCGACATCCTTTGGACTAAAAACAACTTTGAGTACTGGTACTCAATATCCTCTGGACCAAAAACAACTTTGAGTACTTGTACTCAACTTTCAGTACCGATACTCACCTATGATTTATGCAGAAATGGCAGGTTTGCCTCTAACAAAACCACTAAAGCCCATAAAAACCAACCAACAACACTTTCATAATGGAAGTTAGGTTTTTCCTAACAACCCATAAACAAGTAGGGCTTGTGATAGTTTCCATACTTTCCATATAAGAATTCCATACATATAGGTTCCATACCTTGATTTCTACTCTTTTCTTTCCCTTCCCTTTGCTTGAACAATTGGAAACCCAAAAATGGCTTCTTCTCTTCAAACCGTAACCCTAACTCCCAAAGCAAACAAAAATCAAAATGAGAACTTGTCTCATTCCAAGAAAAGTTTGGTCTTATCCCTAATTTGGGTCAAATTTCACCCCTTACATTTAGGTCCTTCTATTTCATTCTATTTGCAATTCTAACTTATCACAATTCCTACTTTAACATATACTCTTCTTACATAATGACCTTTGAGTCCTTAATTTGAAAAATTACCATTTTACCCTTGACTCTTGGATTAATTTCGGCTTTATCTTTTTTCACTCTTAGCACTTACATTCCGAAAAATACAAATTTTACTTTTCTTATACTACAAAACTGTAATAAAACTACTCGGGTCTAATTCGGTGTGTTACACTGACTTTGGTCTCTCCTAACTCATAACTGCTTCAACCTTCTCTAGGTCCACAGATACACCCGAAGTCGACACCACATGCCTCAAGAATCTAACCTCAGTAAGACAAAATTCACACTTACTAAATTTGGCATACAATTGATGGTCTCTCAAGACTTGGAGAACCATCCTCAAGTGACCCTCATGCTCCTCCTCAGACTTGGAGTAGATCAAGATGTCATCAATGAAGACCACAACAGACTGATCTAGGTAGGGTTGAAACACCCTATGCATGAGATCCATGAATGCCACTGGAGCATTCGTCAATCTGAATGGCATCACTGTGAACTCAAAACGCCCATATCACGTCTTAAATGCCGTCATAGGGATATCTGCCTTCCTAACTTTCGACTGATGGTAACTGTGCAGAGATCTATCACGGAATAAACTCGCTCACTTTTCAACCGATCAAATAAATCATCAATCCTCGGCAAAGGGTACCTATTCTTGATAGTTACCCTATCTAACTACCTGTAGTCTATGCATAGTCGAAGGGTCTGGTCCTTCTTCTTGGCAAACAACACCGAAACGCCCCAAGGTGAAGTGCTTGGTCTAATAAAACCCTTACCCAACAATTCATGTAATTGGACTTTGAGTTCTTGCAACTCAGTAGGTGCCATTCTATGAGGAGTCATAGAAATAAGAGATGTACCAGGGTGCAACTCAATAGTGAAGTCTACATCCCTTTGCGGAGGTAATCCCGGTAGTTTATCAGGAAAAACATCCTCATACTCACAAACCGCCCGAGATAGACCCAACTCTTGTCTCGCCTCATTCTCTAGGGTAATGCTTGCTAGCCAACCCATCAACTACCCGTGCCATCTAGAGTCATACATGGCTTGGGGTAAAACATCGTGCTTTTTCCCCTGAAACATAAAACAATTACCATCTGGTGTGTAGGCAGTAACCCTCCTACGATCTCAATCAATGACGACTCGGTGTTCCACCAACCAATCCATCCCAAGGATGACATCAAATTCTGACATGTTCTTGACCCTAAGGTCCACGATGAGTAGAATCCCCGAGATCTCTAACTCACAATCTTGACATATCTGATCAACGCTCACCCTAGCTCCTAGGGGAGAACTCACATGTAATGGCTTTTCCAAGGTTTCAACCTTTAAGCCCAAATCTTCCACACATGATGCAACAATAAAGGAATGAGATGCACCATAATCAAACAATACTCTTGCCCATAAGGGAGAGAATATAAATGTACCTTGAATGACTGATTGGTCCGCAAGCTCGATCTAAGGTGTGATGGCGTAGACACACCCTTGGGTCCTTGAAGTCTCGGCTTGTGAGCCCCGGCTCTACCTCTCGACTCCATGCCCCGCCCATCCGCCCGATCATGAAGTACTAGGCTACGTGCAAAGGCTCGATCGAGCACCGGGCTCCTTAGCCCATGGTGGGGTAGGGAGGAACAAATTGAGTCTATGAACTTCCCATTGATGACTAGAACTGGGGTGTCCCATAACTTTTGCATCCTTGCCTTTGGAGGGCAATCTCGTCTCATATGTCTAGGTTGGTTGTAATAAAAACATGTCCTCTGCCTTGGTTGGCTAAGAGCCTTAAAGTCTTTCCCACCTTGGGATGATTGACCCTGGCCTTAGCCATAATAGTTGCGGCCTTGTCCTTGAAACCCTTATGGAGTAGAAGTCCTCTACTTCTTCCATGAGTTAGAAGAAGAAGGTTGGCTCTCCCTCTTCTTACCTTTCACACCCGCATCCCAGATGCTCAGTGCATCGTCCACCTCCCTCTCAATGGCCATAATTGTCTTAACCATCAGGTCCATTGTTGGATACATAAAAGTGCTACAATTATATAGGTTTTAATGCCCCTCAGCTCATGTTTGCTTTCATTTTGTGTAGAATAGGTTCTTTTCACGTTTTCTACTGTTTTTATGCGTGTACAGGTTGTTCGATGTTCTGTGCACATTTTTGTAGCGGTTTGGTTTCCAAAGGACAATGGCAGATCATTGCCGTCGATTCCAAGCGCTGTCGGGAGGCCTCGGGAAATTATGAAGAGAAGTTGGGCAATTGTGGAGACATTAGTACCGGTACCAAATCAATTGGTACCGGTACCCACATGCAGTTAAGTGACAGTGGAGTTTTGGTACTGGTTCCTTAGTGCTGTTGGAGAACTAGTGGAGTTTTGGTACCGGTACCACACAAACTGGTACCGGTATAAACATGCGATCTTTTCAGGATTTAAGAGGAATTTCGATCTTGGTGCAAGGGCACACTCGTCTTTTGATTCCCACTTTGAGATCACTAATGTGGATTATATTTAAGCCCACTTGAGGGCAAAATTAAGGGAGTTCGGATTCTAGGGTTTTGGCTATAACCTTTGGAGTTTTTCTCATATTTTTCTTGGGTTTTCTAGAGTAGAGTAGCTAGTTTCTTCTGATTCCTAGTTTTGAACATTTGTAATCTTTCAGTTGGTTTTATAACTTGGTACTCGTTGAGAGAACTCTGCGTTTTTTATATTTCAACCTTGCAATTAAAGTGTTATTTCTCAATTCAAATTTACTATTATTGTTCTAGCATTTATGAATCAATTCTCAGTTTTAATGGAGTTTTAAACCTCCATGATAGGGTTCTAATGGTGGAAACTCATCCCCTTCAAGGTAACAACATTCAGTCCCTCTCTTGTGCTTCAATGGGATTTATATGATATTAAACACTTGCTAAAATTCTTATAAAACCTTAGTTTGGCATCTTCTTGACAATGTATGAACGAGAGATTCTTAGTACACGTTGTGCTTGATCTCAAACGCAATCTAAGAGTCCAATCAAATCGTCTAAGCAAGCGTTTGATATCTTTCATTTAATCTTTGTCTTACAAAAAGCTTTTAAAGTTATATCCTACAACACCCCGAAATATACCCTAACAGTTTTTGGACTTGTTTAGGGTATATTAAAAGCTAAATGGAATTGTTTGGAAATAAACAAGAACCCGGAATTAATACAAAAGTTAAGGGTAAATTAATAATTTACCAATTCAGACCTACACATATATTAATAATTTATATGCTAAAAGAGGATTTTGATAAATTGAATTTGAGAATAAAATGAAATTCGAGGGACCAAAGATTAATAAAAGAAAGATATTACAAAAATCAAATAAGGAAGAAAATTATGGAAGAGACAAGTGGCTTGAAGGAAAGAGTGAGGAAGCTTCCTCCTTTGACTGGATGGTCAAGGATGCTCCAAAAGAGAGAAAAAGTGAAATAAGAAGGGAATAAGATCAAATAAGGATAAGACCAAAATAAATATCTCATTTTGGTCTTGGAGAAAGAGAAAAGAAAAACGAGAGGAAGAAGAAGAAGAGAAGAGAAGAAAGAAGGAAGGGAAAAAGAAGATCACAGGTATGGAATTTGAGTATGGAATTGTCTAGTTTTGGTATAGAAAGTATGGATACATGGTTTGGAACCCTCTATTTTGTGTATGGGTTGGGTTTGGAAACTCCCAAACTCATTTATTGTTAGGGTTGAGTTGAGAAGAACTCTAAGACTCCTATATATGTGTTTTGGGAAATGTTTGGTTGCATTTCGAACTAAGGTAAGCTACCTTATCTTGATCCTATGCGTTAGCTGGGTCTTAGGATTGGTTTTTGGATAAGAAAAAAATGGAATCTGGTAGTGAGTCCTTCAGGTAAATTGTAGCCACATCAGTTTAGTTGATGTTAGGCTTTTGAATTTCTCAATTCGGACCTCTGTAGCTCAAGTTATGGTCCGTTTACTCCCGAAAGCGCCTAAATGGAAAGGCATCCTACTAGGTTATTCGGGCTGGCCGGGTCCAAATTGGTCTGTCCTACCGGGTCCATCTGGCTGGGGTCCGTTCGACTGGGTCAATCTGGCTGGGTCCATCTGGCTAGGTCTGTCCGGTTGGGTCCATCCGGCTGGGTCTGCCCGGGCGGTCCATCGTGACCGGGGTTGGTCCGGCGAGTCCATCCGGCCGGGTCCGTCACTGGGCCGGGCCGCCGGGTCCATCCACCGGGTCCATCCGCCGGATCCGCCTGCCGGGTTGGTCTTGCTGGGTCCATCTAGCTAGGTTAGTCCGATTGGGTATGGGTCTAATTGAGACCTCAAACTTCGGAAGGTCATAACTTCTTCATCCGAACTCCGATTCGGGTGTTCTTAGACTCTATGGAAAGCCCATTGAGTCAAAATTTCAGCCATATTCCTGTGGAGAGCATTGGGTACTAGAGCTTGCCAGTTAGGCCACCCGGGCAAGACTGCTGAGTGTAGCCAGCCGAAAGAAGGCCGGGTTGTTCTCGTGGAGACCCCAATTCTCGCGTCATAACTTTCGCCCGAACTCGATCTCAGTGTCCTTGAACTGCGGAAAGCCCATTGAGTCAATATTTTAGCCATATTCCTATGGAGGGAATTGAGTTCTGGATCTGGCCGGTTAGGGCCAATCGGGCAAGACTGGTCGAGTAGAGCTAGCCGAGTAAGGCTGGTTGTTCCCATGAGACCTCAAACTTCGAAAGGTCATAACTTCTTCGTCCAAACTCTGATTCAGGTGTTCTTGGACTCTATGGAAAGTCCATTGAGTCAAGATTTCATCCATATGCCTGTGGAGGGCATTGGGTGCTGGATCTAGCTGGTTAGGGCCAATCGGGCAAGACTGGCCGAGTAGAGCTAGCCGAGTAAGGCTGGTTGTTCCTGTGAGACAAACTTCGGAAGGTCATAACTTCTTCGTCCAAACTTCAATTTGGGTGTTCTTGGACTCTATGGAAAGCCCATTGAGTCAGTATTTTATCCATATTATGTGGAGGGCATTGGGTGTTGGAGTTGGCCGGTTAGGGCGAATCGGTCAAGACTGGTCGAGTAGAGCTAGCCGAGTAAGGTCAAGAAGTTCCGTGAGACTCCAACTTCTAAGGTCATAACTTCTTCTTCATTCGAACTCCGATTCAGGTGTTCTCGGGACTCTATGGAAAGCCCCATCGAGTCAAGAATCCATCCATATAGAGCTTGGATAAATTTGGAAATCATATTAGGTTCAAAATCAAACAAGAGGGACCTACCGTAACCATATAGTTATTCATGCATATAATGAGATATGAAAATGAAAGATTCGAATAAATGATTATACAGATCACCTATGATTACCTGATGACTATAATTATTCTAATACGAATGATATGTACTGAACATAAAATATACACGGATTATCCTGGGCTTAACCTGGTGTAGGGATAGATAGGCATGCCTATAGGGACACGCTTGTCGCAAAGATACAAGCATGTGGATATCGAGGCCCTGTTTGGGTCGATGACATAGATCCCGTTTGGATCATTACATGGCATAGGTCACTGTCTCGTACAGTTGATGTACCTTCGTATATAGCCCCGCTTTAGGTCAAGACATGGCATAGGTCATTCTCAGAGAAGCGAAGGATACTTCGGTATATACAGTTTATTTCCGTGACAAAGCTTCTAAGGTATTTGCATATGAAACATAAAAGAAAATGACAAGTATATGTAAAATGAAATGTAAAGAATATATGATATAATATGAAGCATAGCATCATTTATGTGATGACAAGTATACAAGTATAATAAGTGAAGTGTCAATGACACGAAATGTATATGATTGATAAAGTATATGAAAAGCATATGAAAGTACAGTATATGAAAATCATAGGAAAGTATAGTATATGAAAATTACAAGATGAAAATATGGGGAAGTACAAGAATATAGATGAAAGTATATGACAAAATATGAAAGTACATGAAATCACATTGTCAGCTACTGAAAAATGACGAGATTCCTAATCAGCCGTGAATGTAAATTCTATAGTCAATGTGAATCATACCGTTAAATGTGAAATCACATTGCTACTAAATGACAAACAGGACGAGATTCCCTCTCGAATATGTCGTGAATGTCAATTCTATAGTCAAAGTGAATCATACCGTTAAATGTGAAATCACATTGCTACTAAATGACAAACAGGATGAGATTCCCTCTCGAATTTTTCATGAATGTTAATTCTATAGTCAAAGTGAATCATACTATTAAATGCGAAATCACATTGCTACTGAATGACAAATAGGATGAGGTTCCCTCTCGAATCTGTCGTGAATGCCAATTCTATAGTTAGAGTGAAAACACAAATGCAAAGTATATGACAATACAAGATCCTATAAGAAAGGTATATGAAAACTATAGTATATGAAAGCACATGAAAGTATATGTGAAAACCTATGACAGTATATGATATGATAGTAAAGTATAAGCTCTACACTCCTAAGGGAGATATGGAAGGTGTGATAGAAATTCACATAATATGAAAAGTAATGATAGGATATGAAAAGAAATAAGTTATAGAATGAATATGGAATATGCAAAGTATAGAAACAGAAATACAGTAAAAGTATAGATAGAAGATATGCCAAAGACATAGAATATGTAACAGAAAAGATTGACATGCAATAGGAATGTGAAGATGATAAGTAATAAAAGTTATATGAATATGTATAGTTATATGAAATGCATATGTATAAGCTTATGACGGTCACCATTAGTGGTTGTCCATGCTTATGCTTAGCACGGGTGTTCAATCCATGTAGGTATTGAAGAGGAAACCAGAAGACAGGACAATCCGCATCAGCAGTCAAAAGCCATACATCACTAGGTGCCCACTAGAAGACCTTTTTGGTCTAATGTATATATATTTTGTTTCTCTTGTAAACAATATAAATATTGTTAATGTTGAACACTTCCATATATTGGAGCTTGTATATATATTTTGTAATCCGCTGCTACAGAATATAATACAAGTTAAATGTTTAACATCATATAGTAATGAAAAAGCAGTATATAGTCTCGCGCCCCGGACTCGGTTTGGATCCGCCATTCGGGTTGGATCGGGAATCGGGGTATGATATATCCCCCATCGAAGACCATTCAACAATGGCTCCTAGATGAGAATGTAAGTGAGAGGTGGGTGTTACCTAATTGGTGGAGAGCGGAAACCTTAGGATCCTATCATTCGCCCTTCTCGCTTTAAAATATTTTAAGTCAATCGGTTAACAAATCAATCAACCAAAAACCCCTTAGATTTTACTTTATTTTCACTTTCATTGGATAACAATCCCAAAGGATCATCTAGGAAACCACTCCCTGTGGAAATAACTTGTGGATTCCCACAGTATTATAATGCTTGACAACATCGGGCCTACGCTTTGGGAATAATTCAAGACACGAAATAGACGGCGATTTTTTGACACTGCTGTCGGGAGTCAAGTAGTACTCTTGTTGATCCGCAGAGTTAGTGGTAATTTTCAATCGCATTGCAAATCCTAAGACGCTCTCTACCTTTCCTTTTAATTCTCAGAGATAATATAAGTGGATACTCCGTCCACTTGGGGTAATATTGGTGCATGTCGATTTAGGGATTGCGGATAAGCAACGCTCGACTTGTAAGAGTTATACCTCAAAGACATCTCGACGATTCCACAAGAAGATGTTTGTTTCCAAGAGAACCCTAATCCTCAAATGGACATCTTGGAAACTCAAAGAAACTCATTTTAATCCAAATGACCAAGGGTTACCTCGGTGAACCTACAAAGACCCTATGAGCCCCATCACAAGGATAGGTTACATCACGTAATCCTGGTGGCGGGATGGGAACATTAATTTTCAAAGAAAATCAATATCAAGCTCCCCCTGCCCCTTTACCTAATGTGGAAAGGACCCTTCGAGAGATTATGTAACCTTAAAGAACCACAACAAACTCATGTATTCGCCTACCTAAAGATTCTAACCAATTCCTTATGAAATCGGAGATGATTCGTTTTCTCCCTGTGTATCAAGGGGTCGATTCTGAGAACCCCTACCCATTCATGAGATATTTTGAGGATGTTTGCAGTGCTTTCCTTTCTACAGGATCGCCCCTCCATATAATTTGTATGGTTTTATTCCCATTCTCTCTAAAGGAAAATACCAAAATATGGTTTTACTCTCTTGCTCCCAATTCAATTTTCACTTGGGAAGACATGTGAAATGAATTTTTGAACAAATTCTTCCCTCTGGGACACACTAATGCACTCATGCGAGCAATCCAAAACTTTTATGAAAAACCAGGTGAACCTTTTTCTATTGTATGGGAAAGATATAAGGACCTCCTCCATGCTCTCCCTCATCATGGTTTGGATGTTGGACAAATAGTTGCATATTTTCACCAAGGACTCTCCTTAAATAACAAACAATACATCTAAATGATGTGTGTGGGGGAGTTCTATGAGAAAAAGCACTTGGGAGGCTGTGCAATTTTTTGATACAATAGCAGAAAATGCTTAAACTTGGGAGACTAATACCTCCCTAGATACTGCTAAAGTGAATAGTACACCTACAGGAGGAAAAATACATCACTTAAGAGAGAATGATGACCTACAAGCGAAAATAGCCAATTTAACAGAAGAAGAGGCCATCGAATTAAAAAGTGAATAAGGTGATCAAGTAAATCTAAAGTACCTTCTCGGTGCCTATGGGACCGAGGGAGAGTCACATCATTTGCAATGACCACCATTCAACCATTAACTCCAGCCTCTAACCTTCCTCAAGTCAAGAGAGCAATCCAAATACAAAGAAGCTAATGCTCTAATTGCCAAATAAGCCCTTCAACTCTCCATACTAAATCCATAACCGGTGGGGTAAGTTAACTAAATTTTAGTCGAAGAACGAGGGAGGCCAAACCATTTTCCAAATAACCAAGGCTACAACTTCCAAAAACGGTTTCAAATCAAGCCCCCAATTCCAAAATCATATCCTCATACTACTTAATCCCTAACCAAGGATTTCACCCCTCTTCTCAAGGGAACCAAAATCAACAGCTTTACCAACCTCCACAAAAGATAAGTTTGGAGGATATTGTGACACAATTTGTCCAGGCTTAATAATCCACCAACATTGAATTTCGAACCGCCTTAAATGATGTGAGATCTCAAATCACTAAGTTGACCTCTTCTATGGGTAATTTTCAATAAGAAAAAGGGAAACTCCCTTCTTAGACCATCCAAAACCTCGCGTCAAAAGATTAACCCAAGTCCAAACGATGTAACTTTTGAACATCAGAAGGTCACACCACTCTTCGAAGTGGAAAAACAATTGATAAAACCATTCAGTCTAAAGAATTTTCCAAAGAAACAACAAAAGATTTTCAAAATGAACCACCAAGGGATGATGACGTGTCTGACAAGCCTCATGTTCCTAGGACGGATGTTGTTGATGTTGAGCCAGAAAAAGATAAAGCTACCCATGTCCCTCCTGCTCCATACCCTCATAGGTTGAAAGCCCCTAAGAAATTGAACAATCATTCTGAAATCTATGAGTTGTTCAAACAAGTTAAGATAAACATTCCCTTGTTGGATGCCATAAAGCAAATTCCGTCATATGCCAAGTTTTTGAAAGACTTGTGTACTGTGAAAAGGAAGTTAGGTGTCAACAAGGATGCGTTTATGACTGAACAATCTACCTCTTTGATTAAGGACAACTGGCCCCCGAAATACAAAGATCCAGGAAGCCCCACTATTTCCATAATGGTAGGAAACTCGAAAGTGGGACATGCTCTAGTGGACTTGGGAGCAAGTGTTAATTTGTTTCCATACTCGGAATATGTTAAGCTAGGGTTAGGAGAGTTAGGAACTGACTATCACCCTTCGCCTACGACCGTAGTGAAAATCTTGAGGTATAGTGAAAGACGACGGGTAAGTAGACAAGTTCTAGTTTCCCTATGGATTTTTTGTTCTCATAATCTTCAACTTGTGGTGAATTAAGGGACTTGGGCTTCCAAAGGATTCTCGTAGGCCCTTCGCCACCGCTGCCATCATACACCGTAGGAGGACTAATGACGTTATCTTTTGGTAACATGACCGTTAATCTGAATATCTTCAATGTTATCAAGGAGATAGGGGATGATGATGACGTCTATGAGGTAAATATGATAGAATCAAGCAGCACTACGTAGATCATGTTTCATATGATGACCCTCTCAAGTCTTTCCAGTAAGCCTAAGTTGTGTTGAGGAGTTAACCACATCCGAATTGGAGTTTCTGCACTCCATAATTAAGCACAATGAGGTAATGGAGGCAAATGGGTGGGCACCCAGATTTGAAAAATTGCCACCAATTGAGGACAAAGTATTACCTTTAGAAGAGAAGCCCCCTAAGCTTGAATTGAAACCCTTACCATCGCATCTCAAGTATGCATTCCTAGGGGTAGAAGATACTTTCTCGGTAATCATATTCTCCTCTTTAGAGTCAGATCAAGAGAAAAAACTTTTGGAGATATTGAGAACCCACAAAACTACCATAGGATGGACCATTACAGATATTAAGGGAATTAGCCCCTTAATTTGCACACACAGGATTCACTTGGAAGATGATGTCAAACCTTCTAGCCAACCACATCGAAGGTTGAACCCAGTCATGAAAGAAGTTGTCAAGAAAGAGGTTTTAAAATTGTTGGATGTAGGTGTTATTTACCCTATTGCAGATAGCAAGTGGGTTAGTCCAACCCAAGTAGTTCCTAAGAAATCCAGGGTCATTGTGTTAGCAAATGAACATAATGAGCTCATTCCCACTTGGGTCACCATAGGTTGGAGGGTGTGCATCGACTATAGGAAACTTAATGTCGGGCACTAGAAAGACTATTTCCTCTACCTTTGCGACCAAATGTCGAGAGAGTCATAGGCATGAATTCTATTGTTTTCTAGATGGGCACTCAAGGTATAATCAAATTGAGATAGCCTTAGAATATCAAGAGAAAACCATGTTCACTTGCCTTTTTGGGACATTTTTCTTTAGGAAAATGCCCTTCGGATTATGTAATGCACCAGGGACCTTCCAGCGGTGCATGATGGGGATTTTTAGTGATATGATAGAACATATCTGAGATTTTCAAGTGGGACAATTTTTGTTTTTGGAGATTCATATGAGGGATGTCTGGAAATTTAAGGAGAGTATTGGAAAGATGTAAGGAGAAGAATTTAGTGCCGAATCGAGGCGGGTTTAATTATGGTGACACAAGGATCAGGCTAGGACACATAGCCGAGAGAAGAATAGAGGTAGATAAAGCGAAAGTTGAGTTGGATTCTCCAACCTACCACTCCTAAGTGTGTCAAGGATATGCGGTCATTCTTAGGTCAAGTGTGATTTTATGAGGTTCATAAGAGATTTTGATGGTTATAGCACGCCCTTGTGCAATTTGGTTTACAAGGATGTCATTTTTGAATGCTCACACGCATGTGAGACGACCTTGATAAACTGGAAAATATGTTAGTGTCACTCTTATCATGCGATCCCTAATTAACTCTCTCCTGAGATCATGTGACGCCTAGTGATTATGCTATAATGATTAGTATAAAGGAAGATAAAAAAGCGTCAGATCTATTATACTGAGCAAGACTCTAGACTCATCACCAATTATACAACCACGTAAAAGAGTTCTTGGTCAGAGTCTCTATTCTAGAAAAAATTCAGCCCATTGTAGGGTCTCCAGAATCCATTTTCATCGATCATGCAAGTCAAGTACTCCGCTCTCTAAGAAGGATACTAAGCCTCGTCTGACTAGGTGAATCCTACTATGTCAAGAATTTAATCTGACCATTAAGGATAAGAAGGGAGTTAAGAATGTGGTAGCTGACCACCTTTCTCATTTAGTTTCGGAGACAACTTCTGAAGGTCTGCCCATAGGCGACACTTTCCTTGATAAGCAACTTTTTGCTCTTGTCCACTGCCCATGGTATGTGGACATAGTAAATTATCTAGTGACAGGACAAATTCTATCCCAATGGACCTCTCAACAAAAAAGGAAAATTTTGGTGGACATAAAAAAAATACTATTTTGATGACCCATACTTGTTTAAATACAGTCCTGATCAATTGATGAGAAGGTGTGTATCCAATGACGATCAAATTCAGCGTACTTACTCTTTGTCAATTCCGGCTTATGGAGGACACAAGAAGAAAACGGGTTGATAAAATCCTACAAGCCGTTTGTAACGCCTCAAAATAATTTAAATTTTTATAATAAAATTCTTTATATATTCCTGTGAGAAGGAGCCAACTTGGGTATTTTTCTAGAAATTTTAGATGAATATTGACTAAAATGATTATTATCCAGAATAAAACCCAAGTGAAAAGAGAAAATATGGAATTGAAAATGGGACCTAAGGGTCCATTAAATAAGTTTATATGTCTATGAAATATGAGACTTAAATGAAAAATAATAGAGAAATGGAGGGACCTAAATATAAAAAGAAATAAAGAAAAAGAAGAAAAAACTGACAGCATGGTGGCATGGTGAAAGGGGGAGGAAGTTTCCTCATTTTAAAATACTAGATGATCCATAAGAAGAGAGGAGAAAATGGAGGTATTTTAGAGGAGAAGCTCTCACTTCTCTCTAGATTTCCAACTGACGGGCCATAGGTCCCAGCGGCTAAAGAGGAAAGTCCTTCCTCGTGACAAGAGCCGCAAGAGAGACCTAATCGAACTTTCAACAAACTCCATGAGGTAGGTCTTCTCCTACTTGGTCGTCTTCTACCCTAAGGATTGTTGGGTGGTTATCTGGCCTTAGGGGAATGTATGGTTGCATTTTAAACCATGGGAAGCTGCCACATTGTGGTAGTGCGCAGCTAGCCGTACCTTAGAACGGGTTTTTAATAAAATAGCGTAATGGTAGTAAGTCCTTCAGGAAATTGTGTTGTAGCCACATCAATAACCTGATGTTAGGCTTTTGAATTTCTTAATTGACTTCTGTAGACCAAGTTATGGTCTTTTAGAATCTGAACAAATAACATAAGAGGTCGCCAAACAGAGGGTCACAAACAAAGGTCGCCCAACAAAGGTCAAACGAGGTCGTCAACGTCGCCCAACAAAGGGTCGCCAAACAATGTCGCCAACAGCGTCGCCAAACAAAGGTCGCTCTAACAGAAGTGGTCGCTAAAAATGATCGCCAAACAAAGGTTCGCCAAACGTAGGCTGCCAAACAAAGGTCGGCCCAACAGCGGGTCGCCGATCCGTGCCGCCTCGTCAAAGTTGACTAATACGCATGACCTCCAACTTCGGGCGTCATATCTCCTTCGTTTGAACCTGATTTGGGTGTTCTGGACTCTATGGAAGCCCATGGAGTCAAGAATACATTCATATGCCTATGAGATGTTAGATGTCGTAATCAAGGTGTTTGACCGAGCTCGTCACTTCAAAGGCAAATGTCATCAGCCGGCCTCGTCAAAGTTGACTACGCATGACCTCCAACTTCAGAAGGTCATATCTCCTTCGTTTGAACTCCGATTTGGGTGTTCTTGACCGTGGAGTCGCATTAAGTCAAGAATACATTAATATTTCTGAGGAGTATAGAAGATGTTTGACTGAGGTGATAGACGAGCTCGTCCAGTCTCAGTCTGCCTGCCGCCTCAGATTTGATCGTATGACCTCCAACTGAAGGTCCTAACTCCTACGTCCGAACTCCGATTCGAAAGTGTTCTTGCACTCTATGGAAGTTTCATTGAGTCAAGAATCCATCTATATAGCTTGTTTAAATTGGAACTTATACCAACTCTCCTGAAAAATCAACTTAACCAAAACTACTAGTACACTACCTAATAATATTGTTCTTTAATGGTGTTGGAATAGGACTCGACGAGGAGGAAAAGCCAACTGAGATTGAGATTCCAAGGATTGGAACAAAAGTGCAAAGATTTTGGGTTTGTTCAACTGAACTATTTTGATTCAAGTTGTGATGTTTGTTCTCGACTCTATTCTTATGTTAAGTATTTTGGTAGTTTACCAAGTATATGAAATGAGTGCATGAAATGAGGCAGAAATGAGTATGTGAATGTGTATATGAAATGAGTACATAGGATTGAGTATATCCTGAAAAGAGAATACGAAAAGTAATATGGAATTGAACTACATTTGGAAACCGAACAATGATTGATAAATCGAAATGTAATGAACTGACAATTCCGAAGCATCTTGAATTGCATTACATACCGAATGAACCGGCCTGACGGAGCAACAATCTGAGATCCGCTGTTTAAGGCAATTCCTGAAATTGTCCAATGTCCCACTTGGCGGATGCACCAATCTGACATCCGCCATGATGGCGACAGGCATTGAAGAAATGTCCCATCAGCGGGATGCACTAATTCCAGATCTCGCAGATGGCATATGGCATTGGCGATACCATTAGCGTCGGGTGCACCAAACGGCATCCTGGGCTATGATGTGGAGACCGCATTGTTAAATGTGTAAGCACATTACCGAATAAAATATGGCGGGTTCATCAAACGAATCCGCTTAAGTGTGAATTGAATAGTCAAGGAATAACCAACACGTTGATTGTTAAACATTTTATATATATAACTATATAAATTAATTAGAAATGAATTGTTGCATTTGAAATTAAAGAGATTGGTAAATTATTGTAAAATTGAAAGCATGTGAAAAATAATATATTGGATATTATTAATTAATAGAAGGTTTAATGTTAAATTCATGTCGAGTTACATTGTTATTAAATAGAATCAGAGAACCACTAAGCACAGAAATGCTTATGATAGTTTATCTATGAGCAAAGTTTCAGTAGACAGAAGGAGACAAGATCGTAATGAGCTATAGAGAGGCATGCTTATAAGTATATATCTGGCCATTTGCATATCATCTCTTTTGAACAATTGGTATTATTTTTTAAAACAAAAGGGTTAAACCCCGAACCTTGATTTTGTATATCATTTTGAAAAGGCATGAATGCCTTCTTTGTAAATGTATTTTGTAAATGTTTAAGGCCTACCGAATTGCTTGAAATTTGTAAATGATTGTGGGCTTGCCCAAATCAAAATCGCTCAAGAATTCAAACAAATTAATTAAACGCTTTAATAAGATAAATAAAAAACGTCGAGTAAAACCGGGCTCCCGCTCGATCCGCCATTCGGTCGCCGTGGATTCGGCCATGGAGACTTGAAAAAATAAATAAATAAAGCTTAATAAAATGTAAAATGAAAGAATTAAACGGCGTCCCGGGTTTCTTTGCCGACTCGCTCTATCTGGGTCGTGCCGCTCGTTGCTACATTTTAATGGTATCGCAGCCTGTAGCTGTTAGCGCTTCGAAAAAGGCCCCAAACCATTTCAAAAAAGGATTTTGAAACAGTATTTGACATATTACTGCATTTGCATTTAAAGCGATGATATGACTCGACGGATCCCGCTTGGCCTTAATAGGTAAACATGGATAGTTCAGGTACCCCAAGGGTCGAAGGTGACCAGGGAAATCGTCCTGATAGTCCTGCTAGTGTGATAGGTGGATAAGCATCTCATGCCCCACCAATGAATGAACCGGAACAAGTGGGAGGAGGCATTATGGTATCTTTCCAACAGCTTAGCTCAAAGGTAAAGAGCCGGCAAACTGATGCAACGCAGTCTCGGCAATGATCAACCATTGAGAGAATGGCAAGGTACTGACCGATAAACTTTCGACGTAAAGAAGATGAGCCTTCAATGAGAGAATTGGCTCGAGAGGACTGCTAATGCTTGTACAAATGCATTGCACAACTGAAGAGAAGCTGGAATGTGCAACCTCATTACTACAAGATGAGGCTTATCGCTGGGTGGGTTTCGTGAATCAGACCGCACTACCGGGAAAGCGAGGTTATTTTTGGATGAGTTCAAGAAGATTAATGAGGTCGATCTATTTAAACAATATGCGACGGTATTTCATAATTTGAAACAAAGGTACTAAGTGTAACCGAATATGTGAGAGAATTCACACGGCTGAGTGCATGCTCCAGATGTTAGTAAGAAGAAAAGAAGTGTCGGTTTGAAGACGCCTAAGCGACTACATCTCGCCCATGCTCAGATTTTGCCATGATGATTTCTCTCCAAAATCACGACATGCCTAAATGTGGAACGACAAAGAAAGAGGAAAAATGAAAGGAAAGATAGAAGACAAAGTGGTTGTGCAACCCACTACCAAGTGTCAAGAAGCAGAGTAAGAGATCTGTGGACCACAAGGTTCCAGCAAACACAAATTGTGCCACCCAGAGAGGAGACTGATTCTAATTGGCGCTCGGCTTGCAAGTGCACCAAGAGGTGCTTCTAGAGGACAAGACGTTCCTCGTTGTTCCCATTGTGGAAGAAAACACAAGGGAGATTGTTGGAGATTGACCGGTGCTTGCTTGGGTTGTGGATCCATGGAGCACAAAATACGAGAGTGTATTGTGGCACGCCCTTCACAAAGACCCCAAACTGGGCAATGTTTCATCGGGCCAGAGGCAAGAAAAGTGTTGCATCACCGAGGTTCGGCACAGTGGACAATGTAATTTGGCTAGGCAAGATGGTCGGCTCCATTTAGAGCATATGCGATGAAAGCAGCTGAATAAACCATGCCCTGATGTGATAGCTCTGTAATTCATCGCCTTTGATATCATTGCGGCATGCATTGATGTGCATCTGTATCAACTCCTTTCGTATGTGTGTACTTAACATACCCATCAGTAATTTACCGAGGAGTGACACCGAGTATGACATCTTGGTGATTTAAACCCGGGGCTTTGACATAGTGTTATTAGAACAAAGTGGTAGAGATAGTCCCATCAAAATACGAGAGTAAGAATTTTTGGGAGATTTGATTGAATTATCCTTCAGAGAATTGGATGTGATATTGGAGATGGTAGAGAAACCAAGTTTGAGGTAAAGGAAGATGGATCCTTGTTTTATAAGGATAGGGTTTGTGTACCCAATGATTATAAAGTAAAGAAAGCCATTTTGGAAGACATGTTAAAAGGTCGTGCACTGACTATGAGGGTAGCTGATACACAACCCTTTAGTTAAAATTGTTTACAACAACAGCTTCCAATCAAGAATTGGAAATTTACGCCTTACGAGGCTTTATATGGGGAGAAAATGGAATACCCTTGTGTTGGACAAATTTAGTGAAAAAAGATTAGAGAGATTGAAAGTGACCATCGAGCAGATAGGAAAACATATGCCAACATGAAAAGAAAAGAAAATCGATATAAGATCGAAGAAAGTGTTTTTTGTAGTATCACCTTGGATGAAGGTACCCGCAATCACACCAAGGTAATTTCAAGACAAAATTTTATTATGGGGAGAGTTGTAACGCCTAAAATACCCTGAAAATTTATAATAAAATTATTCGTATAAAGGAGCCAACTTGGGTATTTTTCTAGAAATTTTTAGATGAATATTGACTAAATGATTATTATCGAGAAATAAACCCAAGTGAAAAGAGAAAATATGGAAATTGTAAAATGGGGACCTAAGGGTCCATTGTAAATAAGTTTATATGTCTAAGTGAAAATATGAGACTTAAATGAAAAATAATAGAGAAATGGAGGGACCTAAATATAAAAAAAGAAATAAAGAAAAAGAAGAAAAAAATCAAGGAAAGCATGGCATGTAGGAAAGTGGGAGGAAGTTTCCTCCTTTTTAAAATACGATTTAGAGGATCCATAAGAAGAGGAAAAGAGAAAATGGAGGTGAGTTTAGTGAGAAGCTCACTTCTCTAGATTTCCAACGATCGGGCCATAGGTCCCAGGCGAAGCAAGAGGGAAGTCCTTCCTCGTGACAAGAGCTGCAAGTAGAGACCGGAATCGGGGACTTTCAACAAACTCCATGAGGTAGGTCTTCTCCTACTTGGTCGCCTTCTACCCTAAGGATTGTTGCGGTTATCCGCCTTAGGGAAATGTATGGTTGCATTTTAACCATGGGAAGCCGCTTACATTGTGGCAAAGGCGCGCTACGAACCTAGAACGGGTTTTTGGGTCAGAAATAAAGAGAATTTGGCAGTAAGTCCTTCTAGTAAATTGTAGCCACATCAATGAACTTGATGTTAGGCTTTTGA
This sequence comes from Tetrastigma voinierianum, assembly GCA_016808115.1. Taxonomy (NCBI): domain Eukaryota; kingdom Viridiplantae; phylum Streptophyta; class Magnoliopsida; order Vitales; family Vitaceae; genus Tetrastigma; species Tetrastigma voinierianum. The sequence goes on from JAEQBH010000025.1 coordinate 339,475, forward strand.
ATTTCTAATTGACTTCGTATTCACGTTATGGTCTTTTTACTCTGAACAAATAAATAGGTGAGTGGTCGTCAAACGTAGGTCGCCAACAGTTGTCGCCCAACAAAGGGTCGCCAAACAATGTCGCTAAACAAAGGGTCGCCAAACAAGGTCGCCCAATGCTGGGCCGTCAAACAAAGATCGCCAAACAAAGGGTCGCCAAACGTAGGTCGTCAAACAAAGGTCGCCCAACAATGGTCAAACAAACACACCGGTCAATGCGGTTATTAATTCAGTCACCGTCAAAGTTGATCACATGACCCCAACTTAAGGTCATATCTCCTTCGCTTGAACTCCGACGGTGTTCTGACTCTATGGAAAGCCCATGGAGTCAAGAATACATTCATATACCTGAGGAGGATGTTAGATGTCAGACTAAGGTGTTTGACTGAGCTCGTCACTTCAAGGCGTACCGTCAGCTCGTGTCACCGTCAGTTGACTACGATGACCTCCAACTCGAAGGTCATATCTCTTCGCTTGAACTCCGATGGTGTTCTTGGACTCTATGGAAAGTTCCATTGAGCAAGAATACATTAATATTCCTGAGGAGTATATAAGATGTTTGACTGAGGTAATAGACGAGCCTGTCCATCAGGTCCGCTTCGCTGGCCTGTGATTGCCGGGCCTCAAAGATTTGATCAGGTATGACCTCCAACTTCGGAAGGTCCTAACTCCTACGTCCGAACTCCGATTCGAGTGTTCTTGCACTCTATGGAAAGCCCATTGAGTCAAGAATCCATCTATATATAGCTTGTTTAAATTGGAACTTATACTAACCTCCGAAAAATCAATCCTAACCAAAACTACTAGTACACACGAATAATATTGTTCTTTAATGGTTTTGGAATAGGGACTGACGAGGAGGAAAAGCCAAACTGAGATTGAGATTCCAAGGATTGGAATCAAAGTGCAAAGATTTTTGGGTTTGTTCAACTGAATCCTATTCTTGATTCAAGTTTTTGCATGTTTGTTCTTCCGACTCTGGTTCTATAGCAAGATTTTAGCTTACCAAGTATATGAAATGAGCGCATGAATGAGTATATGAAATGAGTATGTGAATGTGTATATGAAATGAGTACATAGATTGAGTATATCCTTGAAAAGAGAATACGAAGTGAATATGGAATTGAACTGTGATATTCGAAATCGAATGAATGGGATTTCCTGATAAATCGAATGTAATGAATCTGACAATTCCCGACATCTGAATTGCATTGATATATCGACGAACCACCTGACGGGATGCACCAATTCCAAGATCCGTCAATAAGGCACCCCGAAATTGTCCAATGTCCCACTCATGATGCACCAACCCAAGATCCGTCATGATGGCGACGGGCATTGAAGAAATGTCCCACTTGGCGGATGCACCAATCCGGGCATCCATCATGATGGCATATGGCATTTATGGATACCACATGCTCCGGGGTGCACCAAACGGCATCCGTCACATGGAGACTAAATTGTTAAATGTGTAAGCACATTATCGAATAAAAATAAGGGCTGGGCTCATCAAACGGAACTGGCCGTGGCGTGAATTGAATAGTCAAGGAAATAACCAACATTGACGAAATGTAAATGAGATTTTTATGTATATGCTTTAAATCATAAATTAAATTGTGAAATGAATTGTTGCATTGAAATTGCATGATGTATTTGGTAAATTATTTAGAAATTGGAAAGCATGAGTATTTGCTGGAATTAATAGCATGGTTTAATGTTAAATTCATGTCGAAGCTACATCGGAATATTGAATAGAACTCCAGATAGAACCACTAAGCATGAAAATGCTTAGCGTATAGTTTTATCTGCGTTGTGCTCGAGTAGATGTGAAGGAGACAAGATCGCAAACAGAGAGTTTGAGAGAGTACGGCGTATAAGTATATACTCCGTCATTTGCATATCATCTCTTTTGAACAATTGGTATTTATTTTTTAAAACAAAAGGGTTAAACCCCGAACCTTGATTTTGTATATCATTTTGAAAAGGCATGAATGCCTTCTTTGTAAATGTTTAAGGGCCTACCGAATTGCTTGAAATTTGTAAATGATTGAGTGGCTCGCTCTAAATCAAACCGTCCCGCACCAAACAAATTAATTAAACGCTTTAATAAGATAAATAAAAAAACGTCGGAGTAAAACCGGCTCCTGCTCGGATCCGCCTTATATTCGGTCGTGGCCAGTGGATTCGTCGACACTTTTTGAAAAAATAAAAATAAAATAAAGGTTAATAAATGTAAATGAAAGAATTAACCCAAGGCCCTCGGGTTTTCTCTTGCCTGACTCGCCTATCGGGTCGCCGCTCTAGGGTTGCTACACGGTTTTTATTGGCCCACTCTTTTTAAAGACTGCTTTGAATTTTGCAAAACTTGTGCTCGATGCCAACAACTAGGAGGGATTACCAAAAGGAACATGATGCCTCTCACCCCTATTTTAATTATCGATTGATTGTTAGGCTTAGACTTTTCATGGGTCCTTTCCCTTCATGTGGGTAATTCCTTACATTTTATTGGCAGCTTGATTATGTTTCTATGGGTGGAGGCCATTCCAATCTAGAACTAATGGCCACAAGGTTGTTTTGAAAATTTTATGTTAACGTATTTTTTCTTCGCTGAATGCCTTGTGCAATCATTAGTGATGGTAGGCCCCATTTTGTAATTCGAATCGTTAAAAATTATGGAGTCACACACAAAGCCTACAAATTATCACCCATGCACAAATGGTTTGTTTAACTAGCCAATAGGGAGATCAAACATTTGAAAAAACGACACTCTAATCGCAAGGATTGGTCGCTTCGACTAACCGATGCTCTTTGGGCCTACCGTACCACTTTTAAAACTATTCTTGGTATATCTCCCTATAGGTTAGTTTATGGCAAGGCATGTCACCTCCTAGTGGAAATGGAGCACAAAGCATATGGGGCCATTAAAACTCTTAATTTTGATTTGGCTAAGGCAAGTAAACAGCGGATGTTGCAGATGAACGAGCTCGATGAATTGAGGTGTGAATCGTATGAGATCTCGAGAATTTACAAAGAGAAGGTCAAGCTCTTCCATGATAAGAACATCATAAGGAAGACCTTTGAACCTCACCAAAAGGTACTGTTGTACAACTCTCGATTGCACATCTTTCCAAGTAAACTCCGTTCCAGATGGACTGGGCCTTTCATCGTCAAGATAGTTCACCCATATGGCGCAATGGAGATTGAGAATCCTAAAAATGGGAAGCGTTTTAAAGTCAATGGTCAGAACTTAAAACCATTTTTGGAAAACTTCGACTGCCAGGAGAGTATTGAGGAACTGGTATATCCGCCTAATGATGTTCTTTAGCTGCACTCATTTCACTTTTCAGATATAGCTTTTCTTTTCCTTTTCATGCATTTCTTTACGCTTTCTTCATTTAGTTATGTTTTTGTGTTTTTCATAAAGGAGAGTCTGGCCCTTATGTAACCAATATTTTTAGCCCTCTCTTATGGTCTGTGGTGTGTATCCTTCAATGCATCAAGGGCAATGCTTATTTCCGTGGAAGGGGTGGGCATACACTAGTGTTTAGAGCCATTTAAGTGCATGCTATTTGGTTTAATTCAGTGTTCTTAAGGGGTTAAGTGCATGCAATTTTTTCGATTTTTGACTTTCTTGAGAATGGTACTTGACCTTTGAAGTATGCAGCCACATGACCTTATGTAGGCACTCCATATAGTTTCACTGCACATACACAATAACAAGCCTGCACAAATTTTTTTTTTCATATTTGGGACCATATTCACCCAATTCTTTTCTATTCTCCAGAGTCAATCTTGATTTGTATCATTCTCGTTCATAAATTACACAAGTCACCGATTTCTTTTCCCAAGCTCATTTTTGCTTGATTATTGCTTTAGCCTGTGCATTTTTAGCATTCCCATGTCAAATACATGCATCTTATTCCATGTGGAACATCCATACGTAGTTGAAAGATGATTTTAGGCCATATTCTCTCTTTTAAACTTCTAAATCATGCTGAGTCATCTTTTGAACCCTTGTTGAGCCTTGAGTTGCCAGTTCGATTCAAACCTTAGGATTCTTGATCACTTTGAGTAAGGATGACTCCAAAGTAAGTGTGAAGGTGCCGAGGGAGTGTAGTATACAATTGAGCAAGCACAAGTCGACAAGTGTGGAAGTAAAGCTGGAGGGGTGTGGTGGTATTTGAAATGCTGGGTAAGAAGTGAGTGTACATTGAAATCCAAAAAGTAGAGAATTTTGGAATTTTTGCAAAGTGGTACCGGTACCACTCTAATTGGTACCGATACCGAGGCTAGAAATTGATGCAGTACCATATTGGTACCGGTACCACACTAATTGGTACCGGTACCCATAATGAAAAAAGTGGCAATACCATATTGGTATCGGTACCACACTAATCGGTCCCAGTACCATCGTGCATTATGGGCCATTTGAAAAGCCCTCTCCCCCTCAATTTTTTGATCATCTCCCCCTTCAACTTCTATATAAGAAACACCCTAACCCTAACCTCTCTTCTCACGAAATTATACCCTAAGTCAAATGGTTTCCTCAAGCTTCACCCATCATCCGACTTAGGCACGGTAGTCTGCCGCACGCGAGCTTGAAGGTATTGAACCATGTGGGTAAGTGGGATTCGCCTCCCTGCTTGGAGCAACTGACTTGTTTTGCACTGCGGGTTGGTATGGATTGTTTCTGTCAAGCCGTTGTGGATTTTATGTTCTCGTCAAGTTGTGGCGTCCGCTATGAATAGTATGGGGAGGAAAGTTTTGAATGACTTGGAAAGGGTAAGTCCAATAATGCTGGAGATGGGTTTGTGGGAGATTTTTGTGTGTGTGTGGGCCGTTCTTGCAACATTCTCTATCTTGGCCATATCTATGGCGAGATTAAAGAACACAAGGAAAGGAAAGGCCACTAGCTCTTCTATGGAGCGAGCTGTTAAAAAATGAAAGGCCAATACTATGCAAACTGTGAAAAAGGGTAAAGGAAAGAGAAAAGGCCATTCATCGGAAAGCGAGGAAGCAAGTGAAAGCGAAGATGAAGAGATTGAGGCTATGTTTAACGAATCCCCTAACCGAGCGAAAAGTGGGTCCAAGCATTGAAGATGAATGCACTATGAGCGGGGAATGAAAATTAAAACATTTCTTTTTACTCATCCCTTTCGTTCAGTTATTCAGGATCAGAATTTGCAATTTATTGGTGAGGAAGTAAAATGCTATCTACCGTCCATTGTCAGGGATTTTTACTCCAACTTGAGAGAGAATCTGAATGTGGATTCCCTTTTGGAGACTACAGTCTCAATAAAGCAACTAATGGTTAGCCCGGATTCGATCGCTAGATCGCTGCATTATGCTCACCTTGGCACACATGACAGACCTTACCCACTTAGGGCTATTACAAGGTTTGATGCAGATCTGTTTGCAAACACCATGTGCACCAACCTGATGCCCATAGGGGGTTTTATGCGCAAAGAGTTTACTCCGGGGAAATTAAAGCCTGAATACGCATTAATGAATAAAGTCATTCATAATATGATTAGGCCAAAAGGGAGGGAGAAGCTACCAAGTAAGGAAGAAATTCAGTTTCTGTATGAGGTAATGAATGGGAAAGTTATTGATTATGCGCTGGTAATATGGTGTGTAATGAGGGATTTTTTGAGGTCCCCAATTGAGAACAGGCACACCTCCTTCCCGACCTTAGTTACAAACTTGGTGGAAGCTACAAGGATAAGGGGTTCTAGTAGAGAAAAAAGAGTACTTCCTAGGCTAGGGCCCATCACAAGCAAAACATAAGCAAAAAGCTGAGCCGCTTCCACAAGGCCTTAATCAGCAAATCCTCCTCCGAATATTTCTGGGCCATCATCATCGTCGACTCCTGGTCCGATGAGTACATCTCCTTTAAAGAGGATGGAGCGTAGAATAAAAGGATGGTTTAAATGCATCCTGGGGAAGCATAAGCAGTTGGACCACAGACTCTCCAAGCTTGAGAGTCACATTCTACGAGGAGAGCCCATTGTTGTAAATGACCCCCCCTCCTGATTTGGAAAGGGATTATGACGAGCTGGATGATTGTGTAGATGAAGATGCATTTTCCTTGGATGGAGAGGAGGTGGACGAAGAGTAGTGGTATCTTGGGTTAGAATAGGGTGGTGTTGGCAATTGGGTAGAGACCTCAGCCATGTCATGCCAACACCCATTTTGTACCTGAAAACCCTATTTGTGTAACCCATGGTCATTACAAGCTTAAAAGACCTTTTCGATTTTAGTTATGTAGGGTGTTCCTTATTGAATTCTATGCATGTTAGATTGCTTGGTTGTGGTGAAATGTTTATAGTTTTAATGAAGTTCATTCCAGTTTGGTGATTTCATGGCATTTCAATTTCAATATCCGTGATCCAAAATATGAGAATCTTTGTTTTGTAAAAGTTTGTTATTTTTTCCACTATACTTGGGACTGTTGGTGCTCATTTAAGTTTAGGTGGTTGCATATTCTGTTAAGTTATAGTACTATGTTCATGTTTTCTCCTTTTGGGAATCTTACAATGCTTCACTGCCCCTTAGTGCACTTTGTTAAGCCTCATAGTCGGTAGGCGTTACTAGTTCAAATCTTGCTAGGGACTAGCAAGATGTAGGTTGGGGGTGTGTGTTGGATACATAAAAGTGCGACAATTATATAGGTTTTTAAGCCCCTAAGCACATTTTGCTTTCATTTTGTGTAGAATAGGTGTTTTTGACCTTTTCTACCGTTTTTATGCGTGTGTCGGTTGTTCGATGTTCTGTTAACATTTTCGAAGGTTCGTTTCCAGAGATAACACGCATCATCGCTTGCCGATTCCTGTGTACCGTCGAGGCCCCGCGCGCTTATGAAGTGAAGTTGGGCAATTAGGTAGACATTGGTACCAATACTAAATCAATCGTACCAGCATCTACATGCGCTATGTTACGTTGGAGTTTTGCATCGGGTACCACACTAATCGGCAATCGATACTCAACATGCGATCTTTACAAGATTTAAGAAGAATTTCGATCTTGGTGCAAGGGCACGCTATTTTAATTCCTAATTTCGAGATCACTAATGTGGATTGTATTTAAGCCTACTTGAGGCGTAATTATGAGTCAGATTCTAGGGTGTTACTCTAACTTTGAGTTTTTCATATTTTTCTTTAAGGCTCTTTCTAGAGTAAAGTAGCTAGTTTCTTCTTATTCATAGTTTTGAACATTTGTAATCTTTCAGTTGGTTTTATAACTTGGTACTCGTTGAGGGAACTCTGCATTTTTTATATTTCAACCTTGCAATTGAAGTGTTATTTCTCAATTCACAATTACTATTATTGTTCCAGCATTTATGAATCAATTTCGCTTTAATGAGTTCTAAACCTCCATAGAGCAAGGTTCTAATGAGGAAATCATCCCATTCAAGGTAACAACACTCAAGTCCCTCAGGCTTCAATGGGATTTGTATGATATTAAACACTCTTGCTAAAAATTTTATAAAACCTTAGTTTGGCATCTTCTTGACAACGTGTGAACGAGAGATTCTTAGTACACATTGTGCTTGATCTCAAACGCAATCTAAGAGTCCAATCAAATCGTCTGAGCAAACGTTTGATATCTTTCATTTATTCTTTGTCTTACAAAAGCTTTTAAAGTTATATCCCCCATCAAAGACCATTCATCAATGGCTTCTAGATGAGAATGTAAGTGAGAGGTGGGTGTTACCTAGTTGGTGGAGAGCGGAAACCTTAGGATCCTATCATTCACCCTTCTTTCGCTATAAAATAGTTTAAGTCAATAGGTTAACAAATCAATCAACCCAAACCCCCCCAGATTTTACTTTATTTGCTCATTCATTGGATAGAAATCCCTAAGGATCATTTAGGAAACCACTCCCTATGGAAATAACTTGTGGATTCCCACAATATTATAATGCTTGACGACATCAGTTCCCACGCTTGGGAATAATTTCAGCACACGAAATAGACGAAGCATCCATGTCTTACAAGAGGAGTCCCATAATTTTACCCCGGATGGACAATTTTAGACCATCCTCAAATTTTCTCACTTTAGCCATATTTGTGGCCACATAATCATCAGTGAAACGGGCTAATTCAGTGAACTTAGCCATGTATTCGAGCATAGTCATCATCCCTCATTCCAGTTTTAGGAACTCCCAAGCTTTTGCATGTAGAGCAGATGCCGGGAAGTACTTGCCCATGAAAAGCTCACGAAACATTTCCGATGTCATTACCTCCAAGTTCCTTGAGGCTTTGCCCTAATCCCACCATACTTGGGATTCGCCCTCTAGCTAGAATGCGGTTAGTCTTATCCTAGTGCATTAGAGGTAATCTCCATAGCCTCCTAGATCTTGTCGACTTGTTAGAACCAATGATCATCTACCATTGGGTCCCCTCTTCCCCTGAAGGTTGGAGGATGGTGTGCCTTGAACCTTGGAGGTTACTTGGCCCTCCTTAGCCCACAGTTTCACTAGCTTGTGCAATGGTTGCAGCCACAATGCTCGCTTGTGCAATGGTAGCAGTCGTAATACTAATAACCTCTGTGAAGGCTTGTTGGTCAAAGGCCAGTGGTAGTGGGTTGTTGTCCCGCCCACCGCCTTAGCGTCATATTCTTCAATTAGCCATCTACATATGTCGGATAGAAATAGAGTCTTACATAGTATCCCAAAAAAAAAAAAAAATGGGGATCAAGTTTAAACTTTGAGATTTTGCCCATTGTCTAACTAGTAGCGCATATGCCAATCACTTATAGGCCTCAACATCCTAAACCATTACGTTCATTCTTTTTCTAAACCCCCATGCAAGGTTATGTTTTCTAACCCTAGTGTTCCTCTTTTTCCATATACATTTTACCATGTATATAATTCACATAACACAAAGCACACAATCATGTAGCATATTAAGGCACAAAACATGAAATGCACAATGAATTCAATGGTCTAGACCCATGCTCATCAAGCCTTAGGTAATCGTATAGCTAAGCTCTGATACTAAGCTGTGAAGCCCAAAATCCAAGAGTCCGTTGATCACCCATCAACCCGTGGAATACTTGTGGATATCGTGTAACTCAATACCACACCGTTGTGTCCCATTTATTTGGATCCATAATTTAACAAAAATAGGATAAAGTCTCCTTTGTACGGGGAGCTCTATCCAAAACCCAACCTACACAATATACAATAACATGACCCATCCAAGTCCTAATATAACACAATGACTATACTTTGTCCATTTATGAGTAAAAATTGACCACACCGGGCCCATTTTTCCTCATTCATATAAAAACATGTAAGACCATATTGAAACAGTCCATATGAGTTCAATTACAACTCTTTTACATAAAGGTACATGCCAAAATTTATTTACTCCAAAAATATTACAAAATAATTCAGCAAATAAGTCGACTTTTCTTCACTGTATTCGAATGAGAGCGCCCATCGCACATAAACCCGTGACCTGAAATGTTATCTCATATAGGCTGAGCCACACCCAACAAATCAATTCTTATAGAGGTTACTACCCACCTAAGTGCACATGCAATGTTCACCTTTGAGACTTTTCACATTCATATCAATAATTCCAAGTAAGAATATGCAATCCTAGGTTGGAATTCTACATGTCATGCCATGAAATGAGACGAGACTCACTCATGAACTATACCAAAGTCTTTACCAACTCCCACCACACAATGCAATGCCAATGTGCGATAAAATCCGTCAGCGATGCATTACATCCAATGATCATTTTAGAAATAAAATCATTTGTTTATAAACCAAAAGCTTATTGGATGTTAAATCTCGAATGATCATTTCATATACAAAACCATGTGACTTTTTGGGCAGCGAATTTTTAGAGTCTCACCACAGGTCCTGCATGTAGCACCCCTTCTCAAGTTCGACCTGGTTGGTAGGTTCGAACCGAATCTGGGATGCCACTAAATTGTGATGCCCCTAGTTGAGGCTTTGATTCCACTAACTTTTATTTACTATAACTTTAAGCTCATTCATATAATGTTAAACATTCTACTTGTAGTATATTCTGTAGCAGTGGATTATAAAATATATACAAGCTCCATATGTGGAAGTGTTCAACATTTACATTGTTTACAAAAAGAAACAAAAAGGCATATACATTATACTCAAAATCTTCCAGCAACTCTTATTGATGTGTTGACCTTGGTCACTTATGGATCACTCACTGGTTTCTCTTTATACCTACACCTGATGAAAGACCAAGTGTTTATAGCTTAGTGGGAATTTACACATGCTGACTCGCCTAATATATTAGTCTCAGAGCGACCCCTCGAGCCCGACCGACCCGACAGAGTCCGACCAAAACCCCGTGGACGCCCTTGCTTTATTTCTTTTATTCTCTGTTATTAAATTTTCTTTTCAAAATGTTATGATCTCGAATCCCCTCGAATTCAAACCCGAATTAAGTGATCTCAACCGGGAGCTCACTGTTCCGACGCGATTTATCTTATCAAAACATTTTATTAATTCATTTAGCTATAGCTTAAGCTACTTTGGGTAAGCCCATAATCATTTACAAATTCAAAGTGAATTTCCAGAAAGCTCCATAAACATTAATAAAATACATTTACAAGGAAAGGCATTCTATGCCCTTTTCAAAATGATATACAAAAATCAAGTTTCAGGGTCTAACCCTTTTTGTTTACAAAACTCTATTTGTTCAAAAGATGATATGCAAAATTACGGAGTATACACTTATACGCCGTACTCTCTCTATGACTCTATGCTGCGTGATCTTGGCCTTCTTCTCTTTGTTCGACACTACAAGATAGTTAAATCTACATCGCCAAGCATTTTCATGCTTAGTGAATTCTATACAAGCTTATATTCCAATATTCAATTTAACTTGGCATGCATTTATCATTAAACCATGCCTAATATATCAACATATACTCATGCTATTCATTTCCGCATGCTTTCAATATACAAATCATTTACCATATCATATCATGCATTTTCAATGCAACAATTCATTTCATGAGATTTAAGCATATTCATAAAAAACTCCCATTACACTCGTCATCGTTGGCTATTTCCCCACTTTGACTATTCAATTCACAATTTCAAGTGATTCCGCTTGATGAATCCCGCCTTATTATCATTCAGAATGTTTATACATTTAACAATTCTATCTCTCCCATCACGACTTCCGATGCCGCTTTGGTGCATCCCGACACGTATCACTTATTCGGCCTCCCATCATGCCGATGCCGCTTGCACCCCAGCATGTGGTATCACTCAAATGCCATAGGCCATAATGACGGATCCGCTTGGTGAACCCGCCGCGGGACATTTCTTCAATGCCATACACCACGACGAACGCCTATCGCAGGCATCCCGCCGCTGACATCGACAATTTCGGCGGTTTTCGCGGACGGATGCCGCTTTGCATCCCGTCAGCATTCATTCGTATATCATTCGGGCCACACCCGACGGATTCCGTTTGATGAATCCCCTCCTTTTCATCATTCATTTTTCATTTGGTTTTCAATTATCACATTTCATATTCCCTTATCGTATTATCTTTTCAAAGATATACTCAATCTACGTAATTATATCACATACTCATTCATGTACTCGATTCATGTACTCATTCATAGTAAATTAAACTCACTAAAATATTTGAATTAAGGATAGAGTCGTAGAACAAACTGTCAGTCGAATCTAGCTTCCTTCTCTTCGATCTCTATCCCTAGGTTAGGCGATCTCACCCAGCCCCTAGTCAATATTCACGCCACTCTTAGTGGATATTAAACAATTGTTAACAATTTTAGCGGGAATTGGCAATTTATTTTATAAAAGTCTTAAGTAAGACATCAGTTTGCCCGCACGAACTCACGAGGAGGCAAGGTACGGTACATTTTTTTTCACCTAGCTCTAACCTTAATTAAACCCCCATTAATCGTTTCTTAAGGTCCCTAGACATCGGTATACGAATACGGGACTTAACGACGCGAAAACATGTCAAAACAGGTTTGGAACTACCAGACGGCAGACAGCCTCGACCAGACCCAGACAGTTGCTCACCGTCGGTACCCTAAGACAGTTGCACACGCCCACCATGTACCGGTACAGCCTTGACCTGCATCAGTATTGTGCTATTTTCCGTCGGAAATGTTCGGGATTTTGCATTTTTACACATTTTTCATCCACCTATCTTCTCCAATACTTCCCATATCAAAAATCCACCATGGAATCACTTCAAAACAATTCCAAAAGTGGTTTAGAATCAATGAAAATCTATTTCTGGGTTAGACTCTTCCTCCAAAATCAAAATCAAAATATGAGGTTAGGGTTTTGATTTTTCTTACCTTGAACCTCTTCCAATCTCTTCTTGTATGGTGTTTGGTCTCTTAGGAGCAAGAAATGGAAACCAAACCCAACCAAGGCCAATCCTCCTAGCAAACCCTAGCTTTTCTCCTCTTTCTTCCTCTCTTATCTCCCAAAAACGGGATTGCTCATAATATGAGCCTTAAGACCACATTTGGCTTTTTAAACTCTCTAAGTGTAAGGCCATTTTTTCATTTCCCATTTTGTCTTAAGTCACTAAATTCCATGCCTTGTTTGGCAATCTAATAAATCCACTTTCCATTTTTGGGTCTCCTATTATACTTTTGGCCATTCATTTATCACAATTTCACTTAAACATCTATTCTTTATAACAATTGACCCTTAGGTCCTCATTTTACAAATTTCCACATTTTTCCCTTTTTCACTTAGGTTTATTTCCGGGTTCAATACATTTCTCAATTTAGCATATAAAATTCAATCATATGCTCACTCTTTCAATTTACATTTTTTTCAATTTATCAATTTATCAAATTACCCGGAAAAGCCCAAGTTTGACTCAATTCATACCCAGAATATATAATAAAATTATTATAAAAATTCTAGGGTATTTTTGGGGCATTACAGGGTCATCCCACTTTAAACACATGCATATCTTTATGACTCATATAACACGTACATATATTTAAGCATTTCTCATATTTTATTTTTCATGACATATCTCATTTTCTTATCATGTACTATATACTTTTGTGTCATTTTATGCTTTACTCTTATTCTTAATCAGATACTAATATCGCATCGCAATGCTATGCTTCTCATATCATATCATATCATATACTTTATACATTTCTCATATATACTTTTCATTTTCTTTATGTTCATGCCTGTAACACACAGGTGGATACAGAGAACTCGTATGTACCCGAAGGTACTATCATCGTTTCCTCTATCCGTATAGCCTGGCGTATTATCACTGCATTTGTACGTTGATCTCGTATGACCCAAATGGGACCGCTATAATGATCCAAACGATATCTATGTCATCGACCCAAACGGGGCCTCAATATCTGTACTGTATGCTGCAGAACTATGTCCCTATAGGCATGCCTATCTATCCAACTACCCGGTCTTAAGCAGACAATCATTTTTATTATGTTTTCTTAACAATCTTTCATGTTTTAGAAAAGATATATCATATACATGAATAACTGCTAATATCATGTATACTTATGAGATAGTCCTTATCAAATAATTTCTTATAAACATTTAACTGTACTTTTTCTTATAACAAAATTATACGTGTCTTCTCTTTAGCTTGCATGTATTAAACTTATACATATACTTGTACTTATAACACTTGTACGTATTAGGGAACTTACAGTTTGTCCACACTAAACTAGCCGAGGTGGCGAGGTACGGTGCGTTTTTAACTTAGTGTCATTCATATTTGAACCCCCGTTATTCATTTATTAGGGTTCTTATACTATCGGTGTATGAATTTGGGCTTAATAATATAAAAATACAAGAAACTAGGGCTGCCTAAAGTGGTACGCACGCATCGGTACCATTCATACTCGTGAGTGGTACCGCTACCACTTTGGATGGTACCTCGGTACCGCTTGGTCTCAGACGCAGTACTAGTACCACCCCTGCTCGGGTACCTGCACTAGTCACTAGAAACTGAATTTTAAAATGGCATATTTTCCCTCTTTAACTCACTTTTCTTCCGTACTCTTCCTCTATTCCATCTTACTTCAAAAACCTATCATGAATTACTCCCAAAACAACTCTAATATGGGTCATAACCCATACATAAACCAAACATAAAGATTAGTTAGGGTTTGTTTTAAACCCAAACTCAATTACTTGCAAATAAACCATGAATCCAACCTCAAAGGGAGGATTCCATACTCTTCTTGTACACTTTAGGGTTTTACCAACCCTACTTTCAAGACATCAAGGGTTAAGATAAAATCCTAACAAAAACCCTAGGTTTGGACCAAACTCTCCATACTAAAATCATAGTATTCCATACCCAAAACCATACTAATGATTCCATACAATTCCATACCTTTCTTGGCCTCTTCTTCTTCTTCTTCTTCTTCTTCTTCTTTTTTCTTCTTTCTTTATCTCTTCTTCTCTCCCAACCGTATGAGCTCTCTTTTGGAGGCCAAAAATGAGATATTTTTGGTCTCACCTCCCTTTTATACTTAATTTCCCTTTTATTTGCACATAGGTCCTCCCACTCTTTATTATTTGCAAATCAACTTATATTATATTCTACTTTGGCCTATGAACTTCTTAAATTATGACCCTTGGGTCCTAAATTGGTAAATAACCAACTTACCCTTGTCTTTTGTAAAAATTCCGGGTTTTGCTTATTTTCTGGTTTCTCTGTTTCCACGTTTTAAATTTAAATTACGAGAAATTTCCTGATTATACTCATAAAATACCCTAAGCATGTTATAAAACAACTATGGTATATTTCGGGGTGTTACACTGCACGCCTTGCTACACTTTTTAGACTTTCATCGTTGGAGTGTATGAACCAGTAATTAGGTAGGTCTTTCACTAGATGGAGTGTCTAGCCCTTCTTGTTATTACCTGACATAAGTTTTTTTCCATTTCATGCAACAGTGCGACTTTGTTGGACTTTGTCCAACAGTACCGAGCCCACTCATCAATCACCAAATGCGGTATTTGATTTCAACCATGCACTTATACCTATGAAATGTGATGTCCCCGTGCTATGCAATGTGATGCGCCATTACATGCCAATGTCATGTCACATATGTGATGAATGTCATATGGATAATTTAATTCATACATTTTACCATGTATCATGGACAATTATATTACATGTATATAATCTCCAAAACAAACATTCAGTTCAATGTCAATATATAAGCACACATATATCAACATTCATCAAACAACAATTAACCAAATCATGTTATTACAAAATCAAGTAATAATAACTTTAACTCTTAAGGCCAAATGTGACATATAAAATGCTCACAAAAACATACCACACAACGGCCCCAAACCGACCCTTAAATTGACCATAAAATAAGCCAAACAAGCCTTTAAACTGGCCATAAAACCGGTCAAACAGGCCCTTAGCAATCCGGATGATTCTTTTTTTTTTTAAATCAAAACAGCCCCTAAACAATTTTTGGGACATACTATACACAATCACAAATCAATTCACTAAATCAGCCACAAACGGGCCGTAAAACTCCATTAAATCCGTTTAAAACAGGCCAAATAACCCCTTAGCAGTCTTAATTATTCTTTTTTTTTTTTTAATTCAAACAATCTCTAAAAATTTTTTTTTGATACATACTATATACAACCACAAATCAATTCACCAAACCGGCCAAAAACGGGCCGCAAAATATTCATTCATCGGATTAGAATGACCAGCAACATCTATAACCATTGTATGATAATCATTCATTGGATTAGAAGGACATGCGGAATCCATACAATGATGCTCTTATATCACTTCCTTTGTTTCCCTATGCCTAATCCACACAAAATATTCTGGTTTGAAACTATATCTTAACAGATGGTATTTCATTGTATCCATATCAAGAAACTAATGATTTTAACACTTGGATCTCCGACACAGACACTTTATTTTTTCCTTGTCCATCCACTTTGAATGAGCACAAGAAAATTCAAAAAATTTCTCAACCCCAGAAACAAACTCTGGATTAAGAAAGCCATCTAAACTACCTTTGGTACATCCAGTTTCTATTCTCACTCATGATTGAGTAATGTAGAACATGGTACGATAGAGACAAACTAGTTACTAATAAAAGGGACCACTTTTGGTATACATATGTTGATGAAGTTATTGCTACTCAAAACTCATACACCTCAAGAGATCTAAGAAGGGAATCGATTAAAAGTAGGAAAAATCAACTAAAAAGGAATTATTTTTTATTTCTTCATTATTGTCTTCCTCTTGCTAAGTTACTTCGATACCTAGTAAGATAAGACAACAACAACAAACAAATAAAAAGTATTTAAAAAAATTAAAATATTTTCATAAGAGAATACACATATTGAACTTTAATATCATAAAAAAAAAATATTTAATATCACATGTTAATAAATTTAACTACATAAGAATGAGATAAGAATAATCAGTTATGTTAACTATGTGTTAACTTTAGCTTTGACAATAAACAAAAAATTCTTCTATAATTGAACCTAAAAATGGCTACAAATGAGGGGACATGGTATATCCTCCACAATCTATGTATATAGTATTTTTATAGTTTATATCCCAAATAAAACTTCTAACTAGTCTCTTGAGTTTGTCCTATGAAAAATATATAAACTCATTTCTCAATACAAAGAACAATTTAGAAAGTATATAGCTTTTTTTTTTTTTTGGAAAAGAACACATTTTTTTTTCCTTTAGAATGCAAAATGGTTTGCATTTCCCAAATTCAAAAACAAAAATTTTATTTTTCAAGATTCATTTCCTAATTGCAAATATTTTATCAACTATTTCTACAAATATTTTTTCATTTCACCATGGTCAACAATAGGAATTTATTAGAATAAAAATTGATTTTACCTAATGTAATAGAAGTTGAGCAAAGCAAGCAAAAATTTCTTTTCACGTGAACCAAAAAAAGCCTAAATGACAACACTTGTTGCTCCTCCACCATCCATGTACACAAAATTTTCATAACTCAAAGAAACACTTGAATAAAACAAAACTCAAATTTAGATGCAAAACCACATTCATGAATGTGTGAGCAAATTTGAACTTGTGCTCATGAAGGAGTCAAAGCTTGAGAATGATGTAGCCAAACAATAGATATTTTTTTCATTGATGTCAAATGTGACAAGACCATAAGGATAAATCAATATAACAGAAGCAAACTTAACCAATATAGTTTCTTTGGGCTTAGAATTTCCAATAGCTGTTCGGTGGAGCCTTATCCTAGAACTCTACAAGATTCCCACACAAATTAGGATAAGAATATATAATATAAATATTAAAGCATGTCTAAGCGAAGAAAATACAAAATTCGGAATTTGCTTTTTCCACACATACATTTTTCTTGCCTTTAAATCCTTACCCATGTCTTATGGCTAAAACCCCTCTCCTCTTAATAAGATACCCATCCCTTTTACTTCTCTCACAACACAATCAAAGGCTACAGTTACAAATCCTCCATAAGTAACAAACTTGATTAAGAATAATCTCCTCCATACCAGTCTCGATATAAGTCAATTTTTCCATGAATTAAAACAATAGTTTAACCCTTATGACCCAATCTCCTAAGATTTGCGCAAAAAGATGCCCTATAGCCATCTCAACCCTCACCAATAATAATTGGATCAAGCTAAATCAACCCAAAAATATTTCTGGGTACATAGTTTCACCGCTAATGACAACTCAAATTACTGATGAAATGTGCATCATTGACAGTGCATTTCAACAACCCGAATGCCTAATAATAGATAGTCAACTTGTTTCTTACATTTTTATAACATATTCCTAGATTCAGAGTTATCCAAATGCTTGTACCTATCATTGTGGATCTCGAATGAACTATGGTCTCTATGGACAAACCATTAGTGGGTCTTCACATATGCCTTCCTTTAAACTACATATTAAGTGGCGTAGGACTGCAAAACTGTAATTCCTAATAAAACATGGATTGCGCATAGTAATGATCTTAATAATCTAACAAAAAAAAAAAAAAAACCCCAATATTTTCTCAAAATATGCTAAGTGAGATTGTATATGTAACGCCCATCCCCTGCCTAAGCTGGGATGGGGACGCTAAACAGATCGAGACTTGCTTTACTCCGATTCGACATCAAAATCCATTCTGATCATATATTCATAAATACATAACTTATAGAACTACCAACGTAGTGGTGTTTAAATTGTCCTTTACATATACTCTTGAGTCTCATTTACTTGTACTTACACAAATTCACTATTACCAAAAATATTACATCACATTACAAAAACAAAATCAAAGACCTACATATGGTAGACTCCTAATGATGCATTGGCCCTGGAAAATGCGGAATGCCTCGGATGTCCTCTTCAGTACTTACACGGATGAAACACCCATACTAAGCTTATAGTTTAGTGGAAAACAGATAACATATATGACCACTTGTAGTGGTCCACAATTACAATATACATTTATATAATTCATATATTAGAATATTCAATCTCCCATAGGAGTACATAATAGAAATCTTATATAGAAGGTACCCGAAGGTACACTACAAAATAGAAAGAATTTATGCCTTAGCATCATAGTTGATTACTTTTGTGATGTCCCAAAACCGGGGTGTCCCTTGACAACCTGGCCAACCTCGTTAGACAGAGCCAGGCCAGTGGATGGTCAACCTTGGTCACCACGAAAATCGCAGAGTCTCCTTTGTACGGGGAGCTCTACCCAAAGTACAAACCTGTCCCAACAAGTTTACAATGATCACATAAGGTCCACATGTGAGTAAAATAATGGCCACTTGGGCCCCTGCATCAATACTCACAAAATACATCAACTATATACAATAGTTCAAGAGTTAATAATTTACTCTTTACCAAACATATATTAAAATATACAATTTCTAATACATGTTATATAAAATGACAATGTCAAAGCCACAACCCGGTTTTCTTCTAAACGCGGCCTCTAGTGAGTGCCGTCCTCCTGCATACTCCATGTACCTGAAATGGTGATCCCTCGATAGGGTGAGCAAAGCCCAGTAGAGATAATTTCCGACATGGGTTACTCCCCACCTAAGTGCACATGCATGGCAAACAATCACGCCAAGCAATTTTTACGAACCTACTAATACATGCCCAAATCCATGTTCCCAGTCCTCACCGTCCCTCACACATGCCTAAGCCAATATGCAGAAATCACAGCTAAACAAAAGCTATTTGTTCTTGAAAACACACAATCGAGTTTCAAAAGAAAACTATTGGACTAATCTCTTCGAGGCTTAATGTGTCGAGAACCCCTAAACACCACGGGCCCCTCCGACGTTAATTGTCGGACAATCTCAACACGATTCTCCTGGAAAAATCTTCCACTAAATTCCTTCAAAACATTTTATTTTCGCTTTCATTTCATGTCATGCACCTCACACTTAATATTCTAAAGCCGCCTGGGTTGCATAAGTGAATGCATGATGCCAATTCCACATATTCATGCTAATATATTCATGCATATATATTAACATAATTAAATCTACAATCATGTTATGCAAATTCACAACCAATTTCACCAAAATTAGCTCACATGGGCTAATTAACAAACACAAGCAATTCATTTTGAATCACTCAACATCATAAAATTCACACAAAAATATTCATGTACTATTCACGTGAACAGTAAAGCCCTCGGGTTACTATTCACAACCACACAAAATAGGAATTTCTCCACTCGGTTCAAAGCTTTTGAGATTCCGAGCTTACTCGCTAAAAACAAGCCTCAAACGCCCTAACCATTTACATGGTTCTTAAACAAGGATTAACACAAGTAGAAAAGATTCCTACCTTTTGGAGTTGTCGGAACTCCACCAAATTGGTGCCCACGCATAGTCCTCGGGGCCAAGCAAGAGAGCAACTTTCCTTCTTGCTCCGTCAAACCGACGGTCCGATCGGCCGCAAATCTAGAGAGAAGGTGCTCTCTCTAAAAAAAATCACAAAATCTGCTACTGCATTACCTCCTCTTCATCCTGCACGTTTTTGGTCTCTTTGAAGGAAGAAGATGTACACTATTTGCTATTTTGTCTTTATACTCATTAAACATTCAAATAATGCCACTTATGTCCCATTTCGATTTTGACACTCGCATTATCTCGACCGGGCCCATTTCCATCATCTCTCTACCATGCAATATAAGTCACATGAGTACATGTTACAGTGACTTTTGTCACATCACATGTCGTTTACTCAAGACCGACACCCGACATGCTTAAAACGCAAATCTGGACCGCTCGAATTTAATTTAAATTCGACGTGGTAGCTAGATTTCATGAGATGATTCCAATGGTGAAATCCGTTTCATCATCCAAGATCTAAAAAAATTTCAGATTTTTACCGAAATGACCGTTTTGCCCTTTTTCCGAAAATTGGAATTTTCTCGGGTCTTACAACTTTTGTTTTCTTATGCTTTATTGTTCATATACTTATCATATAAATGTTTGTCTGTATAGACCGGAAATAATAAATGAGAGGGACACTGTGACACCCCAACCCGACACCCTGTGTTAGGAAAGGGTGTCATAAATCTGAGAAATATAAACATGTTAACTTATATAATTCTAAACAATTATCTTGAAAATATAAACTTACACAAATATTTCATATACATACACCGTAGTGGTATTTACAGTGTCCTGTACATATATTCTGAGTCCCATTTACTTGTACTTTTAGGTTCACACTGTCTCCAAAATCTTACATTTACACTTACAAAATCGATTCAAACCCTACCTGTGATGGACTCCTACAATTGTCTTGGCCCTGCTATATGTGGAATATCATGGACGTCCTCTTCGGTATCTACACGGATAAACACCCATGGTAAGCTTTATAGCTTAGTGGGAATTCATAAATATGGACGACCACTATAACGATCGTCACAATACTTCATAACATTTTATTCATAATACATGTTATTTCTCATATCATTATAATTAAATTACATATTGCATTTCATATCATTTTCATGTTTCACGTCTTTTATAACTTTCCAAAAATTTCATCTCATCTTATGTCATGTCTACATATTCCAAAGAAGTGGATACAGAAAGAATTGTATGTACCCGAAGGTACTATCACTGTACGAGACAATGATCCATAAACTGTATTGTATTGTATGACCCAAACGGAGCCACTGTAATGATCCAAACGGGATCCATGTCATTGACCCAAACAGGGCCACTTTGTCTGTAAATTATATGTTACAACATTGTTATCCCTATAAGCATGCCTATCTATACAACTACCCGGTCATAAGCAAACAATCAGTTTTATTATGTTTTCTTAACAATCTTTTAGGTACAGAAAATGATATCTCATATACATGAATAACTACTGATATCATGTATACTTATGAGATATTCATTATCAAATAATCTCTTATAAACATTTAACTGTACTTTGCACTTTTTCATATAACAAAATTATACTTGTGTTCTCTTTAGCTTTCATAACACATGTTATCATGATCAACTTACTATGATGCATTATTTCATATAACAATACATTTCTACAACCTTTATACAATTTCAATTTCCATGACCAATTCTGCCTGAACAATTCGAGGCAGCTTCTAAGTCCATTTTCGACTACAATTTTGACCTTGTAAACGGGATTGTTAGAGAAAGTGATCTTTTAACTCAATATACCCCTATGTCTTAAGTTTCTTATGGTTAAAAAATCATGTCATTTGGACTTTTAATTTGGGATATATAGTCTAAACATTCTGAACTACTCCTAGATAGTTTCCAGGAACAGAATTTGGAATTGTGTCCTATATTTGAAAATTTTCTGGGAATGATAAAGACATAATTTGATCATAATTTCTTTATGAAAGTTGTTCTCCCAGATATCTAGTTTGTACAGATATTTGAATCACCTCATTTTAATTTCGCATAACTCGCAAGCTTATGATTTAAACAAATCGAATTACTTCCATTTCGTGGACTCGTTCTAAGATAGATTTCAGGGACATAATTGTTCCCTTACTTTGACGAATTTTCTGGGTTCAATGGGGTCCAAATTTAGATACACTTATTTCAGGGAGATTTGTTTTCCTAGAAGTCTAGTTTATCCATGAATTTGAATCACTCAATTTGGATGAGTGAAACTAAACTTATAGCCTAAATACCAAAAATGTTCCGAAACCTAAAACTGTATCATAATTGAACCAAAATTGACCCGAAAACAGAGCCTCACTTTGACGAATTTTCTGGGTCTAATGGGGTTCAAATTTGGATACACTTATTCCAGGGATATTTGTTATAATAGAAGTATAGTTTACCCAGAATTTTGAATAACTCAATTTGAATGAGTGATGGCTAAGTTATGGCTGGCCAAAACAAAAACATGTATTTAAAAAAAATGGACAGCATCTCCCCTAAGACCTAACATTTTCTCTATACAAAATTTTCCTCCATTGAGGATCATAACCAAACCAAACAACCATATAACACATTTATAAGTTAGGGTTTTTTCCTAAGCTACATATAGACTTGGTTGGAAAAATTCCTAATCCAAACATGAATTCCATACATGTTCTAAACAATTCCAACCAAGTATTACATGCACATATCCCATACACATATTCCATACCTGATTTCCTTCTTCTTCTCTTCTTCCTTTTTCCTCCTCTTCTTCTTCTTCTTTTTACTTCTTCATCTTCTTCTTCTCTTCTTCTTTTCTCTCTTTTTCTCTTCTCTCCATCGAATGCTCTAACTCTCCCAAACCAAAATGAGGTATTTTCCAAGACCATGTTTGGTCTTATCCATTTTGGCCTTCATCTTCCTATTATTTGAAAATCTAACTTATCATAAAATCTTTTCATCTTATGACACTTAGGTCCTTAATTGACAAATTACCAATTTAACCTTGGCTTTTGTATTAATCCCGGTTTTATCCTTTTTCACATTTAGCACTTAAATTTTTCGAAAAATACAAATTTAACTTTATTATACCCTAAACATGTTATAAAACGACTAGGGTATAATTTGGGTTGTTACAGACACAACACAATAGGTACCCGACGGTACGGTACAGTACTGAACAAAGGTGCCGAAGCACAATACGTGTCTACCCATCTAATAGAGGTGTCCTAGCACAATGCAAGAGTGTCGTAACACTGATAGAGAGTGTCGTCGCACTAATCAGCAAGTGTCGAAGCACTAAATAGAGAGTGTCGAAGCACTAAACAGAGAGTATTGTCGCACTAATCAGAGGTGCCTATTCATTAACTATTCGGTCTTAGGTAGACATACAATTATATGTATTTCTGAGCTTGTTATATTGTTCTTATTCACATTAGCAAATAAGGGGTAAGAAACAAAGTCTACCCAACGATAGGATCGCTAAGACGGCGAGGTTTAGAATGTGAGACCCCGGATAAAGTAAAATGATAGACATGGGTTGCAAACCGGGGAATTTCTTTAGATCTCGGATGACGACGTGGGACATACAGTTGAGTTCGTCTCGCGAAATCTAAGTACACAGTCGAATTTCGTCGAATTCCGAGAAGGTCTAAATTGCACGTATTTCGAGACAAACGGACAAATGAGAGGGTGACATGTGGCATGAAATGCATGCCATGGCACCTGAGGAGAGGTCACGGCACTGGTGGAAGCCAAGCGTCACACTTCTATCGTGCATGAGAGGATAGTGGTGGGAAAGTGGGCATGAAATGAAGGCGGACACATGGGTCATGAGAGGGAGAGAACAAGAGGTGTTCTACACCTAGATAAGTATTCTCCACCAAAAGAAAACTTGTTCGGTGGAAAGAGGAGAGAAAAAGGGAAAAAGAAAAGAGGAGAAGAAAAGAGAAAAGAAAAAGAAAAGAAAGAAGAAAGACAACGGAAAGGAAAAGAACCGCCAGCTTCTCGAATAACAAATGCAGAGTTGCAAGCAAAGGAACTGATCTCGCACTTCGGTATGTAGGGGTTTCCTACCGTTAGTCTTGTTTAAGAGCCATGAAATGGTCATGACAATTAGCCCGAGTAGTGGGTCGGTTTAAAGAATACTGAGTGAAATTATTGTTGGTCAGGGACCTAAGCCGTGGTATGAGTAGTTTTTTAACCGCAGCTCGAACTGAGTCAGGGTACCGTAGTCTGATCCGAAAGGCATGATTTTGGTTGTGAGATGTATATGTTGTTCTCTGAGATTGGAGGTTGAAATCCAGTTTTAGTGTGTTATTGCTTGTTTGAATAACATGCAGATTATGTGAGAAAATTTGTTAATATATATGCATGCTTGTTATATATTAACGTGATGCTTGGTGTGAAGCATGTATTATGAGTGTTGCATGTAGTTCCCATCATGCATGTAACATGAAATATTATGCAGTGACATTATCATTGCATGTGCACAGGGTCATCACATGAATTGGGTGTGAGTGCATGAATAAAATAAATTATTTCGGAGGTTGTCCAATAAATTATTTTCGGAGGGTTGTCCAATAAATTATATATCGGAGGATTGTCCATATAAAATATCAATCGTCGGAGTCGGTCCAATTGATATATATCGGAGGGTTGTCCACAAAATAGATTATCGGAGTCGATCCACTATTTATATCGGAGGGTTGTCCACTGCTAAAAACAACACCTTTGTTTGAAATGGTTTTTCATACATGGCAAATTGCATGCATAAGAGAGTCCGTGAGGACTCAGTATGACATAAACATTCACATGTAGAGATGCATATTTATATGAATGTGTGTGAATGATTTTATGGATTATGTTGTTGCATGTGCCCTTAGAGGGAGTAGCCCTTTGTAGGAGACTTTTTCATCAAGATACTCACCCCGCAGGGAAAATATTTCAGGTAGCGGAGGTATGTTGAAGAGTAAGGCACTTCATGAATCTTAGTTGAGATAAGATCTAAGATGGCCTATCGTGTTCGTTGTAAAATTTATGGGTAGAAAACCCGCTTTTGTTTAACTCGAACTATTGTCAAAATTTTCAGGTTTGTATGTAAATAAAATTAAAACAACCCGATTATATGTTTTCAATACAATTTGGTAAGAGCAGTGGGGCTTACCTCAAGTGGATAAGCCAGAAGGCCAACCATAGGAACACTGCTGGATCCTAAGGGTAGCCGAACTATAAGATTGATTTTTGTTAGGAAGTAAAGGGAATTTGGCCTTGTTTCCCTCTGTTATATTGTATCCCTAGCAGTAAGCTTGATGTAGACTTTCGAATCACCCAAATCGGACCTATACATCCCAAGTTATGGCCTTTACCCGCGTAAGGGTCTCGAGAGGATGAGTCGTGACAGCTCATCCGTCGAACCGACCTCTTTGGTAAGAGCCAAGCCTCCTTCATTAAATGCGGGTCGAGATCTCCCCGTATGAGCCGTACCGGTGCCTCCTACATGAGCCAGGCCGAGCCTCCTACATGAGTCAGGGTCGAGCTCTCCCCGCATGAGCCGGGCCGAGCTCTCCCGCATGACGTGGAGTTTGCGCCCCGGCTGCAACGAGCCGCGGCCGAGCCTCTCCCGCATGAGTTGTGGCTGAGTTTTCCCTCGCACTGGGCCAGGCCGAAGCCCGCATGAGCCGTGGCCGAGCTCTCCCGCATGGTCGCCCGCGCTGTTTCCCGCATGAGCCGTGGGCCAGCTCTCCTGCAGGCGACGGGCTGAAGCCTCTCCGCATGAGCCGCGGCCGGCTTCGCATGGCCGGAAGCCTCGGCATGGCCGTGGCCAGTTCTCCGCATGAGCCGCGGCCGAGCACCCCGCATGAGCCGGCCGATTTCCCGCACAGCCGACCTCTTCGGGCAGTAGCCGAGTTTCCTCCAGCGAGCTCGCCAGATGAGAGCCCAGCGAGGCCGAGCTGACCTTTGACCGGGTCTTTCGGCTGAAGCCGTAGGAATGAGCTCACCGGTGCAAACCCACGAATTATAACTTTCTTGTATGAAGTCCGTTTTGTGCGTTCTTAGACTCTATGGAAAGCCCTTTGAGTCTAAAATCCATCCATACATGGATCAATATAATCCGAAATTCATATGGTATTCAGCAGACGAAAAGACGCAGGTATCTCTGCTGGTTCCCGCATGTCGCTTGTCGCACACATGTGAAGGCCAACTGATGACCATAACTTCTTCGTCCGAAGTCCGTTTTGCACGTTCTTGGACTCTGGCGGAAAGCCTCTTGAGTCTGGGAATCTAACCATATTCATGTGGATGGCATTTGGTCCCCACATAGTTTCTGAAAAGTTGATCATTGCACTCAGTGCACTAATTATTGGAATCTTGAATGAGAGGGACTGTTATGTGTCATTGCTTAATAATTAAGTGACACGTGAATATGCGTGAATGAGGCTATTACATAGCTTGTTGAAGGTTACCGGTAAAAAAAAAAAAAAAAAGACCCCCGGGATTTGGTGTGTCACAGCTTGGTATCAGAGCCTAAGTTTATAAATACCTAGTATTGAACGCTTGATACTAATAGTAACAGTTAAGTATCAGGAAAATTTAGGTTCACGATTACCTTGGGCTAAATGGGCATGGGTTTAGATCATGCATCCATTGTGCATTCTAATGAATTGTTGCATGATATTATGCTATATATTATGTGAATTATATGCTTGGTGAATAGTATATAGAAAGTATTGAACAATAGGGTGAGAAGTTAACCTTAGGGGTTCTGAACAAAACAAAATAAACAACAATCTTTATTTTAGATATATATGAAAGTCAGTCATGGATCAGTGGTCTTCCCACTATGGCACACCATCTGCTTTCATCAACACTACAGGAGTTTATATGTCATAGTTTATCACAATACATAAACAAAAAAATAATGTAGAGAACTGTCAAAACAATCTCAGAGGTTATACACTCATCCTTCCAGCATTTTTGTGATATAGATCCTCAATGGCAGCTAATCATTGGTCTCATAATAGAGAGTTTGAGCATGAGAGATTACCTCCCATATAAAGATCAACAAAGAACATTTAAGTTAGAGGGTGAGTCCCAGCATGGTGACCAAGTTGCCTCACAAATTTGGCACCACATGTATGAGCCTTAGAGAGTTCACAAAAGCTTCCTTGATTCTCTGATACATAAAAGCTCAAGAGTTCCTTTGAGTTTAAACAGTAATACACAGATCAGCATGCATAAGTTTCAAGAGTTAGCGTTTTGTGACGATTACGTGTCCCACAACGTCGTTGAGAAAGTTCAGGATATTCAAAGTCAACCATCCGTACAAGATTTGTGATTCTTCCCAAGACACGATCCACACCATCACCAACACAGATGAGAAAGAGATGATGACGTCTGTTATCTCAGAGACACAAAATATGATGGCATGATAACCTTCTCAGCGAGTTAGTTACGTTAATTATCTACCATATCGAGGACGCGGTCGCGTCAAAGGTCGCGTTTGAGTTATATTCTTGAATGTACCAGGACCATGATGATGTTATCATCACATCACGATACGCGATATGGATCATTCCACGTACAAAGATTCCAATGTCACGACAACTGTCCCATCATCTTACAGATGTCCTTCTACCTAGCAATAAAATAGGAAAGATATCTTATCTATGTCATACTGAATCTACGCTTCAGATAATGGAATGATCGGTCGAGTAATATATGGTAACCAAAAAGACTCGCACCGGTAATACACACCTGCCACCATCGATTCACGATCCATCGCTGATACAGAAGAATCAACACCATGGCGCGAGTATTATCGGATTCGGCATCATCCATTATTGCTTTACCTGCGTAATGTTCCGGCCGTCAACCAGCGTCATCGACGGATCCTCCCCAGAGCGTTGCACAGATCATCCGATGATAATCGGATCCGGAAGCCGAGATCCCGATCCACCAACGCGGATCTCGCGCGACATATCACTTGATGTCATCCGATGGATCGTCACGCCATCAGTCGCCATTATTCGGCAGATCGGCGAAAGTTACCTTCCGCGCCATTACGACAGATTCCAGATTGCCCTTCCGGAGCGGCTACGGATGCGCCCCGATCCGGAGACTCAGCAAACGCGAGCGCGATAGTCGCCGCGCGGTTCTTCACCAAGATCGAGCGCGCGAGTTAGGTCGAGTCCGTCCCGGTACGTTAGTCGGCATTTTCGTCTTCCACAAGCACCGAGATCATCTCGCAGCGATAGATCTCGTATCGCCAGAGTTTATAACCCTTGCATGTTTTATTTTTCTCATTTCTACGATCCATTGACGCCATTGATCAAGAACCCGTATGTCCATACGATTAATTTTAATGTTGTCATTATTCACACTCAACTTCGCGCCCGTTCTGTTTGTTAAGAAAGATACGATCCTTCATCAATGATCGGTCCACGTTAATATATGATTTGATCAAGAATCAAAAATATCCACTATGATCGGATAATTTGTTTGATCCGCGAGAGTAATACATCTGCGGGATGATCTCCCACCATCACGAGAGTTATGACATTATATCTTGATAGTTTAACGCCATGGGCATTTGTTCACGCTGACGTTCTTCGATTGATCACACCAAAGATAATCATGATCCACTACAGTTCCGCACCCCTACTTAGATCGATTTGTGGTAGTTTTCATGGACAATATCTTGATCTACTCTGAAATAGAGGAGGATCATGAGGATCACTTGAGGGTCGCTCTCCAAACCCCGAGGGGACCATTGGCTGTGGCGTTGCCAAATCTCAAAGAAGTGTGAATTTTGGCCATCGAGGTGAGATTTCTAGACACTGCCTGTATCAGCTTCAGTGTGTCAAGTAATCTTGAGAAGCGTCGAGGTCAAGCAGGAGTCGGGAGAGTCAAGCTCGGTCTCTCGAGATACGCAGGTTGATATTATAAAGAGGTTCATTGAGGATTTCTCCCGCCAGTGTGCACCTATGACTAAGCTGACCCGAAGGAGGTCAAGTTCGAGTGGGAATGACTTGTGTGAAAGGGCATCCTTGCGTGAATTGAAACTGAGGCTTACTTCAGCCTTTATTCCGGTAGTCCCGAAAGGGACGGTGAGTACTGGTAATCGTGATGCTTCAAAGGACGGATTGGGATGTGCTTTGACAAACCAGAGGGTAGTGGCTTATAGTTCTCGAGCGCTTGAAGAATCACGAGCGTAATTACCTTACATGATACTGAAGTCAAGTACCATCACTTCGCCTCAAGATTCGCGCCCACTACTTACACGGCGAGGAGTTCAAGGTGTACTCAGACCACCAGTCCTGGTGAGAGCCACACACGGACTCACATGAGGCAACGCAGATGGATGGAGTTCCTAGAGGATTATGACTTCACTTTGTATTACCATCCTGGTAAGGCAAATGTGGTGGTTGATGCACTCAACCGGAAGTCACCGGGAGCATTGGCTAGTATAGCTTCCCGGGAATGGCGGATGCTCGAGACTGTGGGACAAATAGGCTACAAGACAGCCGAAAGCGTGCTCGTGGTGTTACTGGTTTAGTGGCTACGCCTTCCCTACCGAAAGGTGGTGATTGAAGTTCGTGATTGTGACACAAAGGTAGTGTCTCATCGTGGACCGAAAATGGTCGTGTATGGTGACGAAGGTCAGGGCTATCCACACGGATGGCAATCTTCTGCATGCGGACGGGTTATGGTTCCCCCGCCTGATGTGAGTTGGAGAGAGGAGATTCAGGAGTTCCATTGCTCTTCATTTTGCGCAGAGTCCAGTGGCACCGAAGATGTATCGAGACTTCGTCGCCGCATTATTGGAGCCGGGATGAAGAGACATCGCTTGGGATTTTGTCTCGACAAGAACCATGTCGCCAGCAAAGGCTGAGCACCAGAGGCCTACTGAGCTACTCCAGCCATTAGAAGTAGCGGAGTGGAAGTGGGAGCATGTCACGATGGACTTTGTGACTCACTTACCACGAACATCACGTAGACATGATGCGGTGTGGGTCATAGTGGACTGGCTCACTAAGTCGGCATTTCTAGCCGTGCTTTAAGACCTTACACCGGAGGAATTCTGCAGTCAGACATAATGCAGATTGTTAGTTACATGGAGTACCAAAGATTCATCATATACTCCGGACAAAGATCCCAAGTTCATGGCACACTTTTGGAAGAGTTTCAAGAAGGCCATGGGGACACAATTGATGATGAGCATCGCTTTTCATCCACAGACAGATGGTCAGTCGAAGAGGACTATACAGGTTTTAGAGGACATGCTGCGACCATGTGTCCTAGATTTCAATGGTAGTTGGGAAGAGCATTTGCCCTTGGTAGAATTCGTCTACAACAATAGTTATCAGGCAAGCATACAGATGGCCCCCTATGAGGCCTTATATGGGAGGCCATGTCGATCTCCAATTTGTTGGACAGAGGTGGGAGAGAGCTCCACCATGGGTCCTGACTTGATTCGAGACACCACCGAGAAGGTGGGTCTGATACGGAAGCGCCTTCTCACGGCTCAGAGCCGACAGAAGCGTTACGTCGATAAGCGGCGACAACCTCTAGAGTTTGAGGCGAGTGATCATGTCTTCTTAAAGGTGATGCCTAAAAGAGGAGTGGTCAAATTCGGCGAGCGGGGGAAACTATCGCCGAGGTTTATTGGGCCCTTCGAGGTACTCGAAAGGGTGGGGGCAGTTGCATATCGATTAGTATTACCGCCGAGTTTATCAGGTGTCCATGAGGTGTTCCATGTCTCTATGTTCGAAAGTACACTCCGCATCCAAATCATGTGGTGGACTGGGCGAGCTTGTTATTGATGCGCATGGGACCTTCGAGGAGGGACTCCGCTACAGACATGATACCAGAAGAAGTTTCGCGACGCAAAGACCGTAAGCACGCAATAAAGTGTCAGGCAACACAGAGGAGTGGAGGAGGCAACATGGGAGCATGATGACACGATGCATGCTAGATATCCTTTCCTCTTTGAGGACAGAGGTACGTGGTTTAGTCATTTGGCATTTAAACGACTGCTACATACGATGTGATCGTATGTATATAGTGTGTGAATTTCGGATCTAAATTTTTAAGGGGGAAGAATGTTAGACCTCGGATAAAGTAAAATGATGACACGTGGTTGCAAACCGGGAATTTCTTTAGATCTCTGGATATCGACATACAACTGGAGTTCGCCCTCGCGAAATCTAAGTAATACGAATTTTGTCGAATTCGAGAAAGGTCCGAATTGCACGTGATTTCGAGACAAACTGACAAATGAGAGGGAGGACATTTATGAAATGCATGCCATGTGGAACCTCGGGAGGAGAGGTCACTGGCACTTGGGTGGGAAGCCAAGTGTCACACTTCTATCTTGCATGAGAGGATAGTGGTGGGAAAGTGGGCATGAATGACATGTGGGATACTATGTGTCATGAGGAGAGAAAGAAGAGGTGTTCTACACCTAGATAAGTATTCTCCACCAAAAGCAAACTTGTTCGAGGGAAAGAGGAGAGAAAAAGGGAAAAAGAAAAGAGGAGAAGAAAAGAGAAAAGAAAAAGAAAAGAAAGAAGAAAGACAACGGAAAGGAAAGAGAACTAGCAGCCCCGATTAACAAATGTGAGGAGTTGCAAGCAAAGGAACTGACCGCACCCCGAGAGGTAGGGCTCTCTCCTACCCGGTTAGTCTTTTTTAAGAGCCATGAAATGGCTATGACGCTTAGCCCGAGTAGTGGGTCGGGTTTAAAGAATAATTTGATAGAAAATTATTGTTATCGATAGGTTTCGGGTCTCGAGTAGTTTTCTTTAACTCGCAGCTCGAACCGAATACACTTAGTTCAAGGATCCGAGCAGGATGATTTTGGTTGTGAGTCGATATGTTGTTCTCTCGAGATTGAGATTGAAACTAGCTGTGTGTTATTGCTTGTTCGAATAACATGCATTGTGGGGAGAAAATGATGTTAATATATATGATGCTTGTTATATATTAACATGATGCTTGGTGCGAAGTACGATATGAGTGTCGCATGTAGTTCCCATCATGCATGTAACATGAAATATTATGCTGACATTATCACGATGTGCACTGATCATCGCGAATCGTGTGAGTGCATGAATAAAATAAATTATTTCGGAGGGTTGTCCAATAAATTATATATCGGAGGATTGTCCATATAAAATATCAATCGTCGGAGTCGGCCCAATTGGCATATATCGGAGGGTTGTCCACAAAATAGATTATCGGAGTCGATCCACTATTTATATCGGAGGGTTGTCCACGGTTAAAAACAAATACCTTTGTTTGGAAATGGTTTTTCTCATACATGGCAAATTGCATGTATAAGAGAGTCTGTGAGGACTAGGCATGACATAAACATTCATATAGAGAGATGCATATTTTATATGAATGTGTGTGAACGATTTTATGGATTATGTCACAGATGTGCACTTAGGGGGAGTGTACTGTAGGGAGAGACTTTCTACTGGCATAGCTCACCCCGTTGTGGGAAAATATTTTCAAAATTTGAGGTACACAAAGAGAAGGCACTTCATGAGGTCTTAGTTGAGAGGAAGATATAAGATGGCCTATCGCTTTTCTTTGTAAAAATTTACGTGGGTAGAAAACCCGCTTTGTTTAACTTGAACTATTGTCAAAATTTTACTTAGGATAAATAAATTGTAATTAAACTCAGATTAGTTTAATACAATTTGGTAAGAGCCGCGGTCTTGCCTTGAAGGGATGTTGGGTTATGTTTGAACCATAGAAGTCGCTTTTACGATCCTATGTATTAAATTCCGAACTTTATGATTGATTTTTTTTGGGAAGTAGCGAATTGGCCATGTTTCTGGTATATTGTAGCCTCATCTCGTAGTTTGATGTAGGCTTTCTCGAATCACCCAAATCGGACCCCTGGCCCTGCTATGGCCTTTTTAATCTCAGAAGGCCCTAAGATGAGCCGCGACGAGCCTATCTCGTCGAACTGACCCTCGGGTCGGAGCCAGTTCTCTTGCATGAGCCGTGGGGCTGAGCTCTCTTGCATGAGCTAAAATGAGCTCTTCCGCAGAGCCGTGGCCGAGCCTCCCGCACAGCCGTGCCGAGCCTCTCCCGCATGAGCCGTGGGCCGAGCCTCCTTCGGCGAGCTGGCGCCGCCTCCCGCATGAGCCGCGGGTCAGCTCTCCCCGCATGAGCCGTGGGTCGGCTCTCCGCATGAGCGCCGTGGCCGAAGCCTCCTACATGAGCCGGCCGTAGCTCTCCCCGCATGAGCCGGCCGAGCTCTCCCGCATGAGTCAGCGGCCGTTCCCGCATAAGCCGTGGGTCGAAGTTCTCTTGCATACGCGCTCTGCTCTCCGTACGAGCCGCGGGCTGAGCTCCTACATGAGCGACCTCTTCGCGTAGCCGAGCCTCCCGCATGCGAGCCTTCCGCCAGGATGAGCCGCATGAGGCTCAGCCGGCCTCCTTTGACCTCCGGGCTCTTCTCGGGTCGAGCCTCAAAGAGTGGAATGAGCTCCGCTGTGCCAACTCGCACGACCATAACTTTCGTCCAAGTCTCGTTTTAATGCTTTTCTTGGACTCTATGGAAAGCCCTTTGAGTCTAGAATCTATCCATACATGGATTAATATAATCTGAGCTCATATTGTGTTCGAAAGAGATGAGAGATGCAGGCACTGGCCGGTTCGCATGTCGGGCTTGTCGTCATGTGAAGCGCCAACTTCGGATGACCATAACTTCCTCGTCCGAAGTTTGTTTTGCACGTTCTTGGACTATATGGAAAGATATATGAGTCTAGAATATAACCATATGCCTGTGGATGGCATTTGTCTCTTGGCCATTAGTTTCGAAAAGTTGATCATTGCACTCAGTGCACTAATTACTGGAATCTTGAATGAGAGGGACTGTTATGTGTCATTGCTTAATAATTAAGTGACACGTGAATATGCTTGAATGAGGCTTTTACATAGCTTGTTGAAGGTTACTGGTAAAAGAAAAAGAAAAAAAAAAGACCCCCGGGATTTGGGGTGTCACATATAACTTGTATACTTGTACGGACCCTTTCATTTACTTATTAGGATCCTCTAATAATCCAATGGATGGTTTCTAGAATTAACAGAAGACAGGAACAAAAAACAAGACTGTAGGTTTGCCTAGGAGAAGCACGACTATGCCTAGGTGGATTAAAAAGTTTGGAAACTCAGGCTTCGAGTTCGCCTAAGAGTGGGTTCCTACGCCTAGGTAGAGACCTACACCTAGGCGAGCGCTCCTATGCCTAGGCAAGTACTCCTACGCCTAGGCGTAGAGCATCGGATTTGCCAAAAATGGGCAGTTTCCCAATTTTCACAAAAAATTTTCCAATCAAAACCAAAGCGAAGCAAAATAACTCCCAAATCTGACTTAAGTAAACCCAAAATACATATAAGGGAAGAATTCAGACTTCTCATAACATAACCCTAAACAAAGAGGAATTTATGAGAATTTCCATACTCGGATTCCATACTTATAGTTTTCATACATATAGTTTCCATACAAATGTTCCATACCTTGATCTTCAAAGACTTGAACCAAACTTCTCATTTTCTTCACTTCTTCTCTTGAACAAGGCTAGATCTCTATAGCCAAAGAAGAGAAATCACAAAAATGGCTTTTCTCCCTCAAACTCGTAAATGCCTTAGCTCTCCAACACCAAATGGGAAATGCTTCTTCTATAAGGCCATATTTGGCTTTATCCCATTTTTGGCCTAATTTCCCATTTTTCTATTTAGTCCTCACATATCATTCCATTTGCAAAACAATTTATCAATATTCTACCTTCTCATATTATCTTTTAGCTTAATGTATCTTAAGTCCCTAATTTGACAATTGACCATTATCCTTTTTACTTCTTTAATAATTCCGATTATATCATTTTTCACACTTAGCAATATTAATTTCTGAAAAATTCAAATTTGACTTGTATTATACCCTAAACTGTAACAAACTACTAGGGTATAATTTGGGGTATTACAGTATATCCATCTAGTACAAGAACATAATCAGAACCCCAAAACTTTGTTTGTTTGTTGAGAAAATGTGGGAAAGAGAATGAAAATAGTCTAAATCTTTAAGTATTCACTATTTCGAACCTAAGAGAACAAACATATCTACTCAAGGTACCCCAATAATGCTTATTGTACAAGCTCAATTAAGCATTTCTTTCCATAAAATTTAAAAAAATAGGCAAAAAATTTAAGTCTCTTGACTTTTTGCCACATTTTCCCAACGAGCAAACAGAGCAAAAGAGACAACATAAGCAGTAAGTCAAGATCCTAACAACAAAGAAAACACATGCCCTCATTTGATGTAATGGAATCACAACTCACAAAAAGAACTCTAAAAACAACCCACGGACATTGAAGTGAACCTTAAGGCCGAACCTTCTCGGGAAAGCTCTCCACGCCCTACCTCTTAGCTTTGCTCAAGAAGGCCAAAACTAGAGGCCAATGAGGCAGGATATGATAGACATGTGCTAATGGTGTCAAAGTAGGCGATTTCCATGAGATTGGTTTCTAGAAACCTAGGAATGAGAAATCTGAAATGGGTTTGGTAGAGAGGGTTAAGAAATAGAAAGGCAAAGGGTTGAAGAGTAACTAGGAAATGAAAATGTGAGCATGATCAAAACTGGTTGTCTTATATTTGGGTTTCTTTGGTTTTTGAGGTACAGAGATTTTAAAATTGATCGGAGACACAAAGAAACAAGGAATTAAATGCATTTTTTCAAGTGTTGTGTAGCTTTGTAAAACCCGAGAAAAATTGAATTTTTATGAAAAAAAATGGCAAAATGGTGAATTGTTGTAATAGTACAGGTTGCAAACCTGAAATTTTTCTATATCTCGGATGACGAAATGAATCTCACCATTGGATTTGTCTCACCAAATCTAGTGACCTAGATGAATTTCATTGAATTATGAGACAGTCGGATTTTCACGCTTTTCGGGGCGCAGGGCTTCGGGTGCCCTAAGGACAAAAAAAAAATGGGATTTTTGAGAAAAATCTCGAAAACTGAAAATAAATTAAGTAAAGTTCATTTTAAAATAATTTAAACTGAAACCAGGATGAAATAAATTGTTTCGGGGCAAAAACGAACTTAGACCAAGTGTGGATACGTGGCACGATGTGGGCCTTGGACTGAGAAATAAGTTTTTACAACTTCTTAGGGGATGTTTGGTTTGAAAAATCAGATTTTAGGGCTCCTTAGGGAATGTTTAGACTTATAATCCGGTTCTAGATCTCCTTAGGGGTTGTTTGGTTTGAAAAATAAGGTTTTATGGCTCCTTAGGGGCTATTTGGCTTAATTTTTGGGATGCGAATCTTTGCCTGTTTAGTCTATGAAATGTCCATGTTGAGGACTTAAGTTTGGGAAAAGGGGCTGGACTAGTTTTCTTCATGGAAATTAGAACTGCATTTATAAATTTGATGTAGGTTTGTCTTTGCAGAAATTGGACCTCATAGCTAAAGTTATAGTCCGTTTTGGGACTACCATGAAATTTACCACTGTTTTGATCCTATCTGATATCAGATTTTGGGACTGATTTTGATTGGGAAAAAGAGGGAATTTGGACTAGTGTTCTTCATGGAAATTATAGCTGCATCTATAAACTTGATTTAGGCTTTTGAATCACCCAATTTGGACCTTTACAACCCAAGTTGTGGTCCATTTCTCAAGACTGCTACAGCTTAGGTTGTTTAATGGTTTGTGTCCAGATTTTGGGACTATTAGGGGACTAGTTTCTGAACTGAGTTCGGAACTATCATGTGGTCTATTATGGCTTGTTCTGTTGAATGTTTTGTGGGCATCTCTATGCCACAATTGGTCTTGAGGATCAAGTTGTCATTGCTTGAGTTTGAATGACATGCTTGGAGTGAAATGTATTAATCACAATGTATTGACATGTGATGAGTTTGTGTATAGGATGGTATTTGCATGGCTTGTTGTAGGCTAATTGTGGACATGTTATGTCACAATTTGGCCTAGAGGATAAAGTATGTCATCGCTTGATTGGTGATGACTTGTTGATGTTGATATATGTGTGTGCAAATATATTGACATGAAATGTGTGATTGTTTGGAAATTTTATGCCGATTGATATAATTGTCCATGGTACCATAAATTGAAGTGGTTTAGCATTAACCGCCAGCATTCATTATGCATGTGACATGATATAACATGCAATGACACATTGCATTGCATATGCACGGGGACATGGCATGAAAAGGGTGTGAGTGCATGGTATGGATCAACACTACGTTTGATGTTTGATGGTGGACTCGGTACGGTGGGACAACGTCCAACAGGGTCGCACGGTTGTATACATGAAAATGAAAATATGTGTTGGGTAATAGCAAGTAGGGATAGATACCCCCTCGAGTGAAAGCCCTGCTATTTTTGGTTATACATATGTGTTCAACGGTGAAAGCCCGCGAAAGTGTAGGAAGGCTTGCGAAACCTGCGGTGAGATTCCGAAAATTCACTACCCACAAAAAGACACATGGTTTTAAATATGAATGATCATTGAGGTGTAACATTCAAAAATCTTTTGGTTTGAAAACAAATGAATTTGTTTTTTAAAATGATCATTGGATGTAATCCAAAAATGATGGATTTTATCATGAATGGGCTTTGGCATGCGTGATAGAAGTCGATAAGGACTTGGGGCATGGTACATGGTTAAGCCTCATCTCATCTCATGGCATGTAGAATTCCAACCTATGATTGCATAATCTTGTTTGGAATGTGTGAATCGTGGAACATGACCATTGCATGTGCACTTAGGTGGGAAGTAGCCCTTGTAGAAAGTTTACTTCTTGGGCGTGACTCACTATATAGAGCTGTTCGGGTCTGAAGGCAGGACAAGGGTGTCACGGTGCTCATTTGAAGGTCCATGATCGTGAAGAAGGCCGACATATTTTTGTTACCATTTTGTAAAAATATTTTTTTTTTTTTTTTTTTTTTTGGAACAATCTTATTCTAATGTGTAATATTTGTAAGAGTGTTGTAATTAAATTCTTATGGTGTTTTAAATATAATTTTTGTATGTTTTAATGGGCATGGATAAATGGACCACAATGCGGTCATTTTTACTCATAAGTTGATCCGGTGAAGTCATTGTATTATATTGGGCCTCGGATGGGTCGTATTCTTATGTTTGTGGGTTGGATTTTGGATAGAGGCTCTCGCACAAGGAGGCTATCGGTTTGTTAAATTATGGGTCAGGTAAATGTGACATAACGATGCGGTGTCGAGGTCACCGATATCCCGCAGTTTTCCTGGTTGACGGTTGGTCAATGGATCCCTGGGGTTTTTGGGTCTCACAAGCTTTTTTTTTTTTTTTTTTTTGACATAAGTTGTGCAGTTATTGGTATATATATATATATATGTATACACTAAGTAACGTTTTTAAGAGTAGACATCCTTCAAGATAAATATTTTTAAAAATATATCTTAAAGTCTTTTAACATGTTTATATTTATTTATTTTAAATTTTTAAAAACCTTGTTTACAAAAAATTATCTTATCGCATTTTAATAAAATTTTAATTATTCTTAAGATTTAATTTCTAAAATATATTAATTATTGGGTAACTTTTTTATTATTTTTAAAATTTATCTAAGTAATTAAAATTATTAAAAATTATATTAATACTTTATTTTATCAACTTAATTTTATTGCCAATAAAACATGGTTCAGTTGGTTAAGGGTTGGACAGGGCATAGGGAAGGGACTAGGTTCAAGTCTTCGGGAGAACAAAATACTATAATATTGTAATGAAAATCGAATATATGAAAAAATAAACTTAATTTTATTTTAGATTTTAAGTAAATTTTTGTAGTAGTGACTACCTTGAATTTAACATGTGTCAAGGTAGCTTTTGAAAGACCCATATAAGTCAAGATTGCTTAAACTAATTACCTATAATGATATATATTGACATAAGTCATTAAATCATATGTTAACAAATGCCCTTTTTGTAGTAATGTTTTTTTATTATTGATATATAATAAAAAAGGTTTATCGTCCTGGCTTAACCAGTTGTCTTGAATTCAAACCATAGGAATATAATTATGTTATGGGGTAAAGCTTTACCTATGAAGCCCCTGATTTTCCATTAGGGGTAAAATAGGAAATAAAAATAATTCCATTAATTGAATTAATTGGCAAGGGTATAAGGGTAAGTTCATAGGAGAACCCTGTGCATAAAAAGAAAAAGAAAAGAGAAATTTATTATAAAATAGAAGAACAAGAGAGCGAGAGATATAGAAGAAACAGGGGAGAGATTTCTTATTATTCATGTGTGACTCATCTGAAGGCTCCTATTTATAGGGTTTAATAATGAATACATTAATGTGTATATAAATAAATGCTTACTCTGCATTCGTAGCATATGTATTCGTAACCTATATACATCAATGTATATTCAATGTACCTATTAATATGAGATTAATGGAAATTTATAGGCATCATAATATTGTTCATAATACTCCCCCTTGGATATCCATGATCTTTGCCTCATTAAAAACCTTGCCGGGAAAAGCCCGGTGGAGACTGAAAACCATGGTGAAGGAAAAAGAGTACGGTATAAAAAAAAATTGCTCCCCTGCTTCTCAGCATCAATTTAAATCTCTGAGCCTACGCATTCCAATGCTATGAACTAGCCTTTCAAATGTTGCAATAGGTAGAGCCTTGGTGAATAAATATGCTAGATTATTAGTTGAACGAATTGATTGAATATTAATATCACCCTTCTTTTGTAGATCATGAGTGAAAAGAATTTTGGTGATATATGTTTTGATACATCCTTTAATGTACCCATTTTTTAATTGAAACGATGCATGCGACATTATCTTCATACAAGGTAAGTCGGAACCTCCTTGCTAAAGACAAACCACATGATCCTCGAATATGATGTATTCTGGATCTTAACGAAAACATTCTGACTTGCTTCATGAATAGCTAAGATCTCTGCATAGTTAGAAGATGTGGCGGTAGTGATTGTTCGTAGAAACGCCCAATGGCTATATCACCACATGTGAACAAATGGCAGATTGTGATCGGGCATTATGGTCGGACATATATCCGCGTCTGCATGACGATTAGTCTGCTTTGGGTACATTGGGATAATATAGGCCCGTATCCATGTACCTCGAAGATACCTCGATATATGTTTAACTTCATTCGATGTCTTCTTGTTGGACAAAGAACTATATCTTGCTAATAAATTCTGAGAAAATGATATATCAGTCGTGTATGACTTGCAAGATACATTAGTGCTCGATGCTAAGATATGAGTACTTGAGGACGAAGTTCTTCATCGTCCATCACAAGTCGGAAAGGATCTTTATTCACATCTAATGACCTTACAACCATTGGAGTGCTCAATGGATGGGCATTATCCATCGTTCAACACCTTTGATATATAAGTGATTGATGAACAAAAATTCCATTCTCTAAGTGTTCAATCTCTGAGCAATGAAGTTTTGTTTTCCCGGATTTTCATCTCAAATTCTTTCTTTAAGTTGACTATTATACGAAAGCTCATTCGTAGTTCCAATAATATTAGGTCATCAACATATTGCAATTATAACAAACTCGGATCGGATCTTTTAATAAATACACATGAAGCGAAGGATCATTCTTATACCTTTTCGCAATAAATATTCACTAAGGCGATTATACCACATCATCCAGTTATTTGACCCATATAGAGATTTGCATAATTTTATCGAGTAAAGTTCTCGAGAACCTGAATTATGTGTTGCAGGCAATTTTAATCCTTTTGGGATTTTCATGTAAATGTCACAGTCAAGTGGTCCATATAAATAAGTCGTAACTACATCCATTAAACACATGCAGAACAAATGTAGGCTAATTAAATATCGAAAGTAGTTGCATCCTTCTACGAGGAATACGTCTCTTCATAATCAATGCGAGTCTTTGAGGAGAGTCCTTGTCTTGACTAATCGCGCCTTATATCGAGCAACTTTATTTGTGGCGTCTGATTTATGCAAAATGCCCATTTGTATTCTACGGGTTTGACACCATTGGGTGTAAAGTCTGATAGGACCAAAAAACCGTGTTTTGAAAGAGAATTCAGTGCCTTCAGTGCATCTTTCCATTTTGGCGATCATCTCTGTCACATTCCTCGTGAGACTTTGGCTGAAAGTCCTCATTGTCATTAACAATGTTAGTGCCACATTATGAAACCCAAATATATCATCGACGTCGATTTTATTCCTAATTCCACCTTTGGCGAGTTGTGACATAGTTTATCGAGAGGATCTCGTTCTCACACAGTTTTAGATACTGAATTTCTTACGGAATTCTATTTGGGGACTCTTCTAGGCCATCAATTCCTCAAACTTGATCCTTTGATCCTTTTCTTTCAGGGATTTTTATCTTTGGAACCAGGCTGATCGACCACGTTCAGCGATGCTTTAGGTTCATTAGCCTGACAGTTGTCCTACGGACATCAATTCTTGGAACGTGCTTGGTGGTATGTAAGATATAGTTACTCTCTTCGGATTAATGGCCATCAGCAGTGTTACTAAATTTCTTGTGAATAATCTTTGAAACTGCAGTTCACATTCCTTTATGCGGTCAAGATGAGACAACGACAGTGATTCCAACTATGCTTTCCAATACATTTTATTTCTTTCTTTAAAGTTGGAAAATCTGATTCATCAAAATGACAATCAGCAAAACGAGCCGTAAATAAATTTCCAGTTGATGTCTCTAAATATTTGATTATCGATGGAGATTCATATCCAACATATATTCACAATCTTCTTTGGGGACCCATCTTAGTGAGTTGTGGTGGAGTAATCGGAACATATACCGCACACCCAAAAATCCTTAGATGGGAAATATTTGGTTCTC
The DNA here is from genome assembly GCA_016808115.1 of Tetrastigma voinierianum. Taxonomy (NCBI): domain Eukaryota; kingdom Viridiplantae; phylum Streptophyta; class Magnoliopsida; order Vitales; family Vitaceae; genus Tetrastigma; species Tetrastigma voinierianum. The sequence goes on from JAEQBH010000025.1 coordinate 381,385, forward strand.
GACCAAAAACCAATTGTAAAGGAGAGAACTCATGATAATTTGTTGGTCTAATACGAATCGATCTTTGTTTGCATGCGAATAGCATATTTGACGAAGTTGGGAGCTTCATCCTCGTGAAAATGTGTGCACGAAGGCGTTTAATGGCGATTCAGCGAAAATGTTTTTGTGAAGACACTCTCATAGGATGTTCAGCGGTTATTCAATAGGCGTACAATAATCATTAAAAGCTTGGGAAGTAAATTCTCCGGCATTGTCAAGAACAGATGACATCGGATCATCTGGAAATGAGCCATGCTTAGAATTATTTGGTAAACAATCCCAGCAAATGCTTGGTTACACGTTGATAACAAACGGACATGTGACCATCTGGGTGATGCATCGTCGAGGAATCGCGAAATGTCGAAATGGTCCACATGGTGGATGAATAGGCCACATATATCCTTGTATCTTATTTTGCAAAATGCAAGGGTTATGTCCGCTATTTTGTTGGTGATGGCCTTATAATTAACTTCCCTTGAGAGCAGCGGCACATGAAAGTCAGCTGGATGAAAAATCTTTTGATTTTTCGGTGAATCTGGCAATTTTTAATGATTCTCAACGTCATTATAGACCCGGGGATGTCGTTGTCGGTCATGCCAAACAATAAAATTATTTTCATCTGATAAACTTACGGTTTACTATGGCATGCCTCAATTGTGCTTTTATGTTTGTGGTACAAACCGAGAGGAAAAAAGCGGAGTAATTTTCAGTATATTTTCTTACGAGAACAGCGTTGGTAATATATAAATACTCGTGATGTCTTCATTCGTAGTCTCAATATGATATCCATTTCGTCGAATATCTTTAAAACTCAATAAATTTCTTTGAGACTTTGTAGAATATAATGCATCATCGATATGAATTTTATTCCTCAGGGTAACAATATATTAGCTCTTCAGGGCCCTCGATCAATTTTGCACTACCCGATATTGTATTCACATCTGATCCTTGCATTATTAAAAAGTAAAATAATTTTTTATCCTTAAGTATAGTATGCGTTGATGCACTATCTGCGAGACACATATCATTGTCACCATTTTGCTATTTTCACCACTTTTGTTGTCCTTTTCAATATTCTCCCCCTTTTGATATTCTGACACATTCTTGGGTTGTCGATCGTAATTGTTACTATTGCGACCAATCTCGTCCCGTCCGACCGTATGGCTGCGACCCGCGACCATGGCCAGCGGCCTCGACTTGTCCCATTATAAAGGGTGATATGTTGCCGCATTCACGCCGAGGGAATGGGCCAAACGATTGGACGAGCCTACATGATTTTTCATCAAAAGCTCATTGTTTTGTTCGGCCTGAGAAGACATAGAAATCAATTCGAATATTTCCTAAAGCCTTTTCACGATATTCTTTGCTGCGAGCACATTGGATGCATGAAAAGTGGAATGTTTCTCCAACATATCCTCATCAGTAATTTTTTCTCCACATATTATTGAGAAGTGATTCTAAATATTGCTGAGTTATACTCACTCACAGATTTAAAATCTTGCAGTCTCAAATGCATTCAGTCATAGTGAGCTTTTGGGAGAATTACCGTTACCGATAATTCATGCCTTTCTTTCAAGCTGTTCACGAGCGAGTGGATCCTTTACAGTGAGGTATTCAGCTTTCAATCCTTCATGAAGGTGACGACGAAGAAAAATCATCGCTTTGGATTTTTCTTGAATGGATGTTGTATTCTTTTCTTTAATTGTATTTCCAAGGACCATTTGCATCTAGATGGATTTCAGCATCTAGTATCCATGACAAGAAATTCTTTCTAGTGATATCAAAGCCACAAAATTCCAATTTTACATATAGATTCGACATAATAATACTATTATAGATATATGAAAAATATTAGATAAGATATGTATTGTAAAATAAAAGAGATAGTTGCATATGAACACACACTCGATATACCTTCAATATATTTCTTGAAAATCCAACGAAGCCGTGCGATAGCGTGTATAAAATGAAGAAACGAGGCGAGAGATATAGAAGAAAGCAGGGGGGAGAGATTTCTTATTCCTTCATGTGTATTGTGACTCATACAAAGACTCTCTATTTATAGGGTTTAATACATGAATACATTAATGTGTATATAAATACGTAACCTACACATTCGTAACCTACACATTCGTAACCTATATACATCAATGTATATTCAATGTACCTATTAATATCGAGATTAATGGAGAGTTTATGGACATCCATAATATTGTTCATAATAAAATTATTATTTATAAAAATTTATTTTCTTTGAGTACGCTCTTCCGATTTCTAAACTTCAAGAACTTGAGAAGCCAAACCTAGGGTTTGAAGCATGGATTACAAGAGGTAAGATTTTCCTAAATCTGATTAAAGAAAATAGGAAGAAAAAAAAAATATTATTTTGTTGCCGCAGGTGTTTACGGTCGTAGGGTGTGAGAAAAGAAAATCTAATGCGGCAGATCTAAGGTCCGAAGAATTAATTTGAAATGTGAGATCTTTTCCCTATTTATTTTTCTAGATTTTTGGTTGTAAATTGTTTGATTTTCTTTAGGTTTTGATCAACCCTGAAAAACTCATAATTGTATTAAGTTTTAATCCAAAAAAAAATGATGAAAATAACTTTGTAAATTGGATTATTGGGGTGAAAAGGACATGAACTTTTAGAAAAAAAAGAAAAGAAAAGAAATTTTTTGAGATTTGTGTAGAGAGATTATTGACCTTTGAAGAAGAAAAAAATCCAATAGGTAGATTGGAACAAAATCTCATATTGAAAAAGTAAAGTAAATAAATGAAAGGTAAAACCCTGTTTGGATGAAAAGAAAAAATAGAATTGTTGAGATGGTGAGGTATTGTATGTGTTTTAGGTGTAATTTGAAAAGTTAAAAGTATTGGATATTGAGTCTTGAAATTAAAAAAAAAAAAAATTAAAGAAAGAAAGAGTAGGGGATCACTAGCTTTAAGTATGAGAAATTTAAAAAGAAAAAAAAGTAGAGAACCACATTTGAAAATAATAATAATAATAATAATTTATATTAGAAAATTTAATTCAAAATAAGAATATAAGTCAAATAAATTACAGAGATAAGACTTGAAAGGAATTTGAGTTCAATAAAAATTTGAAAACTAGCAAATTTAAATTATTGTCATTAGAAAAATAATTATACCTATAAGGATAATAATAACTATATAGAGATAAAATATTAAGAATGAATTTTGGAAAGAATACAACGTTATAAAAATTTATAAATTTATGGACTTTTACTATTATAGAATGGATTAGAAAATTAAAAGTAATAATAATAATAATATTAATATTAGAATATTAATAATTGGAAAGTTTTAGGATTCCTAAACCTATAACCTTTACATATGTAAGTATTAATGATATTTCTTCCCTATTATATTAGGATGAGATATTTTCCTTGGAGAAATCGTTCGGATTTGATAGTTCAAGGTTTTTAGTACTTCTTTCAAGTAAGAGATTCTAATACAGCTTTTCGAAAAATTATTATTTTTATATATATGTAAGTATAAGGGAAATTAATGCAGATTTAAAAAAAAATTGTTTGTTTCGTCATTTTGATGATAATTTTAAAATGAATTATATATATAATCTTGGTTTTATGAAAAGTTTTACTTTTATTTGTTGATTATCCATTGATCAAACATTGGTTTGTATAATAATTACTTCGAGATTTGTTTGGTTATAGAAGAAGAAAATGTGGATATATGAAGTTTTGTGATTTAAATTTTTTGAATGAAATATTTGACTCTCAATAGTTCGATCCTGTCAACGAGAATAATAGTTGACACTATTCGGCCCTTGTCAACGGTAATAATAGTTGACCTTTATATTCTTTGGTGGTGAATGTACTTGATTTGAACCCTAGCCTCTAGGGGTTTCAGTTAGAGGTTATTAGTACTAGTAGTGTTTGGTTTCATCCACCTTAAAATGAACAATTTGTTGGACACTATTTGATATTTGATGACCAAAGAAAAATATATTTGAAATGTATTTGATTTTGGAATTTGATATGAAAGTGTTTGAATTGAAATTTGATATGAAATTGTTTGGATCACATTTGATATGAAATGGATTTAGAATGTTTTGAAGGAAATTTTGTAATGTTCAAACTTATTTTTGAATAGAAAGTTTGGTGAAAAACATATACTATTTGTTTTATGATTAAAATCTTTTGATCCATGAAAATGTTTTAGTATTTCTTACTGGGTTGTGAGCTCATCCCATTTGTTAATTTTTCAGGTACTCTTAGTTCGGGTGAGGAGTGTTGGCTAGGATGAGATTGTCATCTTTAGGATTTGATTTTGAAATTCGTTATGGACTTTGTTTAGTTAATGAGTTTATGCTCATTCGGATTGTTTGGTTTTCGGATTGTGTTAATTAATACTTGAAGAAAAATTTTGTTAATGCAATCTTGGAATTGAGAATTGATGAATTTAGAAAGTTGCGTATTAGTTTGAACAGGGATTTGGTAATTGAACACCATCCAGTTACAAAAGAAAAATTGTGTCTTTCGCACTTCAAGTCTTTTCGAGTTTGAGGTGAAATGGCCGGTCATGCCATGGACCGAGTTTGAGGCATTTGACATTACCGCTGCGTAATTATAAGAATTTCGTATGAGGATTAGTCTAGATGTGGTATGGCTTAAAGGCGTCTTCCGTGCATACACGGACTTGCTTAAGACACCGTCTGATAAAAAAGAAGAAGGTTTAATTGGTGTACTTAAAATTAAACTATATACAAACATAATTATTACTTTTATTAATATAGATGGGTGGTTACTTCAATTTATAATATTTGCTTAGTAAGTAAATTAGATTTATACTATAAAAAAAATGTACTCATTATTACTCTTATTTAATTACATTGAGACATCAAAATATATATTGACAATATGACTTATAATTATATGTCGAGGTTTTATCAAATAAGTCATAGAAGAATTCAACAAATGTCATTATTGGTATAAACAAGTTGTATATATCATAATTGTTCATTTAAATAGACAATATTAACATATATTTGTGTAAGTTAAGTCAAGATAATATATGTCAACAATCACCTTTTTTCTTGTAGTGAGTGTTGTGTTCTTTGAAGTTATCTTTGAAAATCGTTGACTAATCCTTGTAGAGTTTGCGATATTTTCTCGAAGGGTTGCCATTTTCCTTGTCGTCAAGATTTACAATTAGGTCTTTAAAGATGAGGAAGACAAAAAAAAAAAAAAAGGGAAAGTGCGGCAGGATAATGAGATAATGGGGAAAAATATATTCTCTTAGGGTTTTCAAATGAATGATGAGAATGAAATTGGAAAACGAAGGATCCTGATTTCACCACATTAATCTTACCACACAAAATTTAAATTCTTATTTTCTATCTAAGTTGACTTTGTGAAAATCATTATATTATATTTATAACTTTATAACTTCATATAACCATATTTAATTTATAGGATAAAATTGTTAACTTAAAAAGTAAAAAGATAAAATTTTGAAACGCAATATTATGCATATTAATTTAATAAAAAATAATTTATGAAAATAAATTATATCAAAATCTATAAAATTAAATTTCCAAAAATATTTTATTTGAAAAGATTTTGTTTATATTCACGTAAATAAGAAAACCTTAATCTATAAAAATTAAAAATATATATATTTTTACTCAATATTATTAATATAGATATTTGAAATCAGTTTTTTTTAAACTAGGAAAACAATTGTCTTATTCACTGACATTAATGAAATAGATTTTTTGAAAATATAAATGTTTATAAAATTATTTTTTATTAATTGGATAAATATAAAATCAATACTAATAAACTACAATTTTATTCATTGATATTAATGAATGAATTTAAAAATCATTTATTAAAATTTACTTATTTGTTATTTTTAATTTTGAAAGCTAATCATTTTTTATTAAAATTATTGTAGTGAAATAGTGGATCAGTGACCACAGACAATGTGGTCACTAGCTAATTTTTCTGACCACTCAATTGTTGTCAAGCCCCTACCCTCGCCCGGGCGAAGAAAGGGGGTGCGACACAGGACTGAGACTATTTATGTAAAACTTGAGAAAATTCTAATTTTCTAAAAAAGGGTAAAATGGTAATTTCGGTCAATCGAGATTTTAGATCTCGGATGACAGAGCGGACTCGGGTTGGAATGGTCGACAGAAATCTGGCTGCGTGTGTCGGAATTTCGTCGGGTCCAGGGACAAGCGGGTTGCCGTTTACTACCGAAATAGCGTAGTGTGGGACAGCGCGTGTTGAGTGGCTCATAGTGTGCCACGTGTCAGTGTAGAATGGAGTCGGCTTAAGCTCGAATTGGGGCCCACGTGGACATGTAGCGTCTGCAATTTGGGGAAAATGCAAGTAGATGGATAAAGTGGATAAGGAAATCCCGATGAGCCGTGAAGTGGCCAGTGGCAGTGAGGAACGAGAATAAACAATGAAAAGAGATTTGTATAGGTGCACGGAGCGTCTGCGGTGGCGGGGGAAAATCAAATCCCAGAGAGAGAAAACCGGCTCTCTGCTGATTTTTGACTTCGGGCGGTCGGTTTGCGTCGAGGCGAAGCCAAAGTTGTTCTACGCGGCAAGGGCTACGCGTGGACACCGATTTTGAGGAGTTTCGACAACTCCGGGAGGTAGGGTTTTCTCCTACTTGATTTAATCCCTTTTTAAGAGCTTTGTAAATGGTTTTGAGTGTTTGAGGTCGTAAATGACCATTTGGTTGGTCCCAAAACTTGGGGCGGAGTATTGGGATTTTGGGACAGATTTTAGACTGATCGAGGAAGCTGTTTTAGGTAACTGTGTTATAATTTATGCAATAAATTATGGTTTGGGTGTTGTTGGTAGGAAATAGCCATGGATTTCGGTCCTGAGATGGAACCAATCTTTAGGTGAGAGAGAATTTGCCCACGGATGACCTTCTTCGGTTTAGGCCCAATTAAAAATAGTCCTGGTTTGCATGATTGGACCAAAAATGTCCATTTGTTATTTGCATGAAATTCCTTGAAATGAATGGCTTGAATTGTGTGGAAAGAAATTGTTAATGCATGAAAATCTAGTGTGTTAACATGAGTGTTTGAATTATATAAAAATATAATTGTGTGAGAGCATTTGGAATTAAGTTGGATTATTTGATTAGCTCGAGTATGGCTAATTTTGATGTTATTGATATGAATTAAATAACATGTGATTAGTATGTGAATTTGTTAATATATGCATGATTGATATATATTAGCATGAATTGTTTGGAAATGGCATAATGCATTCCATATGCACCGGGGCACCCTAGAATGGTAGGTGTGAGTGCATGGTATGAAAGAAAGAAAAATGAAAAATGGTTGTGAAAGGAATTTCGGGAAGATTTTCGAGAAGAATTGCCTTGGAGAGTGAATCAGCAGTTCATCTGGAGCGAATCCATGATGTTGGAAAAATGGTCCGACCAATTAGCTCGGAGGGTAGTCAAATATATTCTAGAAATGAGTATGAGGTTTTCAAGAACAAAACCTTAGGCATGTGGCTTAGGCATGCGTGAGGGAGTCAGTGAGGACTCGAGACATGGGATTGGGCATGTAGACATTCAAGTAGGATCATATATTTGCTTGGATGTGTTTGGTTACCTGCCTTTATTGCATTGTGCATGGGTGGGAATGCTTGTGTAGATATTGCTATGCGGGCGTGCTCGTATATGCGAACATCGTCATTTCGGTGCGGGTAGTGTTCGGGAGGACGACGCTCACCCTGAATCTTAGTTTTGAAGAAAGCTGGAGCATGTGACTTTAATTAGATACTTTGTATAACATGTATTAAATTTTTAAATTTTAATATATGTTTGTGTTAAATAATGTAATAACTCTCTTGAACTATGGTAATATAGTTGGTTAGATTTTGGTGAGTATTGATGTATGGGCCCAAGTGGCCATTTTTACTCATGTATGGGTCTCATAATATGAGACACAAGTATTCCATGGGTTGACGGGTTGTCAACGGACCCCCGAGTTTTGGGGCATTACACTTTAATCTGATTTTCGGACTTTGGGCCCATTTATTATATAAATCCATAAGGAAATAAAAATTCTAATACCACCACCGTGGTGGTGTTTAACTAACTTATACATATTTTTGAGTCTCATTTACTTGTACATAAACAAATCCACTATTACAAAAACTTTTACATATACATTACAAAATAAAAAAAAAAACCTACATCAAGTGGACTTCTATTGTTGTGTTAGCTTTGGTTGATGCGGAACACCACGGATGTCCTCTTCGATACCTACACGGATGAAACACCCGTGCTAAGGTTATAACTTAGTGGGAAACATATATGACCACTTGAAGTGGTTCACATTTACAGAATACATATATCATAAAGCATGTCTTCGGAGTTGCGATATCACGAAATTCTCTTGACTTTCATATACATAATTCTTGTAACGGAACTATCATATCTCCCGTAGGAGTTCAGAACAGATATCATATACAGGGAGTACCTGAGGGTACAATACATAACTATTCATACTGATTTCTTATGCTTACTTCTTATTCATCATTCAGATGCTTATCATTTAATTTCATATATCTTATTATTCGAGTATACAACATATAAGTATTTGCTTGTATAGACTTCTAATACTGAATGAAAAGGACACAGTAGAATAAGTACTCGAAGGTACGATATGATATTGAACAAAGACGTGCTTGCCCACGCAATAGAAATACCGTAACACTAGCAGGAGTGTCGAAGCGCGTCGGAGAACGCTTGCGAGTAGCGAAGTGTCGTAGCACTAGCGGGAGTGCAAGCACTAATCGGAGGCATTAATACGCCCACTACTTGAAGTGTTGTAGCACTAGCAAGAGTATCAAAACACTGATTAGAGATGCCTATTCATTCACTATTCGATCTTAAGCAGGCATACAATTATATGTATTTCAGAAGTCGTTTTATCATTCTTAATCCCATTAGCAAATGAGGGCAAGAAATAATGATTGCTCAGCGGCCGGATAAATTAAACAATGAGTAAATATTTTTCGCCTGCTTTTATACTTGTCTGAACCACTCTTTCACTTATTAGGGTCCTCATTAATCGATGGATAATTGTTAGAATTAACGAAGAGGAACCAAAAAGCAGGACTTACGAGTGCGCCTAAGCGAGCATCTTGTCTTAGGTGAACCGAGTGCAAAACACGACTCGGGTAGCCTAGGCGAAGGAGCCTCCTCTGAGTGGGCTGCGTCTTGGCATGGACTCCTGCGCTAGGCGTGTAAGGGTGTTGAGCGGAACGAAATGGCGGAGTTTAGCCATTTTCAGGAATTCTTTTAACCAAATCAAACCATTTCAAAACAAAACTACAAAACTAACTTAGACCAACCAAAATACACATATATTGAAGAGTTAGGATTTTCCTAACCCAACTTAAACAAGTATTTTCCAACAAAATTTCCAAACAAGCGTCCTTACCAAAGTTTCCATACCAAGCAATATCAATTTCCATACAAAGTTCCATACCTTGGCTTTCCTTCTCTTCTCTTCTTCCTTTCTTCCTTCTTCTTTTTTCTCTTCTTCTCTTCTTTCTCCTTCTCTTCTTCTACGTAAAAATACCATACAAAGGCAAAAAATGAGATTTTTGGTCTTATCTACCTTTTAATGTTAAGGCCATGTTTGGCTAACCCTATTTTTGGGTCAATTTCCTCTTTTTGCATTTATGTCCTTTTATTCTCTTCTATTTGCAAATGTTAACTTATCTTATTTCCAATTTAGCATATAATCTTTCATCTTATGCAACTTGGGTCCTTAAATTGGCAAATTACTAATCTATCCTTAACTCTTGGATAATCTCTAGTTTTTATCATTTTTCTTACTTAGCATTTATATTCCGAAAAAATACAAATTTTACTTTTCTTATACTACAAAACCGAAATAACTACTAGGGTCTAATTCGGGGTGTTACAACTGTGGTCACCGATTGTGGTCTCCATGTGCTTGTTATCCTAATGATCTTATGTTTGGTCTTCTGTGGTTGCATAGTGATTGTAATGTGGTCACTAAGTTTCGACCACTTTTTGTGGTTACTATAACAAAGTTTTTGTATTTTATTTTTATCATTTTGTTATAATTTTAATGTAATTTGATTATGTAGCTATTTCAATGTTGTTTTATTTTCTAATATAACATTATGCTTTATAATATAATTTATTAGTTTAAAAAACATTTTTAGGTTTTAATCTATTTTTTGTATTCAAAAAAGGTTTTAATGTATTTTTATTTATTATAATTTATTTATTTAATATAATTTTATATTTATACTTAAATGAAAATAAAAGTATTTAATATATCATATTTTAAAAAGATTCTTATTTTAAAAAATGAATGTTTGAAAAATGAATAGTGATTTGGAATTGAAAATAGAGATTACTGGTTGGAGTTGAGTCTCTAAAATGTGAACCTATAAATTTAGAATTGAAAATGGAGATTCATTATTGGAGATGCTCTAAATTACATTAATTTGATTCTATCTCTTTATTTTCTCCCCTTGATCAACAATTAAAAATTATTTACTCTTATTTTGTATGTTTTTACGTGAAATAACCAAAAAATTTCCTCTTCCTTTAGATATGTAGATATCTTTTACGCATATTTATAGATGAAGAGAAAATGTAAAAAGTAAATAAAATCAGGTAATTGAACTTTTATTAGTAAAACAGTAAGTGTCCTGTATTATGCTACAGACCTAAGATTTTCTAGATCTTGAATGACGAAATGGACAACACCGTTGGATTTGTCATGCAAAATCTAGTTACTGGCGAATTGTTAAAATCCCAAAAATAATTCGGTTTTCTGCGAATTTCGAGAGCTGTAGTGCGGAATGAACCCCAATCGAGGTTTGAGAAAATCTTGAAGAAATAGAAATAATTTAAATAATGTTCATATGAAATAATTTGAACTTGGGCGGGAATAATAAAGTCGTTTTTAGGGTAAAGGACTCAAATGATCACTGCAGGCAACGGGGGACATGTACCTGTTGTGGGCCACATCTCTATTATATGATTATTTAAAGATAAGGTTGAGAGAGAAAGAAAAATAAGATTTTCCCGCTTCGTTTGTTGTGGAGAGAGGAGAAGAAATGAAATCAAACTTCATTCTCGGATTTACAGTTAATTGGTGGTGAGCAAAGTTCAAAGTTCAGTTTACTTGGCGGGGCTATGTGTACGTACCAAAATCAAAGGATTTCATCGAAGATCCAAAAAGGAAGATTTGGGGAAATCAGATTTTTCTAGCTTAGGAAGTGTTCTCGAGGCCTCCTTTGGTTCTACTATGCTCCAAGAAGTAGGGATTCTTCCTATAAGTCATTTTCGCAGGGCGTTTCAAGGTCGTTTGGGTTCGGCCTGTCAGTGGGACATTAATGGGTTGTTTGGCCTTATTCTCTACCCTTAAACCTGTTAAGGGGTCGTTTGGATTGTTTTCGAACAGTCTATGACCGGTTTCATGGTCTGTTTTATCTCCGGAATTGCTGATATGGGGTTGTTTGTGTGTCTTTATTTTGGGGATGTTTATGGCCTAAATGGGGGCTGTTTGGTGGCCTGAACCAGGATTGGTTCACAATTGTTTTGGGATTGATTTGTGCCCTATTTTGTGGTTTGTTATAGCCGGATTTTGAGGTCTGAATTTGTGGACTGTTTTAAGGTGTTATTACTTGACTTTGTGATGACATGCTTGGTTGTTCTTATTGATATATGTGTTTTAATATATTGGCAAATGAAATGAATGTTTATTTGGAAGTTGTATGCTTTAGATATAATTGTTCATGATACATGGTAAAATGTATGGTTTGTATTGTCCATATGACATTCATCACTTATGTGGCATGGTATTGACATCAGGCACGTGCATTGCATATGCTGCAGGTGTCGCATTTCATGGGTATGGAGTGCCAAAGGTTTAAATCAATCTACCCTCACTTGGTGATTGATGAGTGAGCTCCATCAACGAATCCTTAGCATTAAATGAAATGGTGAAAACATGTGGTTGCATGGCTGAGGTTAGATACTCATTAGGTAGAAAGACCCGAGCCAGTTGAACCTCCTCGGTGAAAGTCAAGAAAAGTGTTGGAGCGTGTGAGCTGCGAGCGAGACCCTAGAAATTGGCTGCCATAAAGACACGTGGTTTGGTAAATGAAATTATCATTTGAGGTGTAACATCCAAAAATATTTTGGTTTATAAATAAATGAATTTTGTTTGAAAATGACTATTGGATGTGATCCATCGATACCGGATTTTATCATACATTGGCATCGCATTGTGTGGTAGGAGTGGGTAAAGACTCGGGTATACTAGGAGTCGGTAAGGACTCGGGGCATGGTACATGATTAAGTTACATCTCATTTCATGGCAAGGCATATAGGATTCCATAGTAGAAATGACATATGTTTTTACTTTGAATGCTGATGTGAATTGTTGAGTGTGAGCATTGCATGTGCATTTAGGTGGGGAGTGACTTCCATAGGATTTACTATACTAGGTGTGGCTCACCTTATATGGGAAAATATTTCAGGTGCAGGAAATACATCGGTGGATTGCGCTCTTGCAAGGCCACAATTGTGAAAAAAGTCGGCTTGTGGTTTAACATCTTTTTTTTTGGTAATATTTTGGAACAAAACAGTTCTGGACACGTATTTGACATAAAAGAGTTGTAATTGAACTCCCATATATTGTTTTCAATATAGTCTTATGTGTATGATGTATTATATTGGGTCTCGGAGGGGCCAAACTCTTTTATGTTGTGCAGTTCAGGCTTTGGGTAGAGCCCTATGTCAAGGCAAAAGGCTAGAAAGACAAGGAAAAAACAAAGGAAAACCTTTGGCTGCAGTTTCAACCGATGTCGCGACATTGTTGTGACATTGGACAGGTAGAGTACTTGATGTCGTGACATTGGCTAAATGTTGCAACATTGAGTAATCGATGTCTTGACATCGTCGTGACATTGAGGAACCAATTTTGCGACGTTGTGGTGACATTGGACAAGTAGAGTGCCTGATGTCGCGACATTGGCTAAATGTCGCAACATTGAGTAGTCGATGTCGCGACATCGCGACATTGAGTAATTGATGTCATGAAATTTAGTAGCTTATGTCACGACATTGTCGCAACAATGGACAATAAATGTTGCAACATCACACTTTTGCTTCTCGGCTATTGTTTTTGTTGGGTTTCTTCACCCAGGCGAGTCCTCTTTTGTCTAAGGGAACCCGGGACTTGGGAGTTGGTGAGTTTTTTACTTATCAAGCTCCATAACAAGGGGAAACATTGTTCATTCTACTTAGTTGTGGGTCCTGGTAAATGGGACACAACGATGTGGCATCGAGTCATACGATAGTCACGGGTATTCCATAGGTTGATGGATGATCAATGGACCCTCGGATTTTTAGGGTGTCATAGCTTGGTATCTGATAAGTGTGAAACTCATCTATGTTTTTCACATGCTATTTTTGAGTATTTTATATCCAAATTCATGAAAAACTCATAACATTTTCTCTAAACTTGGTTTTGTAGGATTCTTGATGAAAATGAAGTGATTTGGCAAGAAATGAGCAATATATTTCCAAAAGAAGAGTCAACTGGGTGTCTCATAGCGCATCTCTGGGAAGATGAATTTTTCTATACCATTTGGAGCGTCAAATGGTTCAAATTCACCTATGGTTGCATTTTACATTCAAAGAGCTTTCCAATGACGCCCCACACGCCCAAATCCGAGTTAAAATGAAGAAGTTATGGCCCCTACAAGTTATAGAATAAAACCATCCACTAAGAAGAAAGCAATGTCGCGACATTGCAGTCAATGTCATGGCATTGACGTTGGGCTTGACCAAAAAGCCCCAAAAATTGTTGTTTTGGATTGTGTTCAAGCCAATTTCACCCTAGGACTATAAATACTAATTTTTTAGGTCTTTAGGGCAGGGAAAGAGGTGGGAGAACACCTCTCATGGGGGTTTTCTCTCTAAAATTGTCCATTTTTTTAGTTTTGCTGCAAATTTTGATTTTTAGTAGATCTTAGAATCATTTTAGAGCATATTTTTATTTGTATTGAAGAGATATTAGTGTTATACTCAGAGATCGGATTTCATCCTTTGTTGAGACAAAATACCGAATCACGGTTGTTCTCGCTCCTTATCTCTTGATTTCTTTCTTCATTTTTCTGCTTGTTGCTTGGTTTGTGGTGATTGGAATCTAGTAATGGAATATTAAACACTCTCTAGGGGTGGAGATTAATTGTTGAACATTTAGATTTGTAGATTTATGGTTTATTTTGTGGATTTGAAAACTGAATTTATACAATCTGTGTTGTTCTTGTAAAGTGTTGTTCTGAATATCAATATTTTATACCCAAAAAGAGTTGTATCTATGCTTTGATTTCCAGGATCCCTCTGAGTGACACAGAGATGGACTACTTAAGAGCAAAGTGCAGTAACTTATAGGTATGTTAGGCTGATACTTGTAGAATTAATGCACTCTAAACATCACTTTGATAAATCACTAGATGCTCTAACCTCTGACTTCAAGGTTCCCTTCTGAGTGACAGCAGAAGTGTGTTCCCGAGGCATAAGGACCACCTAATGATTTATCAGTTTAATGTTTAGAGGTCTCATCTCAATTTTGTAGAATAATTTTGATCCCGTGTTAGCAAAGATTCTAATCCCAGGAGAGAGAGAATTCTAATTAATTCTGGATTAGAGTGCAATTGTATTGGAGAAGGCTTGTGCTTCCCTGTCTATGGGGGCAAGTTGTCTTTAGTCTTAAGAAATGGTTGTGAAGTACTGGTTTAGGAAAACAACCAAATCTTAAAGAGGGTCAAATCCTAAAAGTATCTATTTAGACCCATTGACCTGGTTATGGTGTTCTAAATAGTGAAATGTATAATGTCAAGAGGTATTCCAAGACTATACTACATTGCTCTTAGACAAATCCAACATTCAACTCGCAAATGTTATGTTTTAAAGGAAATGCAAATTGATTGTTAAATGATTATTCCTATCTCTATTGCCTCTCTTCATACATTTTAGACTTTAGTAGTTGTTTGCTTGATAGATTTTAGGAATAGTTGATTAGTTTTAAATCAATTTTACTTTAATTAAATTGATTTTAATTCTCATCATATATGGTCGCCTAAATAGTGAAGAGCCCTTGTAATCAGGGTGCTCAAATTCCAATTAGAGAGAACCTCAAATCCTCGTGGGTACAATATTCGGACTTCTAGAGTCCACTTTATTACTTGTATGACCTGTGCACTTGTAGAAAGGGGTTGAGTGTTGGTAATACTTTTCATTTCAGCTTTTTTTAGTATATTTACTTTTAAAAATCAGTTTTTGAGTATTTACCACATTCACTTCCTTTGGTTATATTTTCATATATACATCATTTGGTCATCAATAGGATCAGAGCCTAGGTATGTGATTACCTAGGACTTGATGGGCATGGGTTTAGACCATTGTATTCATTGTGCATTTCATTTTTTGTGCTTTAATATGTTACATGATTGCGTGCTAAGTGTTGTATGATATATATGGGTGGTGAAATGTATATGCAAAGAAAAAAGAACAATAGGGTTGGGAAACATAGCCTTGGGGTTCGGGAAAGAGAATGAACAAGATGGTTTAGGATGTTGATATCTATTAGTGGTTGACACATGCACTGCTAGTTAGACAAAGAAAGAAATCTCAAAAATTTAAACTTGAATACCATTCTTGGATACTATGTAAAACTCTACTGCTATCGACATATGTAGATGGCAAGTCGAGAAAGGGCATGGGGCGATTAGAGCGAAACAACAAGCCTTCATAGAGGCTATTGGTCTTTTACCAAATGGTACTATTGCACGAGCTGAAGTGTTGTTCTTCTGTATTACCTGAAAGCTAGTGCGGTGGGAGCAGGAGGGTCAGTAGCAGCCGGAGATTCAAGACTACCGTCCTCGACCCGAGGAGGAGGGACCAAATGTTAATGGCAGTGGTTGACGAGTCGGAAGATTTGGGCTATGGAATACCTCGGAGTGCCACCAGGGGATAAGACTAGTGCATTTCGTGGTGCAGATCAGTGTGGTGGGATTAGGTCAAAGCCTCAAGGAACTTGGAGGCGATAACATGGGAAGAGTTTCATGAGCTCTTCATGGGCAAGTACTTCCCGGCATCTGATCGACATGGAAAGGGTTGGGAGTTCCTATAACTAAAACAAGGAACGATGGCCCGATTACTTTCAGTGCGTGGCTAAGTTCTTGAATTAGCTTGTTTCGATGACTATGTGACCCTGGACGTGGCAAAGAAGTTAGAAAGTTCGAGGATGGTCTAAAATTGTTCATTCGAGGTAAAATTCTGGAACTTCTCTTCTGAAGACATGGACTTGATGTTCAGACGACTATAGCGATTAAGAGAGAGAGGTGGACTGGCGCCGCAGGCATCAGGGATCTTAAATTGTCAAATAAGAGAAATGAGGGACAACCGTCTTCTTCTAGCTTAAGGAAGAAGTAGAGGACTTATACTCTGCAAGGGTTTCAAGGATAGGGCCATGGCTATCAAGGCCAAGGCCAGAGTCAATCATCCCAATATGGGAGACATTTCAAGGTTACTAGCCATTCAGGGCAGAGGACATGTTACCATTGTCACTAGCCTGGACATATGAGGCAGGATTGCCCTTAAAGCCAGCGATCCCAGAGTTATCCCCAATCCAAGTCATCAATGGGACGTTCTCAGACTTAGGTGGCGTTTGTTTTTTGACTTAATACTGAAGCTAAATAGCTTTCGACCATTAAAACATTTATTTTAAATTTTCATGACTTATTGCTGAAATTTTTTAAAAAAGTTCTGAATAGAAAAAGTAAAAATATTTGGCTTTTTCTATTAAGAAAAAGTCATTTTCCACAAAAATAAGAAAAACTCAATCATTGCAGTGAAGAAGAATTGCAATATACCTTTACTAGGGATGACAACGGGAGGGTTTGGGACGGGCGTCCCATCCCAGGCTTAGAAGCTCGGTTATTTTTCAATTCTCAATCTTGTCCCATTTAAAAAATTAAACGGGGTGGGAGACGGAGATGAGAAAATTCCAAACTCATAGTTTTACATTTTATTTTGTTTTTATTTTTATTTTAATTTTTTATATTTGTTTTTATTTTATTATATTATTAAAATTAATATTTTTCATAAAAATAAAAATATTATGAATTTTTATAAATTATTTATTAAAAACATAATAATAATAATTATTATTTATATTAAAGTATAAAAATAAAAATAATAAAAAATTATTTTAAAATATAATCGGGGCCGGAGGACTTATTATTATTATTTTGGATACATGGTTCATATTGCTTCGTTCGAGATTAAAGCCTACGTTAAAGGAAACGATTTATTTTTCGGTTCACTTTATTTTAAATGAACTTAGCCCAAGTCAATTCGACTTTGAGATTTTCGTAAAAATCTAGGTCCACAAGAATCCTTAGCAACTTATCACGAAAATCGGAAAAATTTTCACTTGTCTAGGAATTCGACCAGAGAAACTTTTGTGGAGTCGGCTAGATTCGGGGCAGATTTAACGAGGCGCGGTCAGTTTCGTCATCGAGATCTAAGCGAAGGACACTGAGCTTCCATGAACCTATGACAATTTATTATTTTATTAACATTTTGCCATTTTGAAAATTTCTAATTTTCTCGGGTTTATACGAGTAACAATACGAACCGTCTCGTTGAGAAAATAAACCCAGGCAGATTAAATAGGATTAAAGTTAAATTAAACTGTACCATTAAGAGCAGTGGAATGAGAACCGAAATAATCAGTCCCGTTGTCATCCTACTCCTTTACCTAATGTTAAAACAAACAACTTAATACTTAATCTTTATTAAGTACTATTGAAACATTAAACTCAAAGAAAAAGTTATATTAAGCATTAAGTAAAAAAAACAAACACCACCTTAGTTTGTTCCTCCCTACCCTACCATAGGCTAGGGGAGTATTAATCGAAGGTCTTTATCACGAGGGGCCCTTACTACTTCGCGATCGGCGGATGGGCTAGGCATGGGTTGAGGCCGGGGGCTCACGAGGCCAGAGACCGAGGACCCGAGGGCATGTCCTGCCACAATTACCTCGAGTTAGGGTTTACCGTCAGTCGATTTATTCGAGGTACATTTCTACTCTCTCTCTTATGGGCAAGAGTATTGTTTGATTCTGGTGCATCTCATTCATTCATTCCTGCATCATGTGTGAAAGATTTGGGCTTAGAGGTTGAAACCTTGGAAAAGTCGTTACATGTGAGTTCTCCCTTAGGAACTAGCATGAATGTTGATAAGGTATGTCGGAATTGTGAGTTAGAGATCTTAGGGATTCTACTCACTATGGACCTTAGGGTCATGGACATGTCGAAATTTGATGTCATCCTTGAGATAGACTAGTTGAAGGCACACCAAGTCGTCATTGATTGTGATCATAGGAGGATTACTGCCTATACACCGGATGATGTTTGTGTTATGTTTCAGGGGAATAAGCACGATGCTTTACCCCAGGTTGTGTACAACTCTAGATGGCCCGGGCAGTTGACAGGTTAGCTGGCAAGCCTTACCCTGGAGTATGAGGCAAGACGGGAGTTGGGTCTACTTCGAATGGTTTATGAGTATGACGATGTTTTTTTTGAATGAATTACTGGGATTGCCTCCGTATAGGGATGTAAACTTCACTATTGAGTTGCACCCTAGTACATAGCCTGTTTCTATGACTCTACATAGAATGGCACCTGCTGAGTTGCAAGAACTTAAGGTCCAATTACAGGAATTGTTGGACAAAGGTTTTGTTAGACTAAGCACTTCACCTTGGGGCGTTCACAATCTTGTTTGCGAAGAAGGATAAGACTCTTGATACCATAGACCTTCACGGTAGTTGAATGGGAGTTATCGAGAATAGATACATTCTGAAGTTGATGATTTATTCGATCAATTGAGATGGGCGCAGATTTACTCTAAGATAGACCTCTGCATCGGTTACCATCAATTGAGGGTTAAGGAGGCAAATATCCCTAAGACAGCATTTAGGATGTGATATGGGCATTTCGAATTCACAGTGATGTCATTTAGATTCTGAATGCTCATCATTCATGGATCTCATCGTAGGGTATTCTATTACTAGATCGGTTCGTAAATGGTTTTAGTTGTGACATCTTGATCTCTCAGTCGAGGAGGAATTTGAGGGTCATAAGGATTGTTCTCAGGCTGTGAGGAACATTTGGCTTCTTGGTGCTGAGATTCTTGGGGCATGTGGTGTCGGCTTCCGGTGTGTTTGAGCGGATTTATGCGTTGGGAGGCCAGAAGTCGATATTCGAGATATCTGCGGTTTCTTGTGATTAGCCCGAGGTGTGGGAGGTCATTGAGGACTTCTCCCAATTAGCTACACCTATGATGAGATTAACTCAGAAGGAGGTAAAGTTTGAGTGGAATGACTTGTGTGAGAGGGCATTCCAGAAATTAAAGATAAGGCTTACTTCAACTCCTATTCTGATAGTCCCGAAAATGGGACAGAGGTACACATTGTATTGTGATGTCTCTTAGGACGAACTTGGATGTGTTTTGATGCAATTCGGGAAGGTTGTGGCCTATGGTTCTCGATAGTTGAAGAACCACGAGCGGAGTTACCCCACGCATGATATGGAGTTGGCAGCCATTGTCTTTACTTTGAAGATTTGACGCTACTATCTATATGGTGAGTAGTTCGAGGTGTTTTCATACCATAAAAGTCCGAAATACATTTTCACACAATGAGACCTCAACATGAGGCAATGCAGGTGGATGGAGTATATGGAGGATTATGAATTTACTTTGCATTACCACCCTGGTAAGGAAAATGTGGTGGTTGATGCACTCAGCCGAAAGTCACAGGGAATGTCGGCTAGTGTAGCTTCTCGGGAGTGGCAAATGCTCTAGATTGTAGGATAATTCGGACTGCACTACAAGGGTTAGGCTTAGGATACTTTGGGGAGTCTAATAGCTACACCTTCCCTACTGAACAGAGTGATCGAGTCCCAAGGATAGGACACAGAGATATAGTCCATCAGGGACCGGGTACAATTAGGTACAAGTGACGAAGGCTGGGCCATTCACACAGATGGTAGTATTCGGTATAGGGGAAAAGTTGTGGTTTCCCAATCAGCAGATCTGAGTGAGGAGATCCTCAGAGAGTTCCATTGCTCTCGTTTTTCTATGCATCCAGGTGACACGAAGATGTACCATGATCTTCGTCGCCGGTATTACTAGAGTGGGATGAAGAAACACGTTGGCGATTATGTTCGTCGATGTCTCACATGTCAGTAGATAAAGGTTGAGTACTATAGGTTAGCAGGATTACTCCAGCCATTAGAGGTAACTGAGTGGAAGTGGGAACATGTCACAATCGACTTTATGACCCACTTACCATGGACATCGTGAGGGCATGACGCATTGTGGGTGATAGTGAACTGGCTTACTAAGTTGACACACTTTTTAGTTGTGCGAATGACCTTCACTTTGGAGAAATTTGACAGGTTGTATATACGAGAGATCGTCCAGTTACATGGAGTACCAGTATCTATTGTATCAGATTGGGATCCCAGGTTTATGGCTCATTTTTGGAAGAGTTTCCAGAAAGCTATGGGAACACTGTTGATGATGAGCACTGCTTTTATCCCCAGACGAACGGTTAGTTAGAGAGGTCCATCCAGATTTTAAAGGATATGCTTCGGACATGCGCCTTGGATCTTAAGGGTAGCTGGGAGGAGCATTTATCCTTGGTGGAATTTGCCTGCAACAAGAGTTATTAGGTGAGCATATAGATGGCACCCTATGAGGCACTTTATGAGAGGCCTTGTCGATCTCCGGTTTGGTGGACATAAGTGGGAGAGAGACCTCTATGGGTCCGGAATTGGTTAGAGACACAATGTGAGGCAGCACCGAGGAATGGAGGAGGCAAAATGGGTATACGAGACACGATGCGTACCAACTATCCCTTCTTATTTAAGGATGAAGGTACGTCGTTTAGTCATTTGATAATAAAATGATTGTTGCATATGCGTGTGATTGTATGTGTATGTGCATGTGAATTTTGGGATGAAATTCTTTTAAGGGGAGGAAGAATGTAAAACCCAAGTAAATTTGAACTTTTCGTGAAACGGTAAATTGTCGTAATAGTATAGGTTGTAGACTTGAGATTTTCTAGATCTCGAGTGACAAAACGGACCACACCATTGGATTTGTTTCGTAGAATCTAGTTACCTAGGTGAATTTCGTTGAAGTCTAAGATAGTCAGATTTTCACGAATTTCGAGGCGACTGGTACGAAATGAACCCCAAAATTGAGGTTTTGAGAAAATTTTGAAAGTAGGGAAATAATTTAAATAATGTTCATATGAAATAATTTTAACTTGAACCTGGACGAAATAAAGTCATTTCGGGGTAAAAACGGACCCAAAAGAGACTAAGGCTATGGGGAACATGTGGCACAATGTGAGTCACATCTCAAAGAATAGAAATAGTGCTAAAAGGATAAGGTTGGGAAAAGAAAAATCAGATTTTCCTGCTGTATTGATCATAGGAGAAAGAGGAAGGAGAGAAATGAAGAAATCTAAAACTTCTTTCTCGAATCTACGGAGTTTCGTCGGTCGGAATTTGTTGAGCCAAGAGTTAAAGTTTATCTACTCGACGAGGGCTACACGTACGTACCAAAATTGAAGGATTTCTCCCAAGATCCATAAGCAGAGATTTGGGGAAATAGGATTTTTCGGGCTTAGGAGGTGTTCTCGAGGCGTCCTTTGGTTCTACTACGCTCCAAGTAGTAGGGATTCTTCATACTCTAGTTAATTTCTACTTAAGATTCATTCAAAGGCTATTTGGGTTCAACCCTAACCGTGGGGCTGATTTGAGGGGTTGTTTGCTTTCTACCCTACCCTTAAAACTCAAGTAAGGGGTCGCTTTGACTGCTAACAATCTATGATCGCTCATGGTCCGTTTACTCGGAATTACTGATCTAGGGCTGTTTGTGTGTCCTGATTTTGCAGCTGTTTATGTCCTAAATGGGGATCATTTGGGTGGCCCGAATCCAGATTGGTCTACGATCAGTTGACCGACGAAAATTCTATTTTATGGTCTATTATGGTTTGGATTTCAGATGCCCTAAAACCTTTGGTGGTCTCCACACCACGGCCAACCCGCTGCAAACTCGTGACACCCAGTGATCCCGATACCTGACTGCTATGTCCCATTTATTAGATCCATATTTACAAAATCTGTGAGTCTCCTTTGTTCGAGGAGCTTTACCCAATATACAACTCTTGTATAACAATATATCCACGACTCATCCATGGTCTCAATGGTAGCAAAGAATGACCAATGTTGGAGCCCATATGTCCATATCCACAATATACAACTATATCACAATAAATTATAAGAGCTTATTACAATAATTTTATACACATATATTAAAACCAGTTTGTTCCAATGTAGCTGATAAAAATATTTATCAAAGCCACATCCTAGCTTCCTTCAAATCACTACTTCAAGAGTCACTGATGAGCTTAAAAGTCATCTATTTTGAGTCCATTTTTCTGCTCGATTTTCATCTAGAAATGAATAATTACTATACGTAAATATGAAGAAACTCACCAAATTTATTAGCGTGAAGAGAGAAAGAAAGTAGAAAATACAAGAATAAGTGGAGGAAAAGGTGCAATGAATTACAGAAAGGTGAACAAAAGAACTCGGGCCGAGCCAATACGCAGCTTGGGCCTGCATAAACAGCCCGAGGTCGCGGCTACCCAAGAGAATTGAAGGAATTTGATGCGTGTCACACAAAGAAGTACCAGATCGCCACTCAAGGGTAATCAGTGAGCCAGAATACGCCGGGCACGCGATTCTGAGGTCGCGACAATGGGCCTGGATGCCTTGACTAGGATAAGAGGTCGCGACAAATGTAAACACCTTTAAGCTGAGAGGCTCGACTGATGAAGCCGCGGAATTTAAGTCGATGTCGCGACGTTAGATTGATGTCGCGGGAGATCGATGATGTCACTTACGCAGGCCGTCGACATCAAGAACCACTGGCGCACGCTTGAAACCCATGGGGCTTCCATAAGACGAAGTCACGGCTAATGCTAAGTCGCGATGATCCAAAACAAGTTGAAAACCGCAAATGACTTGCCGATGTCGCGGACGTGGGACCGGTGGCCGCGGACATCGGCTAAACTACCGAAAGCCTCGTAGAAATGCCGATGTCGCGACACGAGATCGCGTCGCGACATCGTGGGAACAACCGCATCGGGCCGGACGCAGAGTTTTGAAAGAGATGTCGCGACAAGATATTGATGTCGGCAATACGAGCAACTGGCCAAGACCGGGCAGATGATTTGGAGCCGAGGTCGCGACAAGACATCAACGCCGCTACATCGAGAGAACAATTGAAACCCGCCATTAAGACGTTGAGAAGACGTCACACGCGAGACGCGATCGTCGCCACCAAGAAACGACCCCAAACCAGCGCCATGCGAGTACGCCCGGTCGCCATCGGGATCGAGGGTCGACATCGATGATGTCACGACAAGGAAATCAAGTCGCGACTTGAATGTTGACTCGGGTCTGATACTTTAAACTACAAGAGTTATACCGGGATTAGGGCCCAATTGAGGAACCTCTATAAACACGCAACGTCCAACCGCGAAAGTACTACGCCACGCACGAGAACCGGATAAATAAAAAGCCCATTTTCTCTTCATTTTTTCTTTTCTTTTATTTTTCTTAATTTTTCATTTCGGCCGCTTTATTATTATGCCTCGCATTTTTATTTTCGGCCAGATTTTCAACTCGGATGTTATCGTCGAGCCAAGCCAATGCGTAATTCATTTTATTTTCAAATTAACACCGAATGTTAAAGTTCAGATAAACCGAATCGATTGTTTCGCTTCAATTTGCGCCATCTTATGATCGAGGAATGTCAGATCGCGGTAATTCAAAGAATCGAGGAACTAAACATTATGAACATGATAGTCGGACTTGGTCTTTCTCAGAGATTGTTTACAAAGAATTGTTAATTTCGCTTAATGAATTTACTTGCCGGCTATTGTTCGATCTGAATATCGCTTCTTATACCCGCTAAGACGGCGCTCATTGCTCCTGATTTGCTGAGGTCCTCTCGAGTGACATTAAAGACATTCCCGAGAGTAATGATACTTCTTTGAAGGTATACTAACTCGCCATTAGGATCTGAGCTTTGTAAGTTCACTTAGATAAATCCTCTCACTTGGAAATCAAGAACGTTGGAATGAGTTATCTATTTAAATGTACAAAAGAGTTCACTCTAATTCGATAAGGAGACTAATCCCGTGTTAGCCAGTGTGGATTCAACTGGCGAAAGGTTGATCTATTCTAATTTCGAGGAGGAGTAACTGAAGTTGTATATCCTTTGTCAATCGATAACTTGGGAGCTAAGGTTTATACCCATAAAATGTGGGTATGAAGTACAGAAAAGAAAATACCAGATTAAGGAAGTCCCTTTAAAAGTAGTTATTTAATTCCTCGAATTCGAGAGAATCAGTCATAAATTAGATAATAAATGTGGAGTGTGGAGAGATCCAAATTGCACTACAACGCTGATGTATTTTGAAACTGTAGCTAATCAAGAAATTTTATCAGAGTAATTCACAGAACCGATACTCACTATCACCGTTTCTAATGATGTGTCCTCGAGGATAACTATTCGGTGATTCGGCCTTTTATTAGAAATTCTTTATTCTTTATTCTTATTTTCCGTATTGGATAGTTCAGTAATTTCCTCTTGTTCGCTTAATTTTCCGAAGACTCAATGCTGGATCCTACTATCATTTTGTGGTCCAAATAGTATGGAAATCGAGTAGTCGTTGTAAAGCTTGATTTAAAAATTCTTAGATCTCTCGTGGATCGATATCTGACTTAAATCCATTTTATTACTCACGACTGCACTTGCGTAATATCGCATCAAAACCAACTTTGAAAAAGGATTTACTCTAAGAGATTGGTGGTTTATATAGTATAATATTAACAAGTTTTATGGCGCCATGGATTGGGCTTAATAGTCCTTCGTAATGTTGTCATAAATTTGTATATATATTTTGGTCTCAACAAGTTTTATGGTGCCGTTGTCGGGGATTAGATAATAGTCCTTTGGTGATAATCGCCATAATCTTGCATGCATAATCTACGCATAAATGTGCAATATGTTTTGACCCCAATAAGTTTTATGGCGCCGTTGTTCGATTAGACAATAGTCCTTTCGTGATACGCTATAATTCGCATGCAGTACCTGAATATAAAATGTGCAAATATGTTTTGGTCTCAAATAAGTTTTATGAGCGCCGCAAGCCGGGATCGAAAGAATTTAAGTAAATCAATATCTCGGGATGAAAGAAAGAAATACTAATTCCACATTTTAAAAGAAAAGAACAAAATAGCTCCAAGCAGCTAATTCTCAGAAATTAATCGAATTCTTAACAACCCATATTGAAAATGTTTGTTGATTAGGCTAATCCTATTGATCCGAGTGTACTTTGATTTCGTGGAAGACAAATATACAAAGAATGATGTATAAAGGATTAGATTGCAGCTAACCAGGTGAATGGGCAAAGAAAAAGACCTCAAGGAGTTATGACACATGGAGAATTTGGTGAATCATTCATCCACAATAAATATTTAGCAATAGAACGTATAAAGAATCAATGCTAATAATTTAACTTAACCAAAGATTGATAACCATACCCAACAAAGACGCTTCCGGTCATCCCATCAAGATCCAAACGAGCACCCGGGAAGATTCCCCAGATTACACATCAAAGTGGTTGAATGGCGTGAGCAAGAAGTTATTCACCGCAGCTATTCCCATTCTCTTACGTGATAAGGGTCAGAATACGGTTTAACTCCCTACCATATGAATCGTTAACACATGGAAGGAGCCACTGAGAGCTATTTCAAAGAAATTTTAATCCATCCCTTCCTTCTCTGACAAAGAAGGGAAATTACTAATTCCAACACGAAAAGCGAGAACAAGTACATGATAGAAAGATCTTCGCCGATCACAATGATTAGGCTCATTTGAAATTTCAGAAGAAATGGCAGAGTCAAGAGAGCAAAAGGAATGTGATGGACAAATCATTACCATAGAGGCTAAAATGGATGCACAAGCCGCATCGTCAATGAAAGAAAGTCCACCAAAAGCTAAAACGAAGCGCATTTGTGGGAAAGAACGCAGATCGCATTTAAAGAAGAACCTTTAAAATCACATTCAGGACAGCTGATATAACATGACTGGAATAAAAAAGGGGAGTCTCTCATTCCTTTATCTATCTTATATTTTATTTGCATTTGAGTTGAAATAATTGTTAGGGTCTTATATTTGAAGTAGCAAGATTGCAAGTTTGGGGGAGTTTTATTTTTATCTTGTGTGAAATGCTCAACTATTGAATATGAGAAATAATGTAAATTGTCAATTTCCTACATGATAAAATAAATCGAAGTTGTGGTTGTTTTGAATGACATTGAACAACTCCGTGATATTGCACTAAGTTGGATTGTTTTTGTTTTGAGAGACATAACACTGCCCGAGAGGGTCAGAATGTAAGGATGTGAGAGAATCTAAGAATAATAAGTGGGAAAAGAAAGTCAAATTTGACGAAATTTAGTCATAACCTGAACAAAGAACATCATTATAACCTAGAAAACCATAACGTAATTTCCAAAGAATTAATGTATGTACTTTATTGCCCATTAGTTAATTTTATTAATTTCAACAGCAATGTCAAAACATTAAACCCAATGTCTAGCTCTTTTCATTCAAGGTCCATGGAACTACAATCCACCCTTAAATTTTTTCTGGAATTTATGCGAGCACAACAAGAATAAATACTTAAACAGAAAATCCATCTCTTTGATCTAACTAAGCTTAGAATATTCTCGCCAAAGAGCATAATCGGAGAAGAATTAAGAGATTCAAAGAGAATCCATCCAAATTCTCTAGAAAAGCCAAAATCTGGGTGGAAAATATAAGAAGGGACAAGAATCGATGAATCTCATTTAATCTTCCCATAGAAAATTGAAGGAAATTATAAATGACTTTATTCTTCCCAAGAGACGCAGCTCACTATAAAAAGGATGGGAGAACAAGGAATTAGAAACAAGTAAATAATGAAGGAAAGGAGAATGAGAGCCAATAAGAGTCCAAGGGATGAATTTACCGTTTTTTGGTGGAATAAGTGAGCCTAAAACAACCAATTCCACTACGTGTTCCATAAAACATTGTTTCACCCAGAAAGCTGTAGAGGGGAAGGGAATATGGATTAGTTAGAATCCATCAACCAAGAAGCTCCAAAGAAAAAGGTAGAAGCAGCCCTAATTTGTTGCACGACTGGCACGGACGACCAGCCATTAGAGCTCAAGGTCCGGAGAACCAAACTCTCGCTGGGATGTAAACTGAGAAAAGATAGGATTTGTGAGCAGATGAATCCTATGAAAAATGTTTGTAATTGAACAAATTTCAACAATATCAAGTCCTTTGATATTTGAATAAAATTCTCGCCGATTTACAAATCGTCGATCGCGATGTGCGGATCGTGGTTTCGCATTTTCAGTTTACTCTTCAAGAATCAAAAATACCATTTATGTTCGCTCAATTTATCTGAAAAGAATGGAGAACATGAATGATGAACCGGAACTAAGAGTATGCACTGCTTTTGTTCAAGTTCACTTTTGCTGAAAACTTGAGAAATTGGTTAATTCGATATAACAGTACTTCGGTAAACTAATGTAATTAGACAGTTGAATAAACACAAGTCTTGAAGGAAATATTACACCCTGCCAATACATCCCTTGAAACTTTGATCAATTTAGGAAAATTTCGGGAATTCGTAATTTGTAATCCATACCCTGTAACTTGTTCAATATCGACGAGGCTAAATCCTAGTTGAAAAACAACCGACAAAAAATGATACGCCATTATCAATGCTTGAGTTTCCAAATACCAATTATGTATATGGCTTTTGCATACACCTTAGTCCCCGAATTTGAGCTTTCACGATATTCATGTCTCAAAATAAGCCAATGAAAAGCCTAAGCCATCCTCAGACACTAAACTTCCAAGAAGAACCTATGATGACCCAAGAACTCAAAAAGGAGAGGAAAGAGATGCAAAGCTCGGGGGAGCTTGATTTAGAAAGGCAAAAGAGATGGGCAGAGAAGGTGGAAGTAGAGAGAGAGCGAGACAGAAAATACAAAAGGAAAGAAAGTTGGAAGAATAGTTTTTGTCTCGTGGCCTAACTCTCGAACAATTAAGCTTCTGGGTGGGTGTTTCAACACCTAGTACCCTAATACCATCCTGGTATGTGGAGCTACTAACCCAAAGCTCGCTAAGGAGTGCTAGAAAGCCTAAAAAAGATGAAAACATAGCATAATTCCTAAGGCTGATTAGGAAGGAAAATTCCCCAAAAATAGAATTGCTGTATGAGAATTCGGGAGCATGCAGCCTTTGAAAAAGAAGAAATTCATAGAATCCCAAACATAAAGTCTGGGGAGTTTTTTTAAGGAGAAAATAAAAATGGGGAGAAAAGAAAGAGTTTGGGTGTAATCTCAACCCAAAATCTTCCATCCTACCCTTTTACCCAAGCCTAATACATTACAAGCCAAAAGACCCGATTGATTTCAAGGTTGGAATCACCTATATTAAAGGAGATCAATAAGAAAACACATATAATTTGAATAAACAATTTAAGAAAACTCCCATAAGATTTACTAAAACCAAGAAGAAGTTGAGAAGATCATTTGACCGCACACAATAATACGTAGTAAGAATTTGATAAATAAACCTGTAAATACATTAGTTTATCAAGAAATTTTGTAATAAAAGTATACCATGCTTTATTCTTTCATCTGAAAACCTAAACTTGAATTAATAAATGGTTATCTTTTAGTTCTAGATTAGAAAGGCAGACAAGATAAAGGATGAAAAACAAAATGTAAAAATGTCCTTCTTGTTTGAGGACAAATAATTTTCTTTTCCTTGCTTGAGGACAAGCAAAATTTTGTGTTTGGGGGAGTTTGATGAGCTTGGTGTCATCTTATTTTTAGTCCATTTTTCTCGTCTGATTTTCATCTAGAAATGAATACTCAATATACGTA
This sequence comes from Tetrastigma voinierianum, assembly GCA_016808115.1. Taxonomy (NCBI): domain Eukaryota; kingdom Viridiplantae; phylum Streptophyta; class Magnoliopsida; order Vitales; family Vitaceae; genus Tetrastigma; species Tetrastigma voinierianum. Next base: position 410,622 of record JAEQBH010000025.1, read on the forward strand.
AATATGAAGAAACTCACCAAATTTTTATTAAAGGTGAAGAGAGAAAGAAAGTAGAAAAATACAAAGAATATGGAGGAAAGGTGGCAAATGAATGGCGCAGAGCAGTAAATGAAAAGAAACCCTGGCCGAGCCAACATGCAAATGGTTCGTATACCAAATTCCCCGAGGCCCGACACCAAGAGAATCAAGGAATTTGGCTGCAAAATACGACAAGAAGTACCGAGATCGTGAGTCGGGCGCAACCAGAGCTAAGAAGAGCAACGACGCCGCGACAAAGATTCCGAGGTCGCGACAACAAATATGTCGCGGATTCAGGGGATAAAGAGGGTCGCGACTAAATGTAACACCTTTAAGCTATGAGAGGTTCGACCGATGAAGCCGCCGAACTTAGTCGGCGTCGCTGACGCTAGATCGATACCGCTATACCGATGATGTCACTTATTAAGAGGCTGAAGTCGGCATCAAGAACCATCAAGAGCGTCGGGTTGTTCCATAAATGATAAGATGAGGTCACGATAACACCAAGTCGCTGGAGATCCAAAAACAAGTTGAAAACTCCGCGAATGATTTTAAGCCGGCGTCGCGACGGATCGAGGTCGCGAGCATCGTGGCAAACTACCGAAAGCCTCGTAGAAATAAATGGCTGTCAACATGAGATCAAGTCGCCATATCGAACGATCATCAATGATGAAGCCTTAAAGAGACGCGACAAGATATCGATGTCGCCGACAACATGAGCAACCGCTGAAGATCAAGCAGATGATTGGTGCCGAGGTCGCTGATGCATAAACAACGCCGCGGCATCGTGGAGAGAACAATTGAAACCGCTAAGACGCGGAGAAGATGTCGCTGATAAGATGGTGATGTCGCTGGCATCAAGAATGACCGCCAAATCAAGGCTACATAAAGTAAGCCGTCGCTGACGCTGGATCGGCGGTCGCTACATCGGATGATGTCACGACATGAAACTCAAGTCGACTAATGTGCTGATCGGCCCGATACTTTAAATCCACAGCGCAGTTACATTGGATTAGGCTCACCTCGAGGAACCCTATAAATACGCTAGCCTATCCAACTCATGAAAGCAAATAAGGCCACAGACGAGGTCCGATAACAAAGCTCATTTTCTTTCTTTATTTTTTTCTTTCTTTATTTTTCTTAATTTTCTATTTCCTCGCCGCTTTAGAGCAAGAATGGCGCTCTCGGGATTTTTTTTTCGCAGTATTTTCCGAACTGATGTTATCATTCGAATGCCGAATGCGTAATTCATTTTATTTTCAAATTACTACCTAAAACGCTTGTTCGCATAAATTTCTCGAATTGATCGTTTACTTTCAATTTGCGTCATTCTATGATCGCAGGAATGTCAGACGTGTAATTCAAGAATTGAGGAAATCCAGCCTTCCATTATGAACATGATAGTCGACTTATCTTCCCTAGATTGTTTACAAAGCAAATTGTTAACTGGCACGAATTTACTGGGTTTCTGGGGTTTATTGTCTGGGGATCCGAATACGCTCTTATACCCGTTAAGATTTAAGGCCATTGCCTTGATTTCAAGGAGGTCCTCTCGAGTGACACAGGAAGACATTCCCGAGAGTAATGCACATTTCTTCAAGGTATACTAACCTCGCTATTAGGGATCTTTTTCTGAGCTTTGTAAGTTCACTTAGATAAATCCTCTTCTCACTCTGGAAATCAAGAACGAGCCGAATGAGTTATCTATTTAAACAAGCAAAGAGTTCACCTCACCTGGATATAGACTAATCCCCATGTTAGCCGTGATCTAATCAAGGAAAGGTTGATCTATTCTAATTTCGAGGAGGAGCAAACTGAAGTCAGATATCCGTCAATCGATAAACTCGGGAGCTAAGGTTTACAAATACCCATAAACGGGTATGAAGTATTGCAAAAGAAAATACCTGTATTAAGGAAGTCCCTTTAAAAAGTAGTTATTTAATTCCCGACCCGAGAGAATCAGTCATAAATTTAGATAATGAAATGTGGAGTGGAGAGATCCACCGCACTACAACGCCGGGATGATTTTGAAATCGTAGTTAATCAAGAAATTTTATCGTGAGTAACTACAGGAATGATAGTTCACTATCAATGCTTTCTATTGATGTGTCTCGAGGATAATCACTAAAGATTCACATTTTATTAGAAATTCTTCATTCTTATTCTTTTATTTCCAAAGATGTTGGATAGTTCAAAGAATTTCCTCTTGTTCGTTTAATTTTCCAAAGACCTTAATGTCGGATCCTACTAGTCATTTGCGGGTCCAAAGAGTATGGAAATCGAGTAGTCAGTGGTAGTTGATTAAAATTTGAGATTTCTCGTGGACCATATCCGGACTTAAATCCATTTCCTGACATTTATCACTGTGTACTCGTTGGTAATGATCACCTTCAAAACCAACTTTGAAAAAGGATTTACTTAAGAGATCGGGTGGTTTATAGTATAATATTAACAAGTTTTTAGCGGCGCGTCACGTGGATTAGTTAATAGTCCTTGCACAGTGTCATAAATTTGTATATACGCTTTGGTCTCAAATAAGTTTTATGGCGCCGTTGCCGGGATTAGTTAATAGTCCTTGGTAATAGTGTCATAAATTTGTATATATGTTCGTCTCAACAAGTTTTATGAAGGCCATGTTCGATTAGACAATAGTCCTTTCGTGATACGTCATAATCTTGCATGCATACCAATGCATAAATGTGCAACATGTTTGTCTCAAGTTTTTATGGCGCCGCTGTCAGATTTAGACAATAGTCCTTTGGTGATAACGTCATAATCTTGCATGCATAATTAATGCATAAATGTGCATACATGTTTTGTCTCAATAAGTTTTAAGGGCGCCACACGGGATTAGTTAATAGTCCTTTGGTATTATGTCATAAATTTGTATATATGTTTGGTCTCAACAAGTTTTATTATACTGCTGTCGTGGAGGATTAGACAATAGTCCTTTGGTGATAACGCTATAATCTTGCATGCATAACTACTTACTAAATGTGCAACATGTTTTTATTCCCAATAATTAAGTTATGGCACAGAATAACATGTTTTTGTCTTGTGGCCTAACTCTCAACAATTAAGTTTTAGTGTTTCAACACCTAGCACCCTAATACCATCTGTATGGGGAGCTACTAACCCAAAGTTCAAGAGTGTTAGAAAGCCTAAAAAAGACAAAAACATAGCATAATTCCTAAGGCATTAGAAGGAAAAAATTCCCCAAAATCGAATTACAAGAGAATCGTGGAGCATGCAAATGAAAAGAAGAAATTCATATAAAAATCCCAAACATAAAGTTCGGGGGAGCTTTTTTTAAGGAGAAAATAAAGAATGGGGAGAAAAGAAAAGAGTTTGGGTAATCTCAACCTAAAAATTCCTTCCATCCTACCCTTTACCCAAGCCTAACATTGAAGCCAAAGACTCGATTGATTTTCAAGGTTGGAATCACCTACATAGCGGAGATCAATATGAAAACAAGCATATGGAACTCGAATAAACAATTTAAGAAACCCTTAAGATTTACTAAAACCAAGAAGAAGTTGGAGTAAGGATTGTCGACCGCACACACACACAGAGTAAAGACTTGATAAATAAACCTGCAAATACATTAGTTTATCAAGAAATTTTGTAATAAAAAGTATACCATGCTTTATTCTTCATCTAAAACTCGAAACTCAATTAACAAATGATATCTTTTAGTTCTAGATTAGAAAGGTAGATGATAAAGGATGAAAACAAAACAAAAATGTCCTTCTTTGTTTTGAGGACAAACAATTCTTTCTTTCCTTTCGCTTTGAGGACAAGCAAAATTTTAAGTTTGGGGGAGTTTGATGAGCTTAAAAGTCATCTATTTTAAATTCATTTTTCTCTGCCTTGGAGCCATCTAGGAAATGAATAATTAATATACTTAAATATGAAGAAACTCTCACCAAATTTTATTAGCAGAAGAGAGAGAAAGAAAGTAGAAAAATACAAAGAATAATGGAGGAAAGGTGCAATGAATGGCAGAGGCAGTAAATGAAAAGAACCGGTTGAGTCATCGATGCGCTGGGGTTTGCATACCAAATTTCCGAGGTCGCTACACTAAGAGAATTGAAGGAATTTGATGCGGTGTCATGGCGTTAGCACCAGACGTTGAACCGGCGTAATCAGAGCTTAAGAGGAACGACAAGGGACAAGATTCGAGGTCGCGACAACAGTTGATGTCGTGACTAGGATAAGAGGTCGCGACAACAGAAACACCTTTAAGCTATGAGAGGTTTGGACTGATGAAGCTGCCGGAACTTAAGTTGATGTCGCGACGTTAGATTGATGTCGCGACATCGATGATGTCACGACAAGAGGCTGAAGTCACGACATCAAGAACCATCAAGAGCTTACTCAGTCAAATCCTACAGCCCATAAGATGAGGTCACGATAATGCCAAGTCGCGAGACCAAAACAAGTTGAAAACTCGCGAATGACTTAAGCCGATGTCGCTGACGCCGGGATCGAGGTCGCGGCTACATCGGCAACCACAAAGCCCGTAGCGAGGTCGGCGTCGCGCGAGATCAAGTCGGCTATCGTGAACGCATCGATCAATGATGAGTTTGAAAGAGATGTCATGGCTGCATATCGGACATGTCGCTGACAACATGAGCAACCAAATAAGATCGCAGATGATTCAGCCGGTGGTCGACAAGACATCAACGCCACATCGTGAGAACAAATTTGAAACCTCGCCAAGACGTGAGGAAGACGCACGCGCGATACGATGGTGGATGTCGCGACATCAAGAATGACCAAATCAAGGCTACACAAAGTGTTTCGTCGCTGACGTTGGGATCGGTGGGTCGCGACATCGAAGATGTCAATGGGCCATGAAAATGAAGTCGATCAATGTTGACTTGGGCCTGATACTTTAAAATCCAGCGCAAAGTTACATTGGGATTAGGGCCCAATTGAGGAACCCTATAAATACGCAGCTATCCAACTCATGAAAGGTACATTTTCATACACAGACGAGAGGTCCGGATAAATTGAAGCTCATTTTTCTTTCTTTATTTGTTATTCTTTAATTTTATTACGTTTTTGATAGATTTATACAGATTTTATTGCTATTACTCAAATCGATAAGATCATTAGCATTAATTAATATGAATGATTTATTTGAAATTACTAATTAAATGTTCAAGTTCAGATAAATTTCCTCGAATTCGATCGTTTTGGCTTCAATTTGCGTATCATTCTATAGATCGTGAGGAATGTCAGACGTAATTCAAGAATCGGTGGAATCCCATTAAGTGAACATGATAGTGAATTTATCTTTCCTGTGGGTGTTTACGACAACATTGTTCGATTGTGGTTACTTACGGTTTGGGTTTATTGTCTTGGGATCTGAATATATCAGGTTTCTTATACTAGATTAAGATTTAAGTCAAATTTGCTCACGTTTCAAAGGGAGGTCCTCACGGTGACACGGGAAGACATTCCACGAGGAGTAATGTACATTTCTTTGAAGAGTATACTAACCGATATTAGGGATCTTTTGAGCTTTGTAAGTTCACTTAGATAAAATCCTCTTCTCACTTGAAATCGAGCAGGAGTTGGATAAGGTTATCTATTTAAACAAGCAAGAGTTCTCCTGGTCGGATAGTGAGACTAATCCCATGTTAGGCGTGATCTAATCAGGAAGGTTGATCTATTCTAATTTCGAGGAGGGCAATCTGAAGTTGTATATCCTGCTTGGCCAGATAACAGGGTACAGGTTCTGGGTCCATAAAAATGGGTATGAAGTATTATGAAAAATGCGGATTAAGAGTCCTTTTAAAAAGTAGTTATTTAATTCCACAATTAGAGAGAATCAGATTAATAAATTGAATAATGAAATGTGGGTGTGGAGAATCGGCTGCACTAAGCCTTAAGACGATTTTGGCTTTGTGATTAATCAAGAAATTTTCTCCAGGGAGTAACTACGGGAATCGATAGTTCTATCCTTCATTTCTAATTGATGTGTCCTCTGAGGATAACTATTAGAGTATTAGGTTCTTTATTAGGGGAATTCTTTATTCTTTATTCTTTATTTTCCCGAGTATGTTGGATGATTCAGTGAATTCCTCTTGTTAGTTTAATTTTCAGCACCTTAATGCTGGATCTACCTATCTTTGTGGTCGAATAGTGTGGAATTAATTGCAGTGGGTGGTTGATTTAGGAAATTCTTAAGGATCTCTTGTGGGATCGATATCTGGACTCAACGTCATTTTATTGCTTGTGACACATGCATATGAGAATATGGACAAAACCAACTTTGAAAAGGTTACTCTGAAGTTGGTGGTTTTATATAGTATAATATTAACAAGTTTTATGGGCGCCGTTGGTTAGTTAATAGTCGGCTTTAGCGTAGTGTCATAAATTTGTATATGTTTGGTCTCAACAGAGTTTTATGCGGATTCAAGGTTAGACAATAGTCCTTTGGTGATAACGTCATAATCTTGCATGCATAACTAATGCATAAATGTGCAGCATGTTTGGTCTCAGCCGGTGATCTATAGGGTGTACCACACTATCAAAAAGGGGGTCCATGACCGGGATGAGTAATGCTCTGTGGAATAACTCCTACAAGGGCTACTCCACCTAAGTACTATCACGATTTCCATTTCACACATTCAAGTAAAACATGCATTCCTACCAGATGTCTGCGTCATGGATGAGAGATGTGACTCTGCGTCGTGTCGGGGTCTCAGCGTGACTCCCTCACGTATTGTGTATCAAGTGTGAAAACCGTCATTTATGTTCCATCAATGACCACTTTTCAAAATAAAATCTTTTTGTTTTATAAATCAAAATCCATTAGATAATCTCCGATGATAACTTGTTTTTACTAAGAAGTTCTCTTCTTTGTTTGTGGTGGCAATTTCCGAGTCTCCCTTTACGAAGCCAGCGAGCCTTCCGACGGTTTAGCGAACTTTCATCACTGGACCATATGTCTCTAACAAGAATATCGGGTTTCTGGTATCTATCCTTCTTGCTAGATCCTGCCTACGCATTTTTCTGTTTCCTTTTCTTTTACCCACTTACACGTGAGACTCATTTTGGACATTGGGTGATTCAAAAGCCTAACATTAAGTTGTCAGATAGAATGCAATTTCTAACTGAAAGATTAACTATGGTCCAAATCCTTACTTTCACAGCAAAAATTAATCCCAATACGAATGATGGGATTCGGCCAAAAATAGAGCCGACTGCGACTATCTCGAAAAGGACCAGCCTTGGGTTTATAGGGTCCAATTTGGGTGATTCAAAAGCCTAACCTAAATTTCACAGATAGATATACAATTTCCTTGAAGGATGCTAGTCCAAATTCTCCATTTTCTAACGTGGAAATCAGCTAAAACTGGACATCGCAAAGGTGGCAGTCATTCCCACTGCGCCCATTATTTACACGCCAACGACCTTAGGGAAGAAAGCATTAAACAGCCTTAGGGCATTAAACTCAACCAAAATCCCCTAGAATGGAAATAAACAAAGTAGGAAGAATCCTACCTCTTGGATGAGAAAAACTGAAGTCAGGTGGGCGATTCTAACCCCCAAAAACAACTAATTTCCCGAACTCCTTCCTTAAATCTTGACTGAAAATCCCCATGATTTGATTTACCCCAATGCTCTCGTCGAGTGATGAATTTTCATTCTTGACCCCGGAGCAAAGTGCATTGGCCGATCTTCGTAGATCGTAGGAAGTTTTAAACTCTTTCTCTCCTTCTTCTCTCTCTAATTGACAAACAAGAATGAAAATTTTTTCTTTTTTCCTTCTGTTTCACATTTTAACATATCTTCAGTTTGGTGCTTGTACGATCGCGCCACACATGTCATGGCTAGTTCGGGTCCGTTATTGCCTCAAAATGATTTATTTCGTTCCGATTTAAATTTAAATTATTTTAAGAATAGTATAAATTATTTCCAAATTTTCAAAATTTCCCAAAATCCCGTTTTAGGATCATTAAAACGCCGTCGTCTCGAAAACATGAAAACCATTTGTCTCAGATTTGTGAAAATTCTGGGTAACTAGTTGCGAAAAAAATCCAACCCTAAAGTCCATTTCGAAATCTGAGATCTAGAAAATTTTTCAGGCTTCCTTGAACCATTTTGGCAATTTTACTGTTTTTGCCATTTTTCAGAAAAATTAAATTTTTCTCGGGTTTTATAGATTTTGAGGTCTGAATTTGTGGATTGTTTTAAGGTGTTATTACTTGACTTTGTGATAACATGCTTGATTGTTCTTATTGATATATGTGTTTTAATATATTGTGAAGTAGAATATTGTTATTTGAAGTTGTATGCTTTAGATATAATTGTCCATGATACATGGTAAAATGTATGGTTTGTATTGTTAATATGACATTCATCACTTATGTGGCATGGTATTGACATGCAAGGGCACATTGCATTGCATATGCATGGAGACATCTCATTTCATGGGTGTGAGTGCAAGGTTGAAATCAATCACCTCACTTGGTGATTGATGAGTGGGCAACGAAGTCGCACTGTTAAATGAAATAGTGAAAACTTGTGTCGGGTAATAGCAAGAAGGACTAGATACACCCTTGGGTGAAAGACTCGGATTAGTTCAAACACTACCTTAGTGAAAGTCCAAATAGTGTTGGAGGAGGCGTCATAGCTTGTGTGTTGAGACCAGAAAATTGGCCCTTACAGAAAAACATGGTTTGGTAAATGAAATTATCATTTAGTGTAACATCGAAAAGATTTTGGTTTATAAAAAAATGAATTTTTGAAAATGATCGTGGATGTGATCCATAGATGGCGATTTTGTATCACATTGGCATCGCGTTGTATGGTAGGGTGGGTAAGGCTTCGGAGTATATTTGGAGTGGTGGGACTGGGGCATGGTACATGATTGGAGTCATCGTTCATAGCGAAGACATGTAGGATTCCATAGTATAAATGACATGTTTTTACTTGGAATGTGGATGTGAATTGGTGGGGAGTGGCCTCCATAGGATTTACTCTATTGGGTGTGGCTCACCTTATGGGAGAAATGTTTGGTGCAAGAAGTAGCCGATGGAGCCCAGCTCATATGATGAGTCAGCCGAAGAAAGTCGGTTTGTGGCTTTAACATCATTTTTGTAATATTTTTGGAAGGACAAACCAGTTTGGACCACTGTTTGAGTAAAGGTTGTAATCGTGAACTCCCATAGTAATTTTCAATATATAGTCTTCGTTCATCATGTATTATATTGGGCCTCGATTGGGACCAATCTCTCTTCTTGTATGTTGTGCAGTCGGGCTTGGGTGGAGAGCCATGTCCAAGCAATGGCTAGAAAGGAAAGAAAAAAAAAAAGGGAAAACCATCATTGCGGGTTCCATCAGATGTCGCGACATTGACGGTCGATAATGCGACATTGGCGATCATGTGACATTGGTAGTTGATGTCGTGACATCATGGCGCTTGGCGATCGATGTTTAGTCACAACGTTGAGTAACCAATCCGAGAGCATTGAGTAACCGATGTAGCGACATTGATAACCCGGTCATCACGACATTCTATTCTGCGACGTATAGGTAGAATACTTGATGTTGTGACATCGCTAAATAAGCCGCGACATCGAGTAACAAGTCATCACGACATCACGACATTGAGCAGTTGATGCACGACATTTGTGCAACCAATGTCATGACGTTGTGGTGACATTGGACAGGTAGAGTGCCTGATGTCACAACATTGGCTAAATGTTGCAACATCAGCAGCTGACGCCAATGCATATCGACAGCTGGGTGTCGACATTGACTAAATGTCGCGACATCGCATTGCTGCTTCCCCACATCGCTTTTGTCGGGTTCTTTCACCCAAAGTAGTCCTCTTTACTCATCAAGCCCGTAACAAGTGGAAACACTGCTATTTGTTATGCTTAGTCATGGTCCCAAGAATATGACACAACGATGTGGCATCGAGTCATACGATAGTCACGGGTATTCTTTAGGTTGATAGATGATCAATGGACCCCAGATTTTTGGGGCGTCATAGTAAATTTAAAATTAATAAATTATTTTATATATTACATACAGTTAATTATTTTTCTTATTTTCTTATTTTTCTTCGTAAACTTAAATAATTTAAAAGTATATCAATTTGCAATTAATTTTAGTTATAATTAATTTCTAATTTTTAATTTTATATTAAAATTAAATAGAAGAAAATAATTTCCTATAATATTTTAAGAATCAAATATTAGGTTAATTCTTTTTTATATAGTATAAAGTTTAAACGATTTTCTTCTATTAGTGAAGATGCCGGTGGTTATGGGTATGGATCCGGTGAGATGATAAGGACCTATTTGGTTCATGTTTTTGAAATCTAGAGAACTATTGTTGAAAATATAGATAACACCGATAGAGCTAATGTGTGCCATGTAACCCGTGAATTTTTTTCAGAAAAAAGTTTCAATAGGGGGAATTGAACTCTTGCATATATAATAGCTTAAGATTTTAGCTATTGCCCTTATGTTATAGTGCTTTTTAGGTGGGAGCTAACTTCCATGTCACAAAATAAAGTGTAAAGCTTGGTAGATTTGCTAGATGGCTGCAGACCTATTAGGTGCAAATGGGTATTCAAGACCAAGCGCAATGCCAAGGGATAGGTAGAGAGATATAAAGCAAGATTAGTGGCTAAGGGTTACAATCAACAAGAAGGTATTGATTTTAAGGAAACCTTCTCTCCCATGTCCACTAAAGACTCTTTACGCATTATTATGGCTATAGTTGCTCATTTTGATTTAGAGTTGCATCACATGGATGTGAAGATAACTTTCTTGAATGGATACTTAGTTGAGGATGTTTACATGTCTCAACCTATTGGTTTTGAGGAAGTTAGCAAGGACCACATAGTTTGTAAACTCTAAAAATCCATTTATGGTTTAAAACAAGCTTCTAGGTAGTAGTATCTCAAGTTTGATGAAGTTGTCATCGCTAATGGTTTTAAGGAGGACATCATCGATCAATGCATATATATGAAGGTCAGTGGGAGCAAATTCATATTCTTGGTTTTATATGTTGATGATATTTTTCTTGCAGCCAATGATAATGACCTGTTGATTGAGACAAAGCAATTATTGTTTAGCCATTTTAATATGAAGGATCTTGGGGAAGCATCTTATGTATTGGGCATACAAATATTTCACGATAGACCTAGTGGCATTTTGAGATTGTCTCAACAGACGTATATTGAACGCATTTTGAAAAGGTTCAATATGTAATCATGTTCTTCTGGTAAGGCACCAATTGTAAAGGGTGAGATTTTCCAAAGTCCAATGTACTTAGAATGATATTGAGGAGATCAGATAAAAGTAATCCATTATTCTTCAATTGTGGGCAGTATGATGTATGCTCAAGTATGCCCACGTCCTGATATTACTTTTGTTGTCGACGTGTTGGGCAGGTACTTGAGTGATCCTGGTCAAAGCCACTGGAAAGTGGCTAAAAAAGTTTTGAGGTATCTTCAAGGTACCAAGGATCTCATGTTGACATATCGGCATACCGACACTGTTAAGGTGGTTGGTTTTAGCGATTCGAATTATACAGATTGCGTAGATGATAAAAAGTCCACTTATGGTTATATCTTTATGATGGCCGAAGGAGCTGTTTCATGGAAAAGTGTCAAGCAGACACTTACAGCTTCTTCTACCGAAGAGGTAGATTATGTGGGGTGTTATGAGGCTACTTGTCATGCAATATAGTTGCGGAACTTCATTTCAGCTTTGGAGATTGTTCACTCAATTTCTAGACCTCGAAATTGTTCTGTGATAATTCCATAATTGTATCTTTCTCTAGGAACACTAGGAGCACTTTTTTCTCTAAGCACATTGATGTGAAGTTCTTTTTTGTGAAAGAGAAAGTCAGAATAAAGACCCGAGAAATTCCACTGAAAAAAGGGCAAAAAATCGCACTTCGACATAAAATTGTTATTTCGATTAAAAATCCGGAATTTATTCTCTAGATCTCGGATGATGAAACGGATTTCACCGTTGGAATCGTCTCGCGAAATCTAGCTAGCATGTCAAATTTCGTCGAATTTCGAGACAGTCGGAGTTGGCACGTTTTTCGAGGCATCGCAATTCGGGTGCCGTAAAATGATTTTCGATGCGACAAAAGTCACATATAAAAAGTACTCATGTGCCATAAGTGGTATGAGTAGAGAAATGATGAAAATGGACGGCCGAGATAGTGCCGAATGTCAAAACTGGTAAAAGAAGGACATAATGGTTATTTTAGAATTTGTTTAAATGAGAATAATGCCAAAAAAATGAATAGTGCCGTCTCTAACCTCAAAAAGGAAGCAAAAAAACGTGAAAATGAGAAAACTTGCAAGAGCTTTACTTGAAGGTTTTAGAGAGAGAGAGAGAGAGCTTCTCTCTAAAAATATTCCGCGATCCGACCACTCCAGCCGACAAGAAGGAAAGCCATTTGCGCCGGAGAAGGCTTCACGTAGACCCTGATGAAGGAGTTTAGACAAACTCCCGAGGTGTGGGTTTCTCCCTACTTGGGTTTTATTCCATCTTTAAGTACTTTGTCGATGTTTGAGTCGAATGAGGCCGTGAGGGGCCGTTTCATCGGTCCCAAACCTTGGGACCGAATTGATAAAATTTTTGGAACACCAAATGGAGCAGCCGTGACTACCACGGCTGATTTGGGTTGTTAAATCTTGAAATTTTGTATTAAATCATGTCTTGGTTTGGATGAGGTCAGGAATGGCCGTGAATTGCGGGTTCACTAAGTGAATCGATGATTTGTGATTTTTCGGGAATAGTAACCGAGGGTTTCACTATTCCCGAAACAGTGTTCTCAAAATACATTTTTGTGTGAAAATGTAAGCCAACTGAAAGTGACTCAAGTCAATTGCCTGTTTGATCATTAAATTTCAAGTGTGCTAATTTTGATGTATGAAATGAGAATTTGATGACATAATTGTGTGAATTGATTGTTTTGTAAATATATGCATGTTTATATATTTACATGTGAATTAGACTGTATTGGAATTGGCATACATGCATTCCATATGCACTGGAACACCCTAGGACTATAGGAGTGAGTGCATGAGATGAGTCTAGGGAAAATGGTTCGGAGGGTAGTCCAAACTAAAAATATCAATCGTCGGAGACGGCCCAATTGATATACATCGGAGGGTAGTCCACAAATAATATCAATCGTCGGAGACGGCCCAATTGATATACACATCGGAGGGTTGTCCACAAACAAACAAAATAATAATTCTCATACGAGGCTTAGGCGAGTGTGAGGGAGTCGGTGAGGACTCAGGTACGAGATGATGAGTTAGACATTCAAGTAGGATCATACATTTGCTTGAATGTGTGTTTATTTTGGAACATTGCACTGCACTTAGGTGGAGAGTAGCCCACTTAGGGCGATTCCACTACTGAGCATTAGCTCACCCTGTCGAGGGATATTATTTTACAGGTACAGGGAGCGTGCGAGGGGACGGCTCGTCCTAGAGACTGAGGTTGTGAAGAAAGCCGGGTTGTGGCTTTGATGATTTTATACATGTATTAGAATTCTCTAATTTTGATATATGTGTTGTATAAGAGTAAATTATTAACTCTTAGAACTATTGGACATAGTTGGTATGTTTAACAGATATTGTTATGAGTACTCAAGCGATGGGCCTAAGTGGGCCGCTTTACTCATGTGATGATATATCGACTGTTTTGGGGACAGTTTATACAAGATCAGATTCAGTGTAGCTCCCTGCATAAAGGAGACTCCCGCCCGATCAAGTGGCGTCGGGTAACCCGACATCCGCCTGTATTCCGCGGTTGGATCTGCAGTCAACCCGACCCCGGCTTCTCGGGCGTCACAGCCAAAGTCCCTCATTCCAGTTAAGCACACGCCTACAACTAGCATATTGGCAGACCCACTAACCAAGGCTTACCTATTCGTGTATTTCAAGAACACGTGACCCATGAGATTGTTAGGAGCCTAGAATATTTGTTTTAGTGGGAGTTTTGTCTTTTCATGTATATTGAAAGGAAAACTCATAAGCTGCTCTACATGCAATATTTTGACGCTTGTAATTATTTTATGATTTTGTGTCATTTGACTAGATGAACGGTATTTAACGACAAGCCTTTCTATCAATCAATACCTTGTCATTGAAATACTTCTAGTTCAATAATGTCTGGTTATGTACGATTTATGCACCCTCTCAACGTATTAATTAAGATTATTATGGCTGCAAATTCTTCGTCAACATCGAGTTGCGATTTTTGATTAGCAACTGATTGCGCCATCGCATCACTCATCCGTACCTAAAGTGACAATGGGATGCCGACGGACTATAACATCTTACGCTGATTTTCTAACATTGGTGGGCCCATTTTGATCATATTTTCATAATTACATAAACTTATAAAACTACCACCGTAGTGGTGTTTAAATGTTCTTGTACATATATTCTTGAGTCTCATTTACTTGTACTTACACAAGTTCCACTATTACAAAATTTTACATTTACATTACAAAATAGAGTCAAAGACCTACATATGGTGGACTCCTATTGTTGTGTTGGCCCTGACGAATGCGGAATGCCTTGGATGTCCTCTTTAGTACCTACGAGGATGAAACACCCGTGCTATGCTTATAGCTTAGTGGGAAAACAGATAACATATATGACCATAGCAGTGGTCCTCAATTACAATATACATATTCAACAGTTCATATATCAAAATTTTCATATCTCCCGTAGGAGTGCAAAACATAGATCTTATATAGAGGGTACTCATAGGTACACTACAGAACATAACTGGTTACTTGTGATTTCGTATAATTATTTCCATATATCACATTATTCATATTCTTATCATATAAATGTTTGTCTCAGATAGGATCGGTGTAAATAATGAATTAGAAGGACACAAGATAATAAGTACTCGGCTGCAATGTGTATCAAATGTGTAGGTGCCAGCACAAATGTATATGTGTCGCTTCACATAACAAAAGTGTCGTAGCACTAGCAAGAGTGTCGTAGCACTGAACAGAGAGTGTCACAACACTAATCATAGACGTGCCTACCCACGTAATAGAAATGTCATAGCATTGAACAGAGAGTGTCACAACACTAATCATAGACGTGCCTGCCCATTTAACAGAAGTGTCATAGCACTAATAAGAGTGTCGTAGCATTGATCAGAGGTGTCTATTCATTCACTATTTGATCTTAAGTAAGCATACAATTATATGCATTACTGAGCTTATTATATTATTCTTAATCACATTAGCAAATAAGGGGAAAGAGACAATGTCTGCCCAACGACAGGAACAAATGGATGGTTTTTAGAATCCTCCAATACATGTTCGAACCATTTCATTCACTTATTAGGATCCTACAATAAACCAATGGATGGTTTCTAGAATTAACGAAAGACAGGAACAAAAATAGGACTACAGGTTCGCCTAGGCGAAGCACTACTACGCCTAGGCGGATCAGAAAAGTTAGAAACTCAGGCCTCGGGTTTTCCTATGCATGGGTTCCTACACCTAGGCAGAGACCTGGGCCTAGGCAGAGACCTACGTCTAGGCAAGCTCTCCTACGCCTAGGCATAAAGCATCAGATTTGCCAGAAATGGGCAGTTTCCTCTTTTTCACCAGAAATGGGCAGTTTTCTCTTTTTCACCAGAAATTTGCCAATGAAAACCAAAGAAAAGCAAAACAACTCCCAAATTTGACTCAAGTCAACGCAAAATACCCTTATAATGAAAGTTAGGGTTTTCCCTAACCCAAACATAGACAAAGAGGGAGTTAGGTTAATTTTCTAACCTTAATCTTCTTGTAATCTCCTCCTAGCTTCCTTTTCTTCCTTTCTTCTTACTTGAACTAGACTAAATCCTTGAACAAATGGAGAACAAGCAAACCAAAATTGGTTTTCTCCCAACCATGGCCCTAACTTAAAGCCAACAAAATGGGAAATTTCCCTTTCTTAGAAGGCCATGTTTGGCTTTATCTCATTTTGGACTTAATTTCTTAACCCTTGCATTTTAGTCATTTATCTTTCTTTTAATCAGAATCAATCCTATCTCAATTCCTACAATAACATATCATCTTCTTGAGTTATGACCTTTAGGTCCTTAATGTGACATTTTACCATTTTAACATTTTTCCCACTTTACACTTAATTTCCGAAAAATGCAAATTTTAACTTACATTATACCTTAAACATGTAATAAACTACTAGGACATAATTTGGGGTGTTACAACTCTTCCCCCCTTAAAAGAATTTCATCCTCGAAATTGTACCTAAATTGAAGAGTTGTGGGTACTAAGCCCTCATTGTCGATTTTGGTTCCCAAGTTTCTCCCTCCATACCGTGGTGTTGCCAAAGAACCTTTACCGAAGAGACTTGTTTGTTCCACAATTTTTTTACTTCACGATCTAGAATAGCTTTTGGCTCTTTATCAAAAGTGAAGTCTGATTGCACTTGTATATCTTCTACGGGTAATATGTGAGATTCATCATAATGGTATCTTCGAAGCATTTACACATGGAACACATTATGTAATTTGGCTAACTCCGAAAGGAGAGCCAAACGATACAATACTGATCAAATTCTTTCTAAAATCTCATAAGGTCTGATAAACTTTGGACTCAATTTTACTTTTTTTCCAAACCGGAGTACTTTCCTCCATGGTGATACTTTCAAGAAAACATTATCTTCGACTTCATACTCTATGTTTTTTCTCTTCTGATCTGCATATGACTTTTGTCTATCACTAGCAGTTTTTAACCTTTGCTGAATGACCTGAACTTTCTCTTCTATCGCTTTCACTATGTTTGGACCAATTTCTTTATGCTCATTTAGTTCGATCCAATATACTGGAGTTCTACATTTTCTTCCATACAAGGCTTCATAGGGCACAATACAAATACTTGACTGATAATTGTTGTTATGAGAAAATTCCATAAGGGAAATGTACCTATCCCAACTTCCAGGAAAATCTAGCACACAACCCCAAAGCATATCTTCCAACACTTGAATCACTTTTTCAGATTGTCCATCTATTTATGTAACATCCCAAAAATAACCTTCTTGTCTTATTATTTTACCTTATAGTATTATATACTATTATAAATTTTTATTTTATTTATTTGTTATTTGCTCTTTTTTAAATTATATAAGTAAAGGTTTTTAAAGTGGGAAAAAAAATCAAAATTTATATATACAAGAGTCAAGGTTAAATTGGTAAAATGTCAAAATGAGAACCCAAAGGTCATAAATGAAGAAGAGTATATGCCAAAGTAGAAATGTGATAAGTTGTTATGCAAATGAAATAAATGAAGTTTTAATGAAACAATGGAAAAAGAAAGCTAAAAAAGGGAAGGTTAACAAGGCCTGTTACAAGATGAGAATAAGACTAAATTTGGTCTAGTGAAATGAGATCATTTCTCATTTGGGCAAAAGGGGAGTTAGGGCTACGGTTGAGAGAGGGGGAGAAGCCATCTTTGGACTTTACCTTTTCTTGAAGAGGAAGGAAGAAGGAAAGCTAGAGGAGGATACTTGTTTAAGTTTGGGTATGGATTCACCCATTTGCTTGTTAGAAACCCTCCTAACTCCCCTTGATCGTGGTTCGATCAGTAAAACCAATTCAAGATATATATGTTTGAGTTAGAGTTCAAGTAGCCTTTTTGCTTTGATTAGGATTGGTTTTGAGGAATTTTTGTATAAAGGAAATGTTGGGGTTTTAGGGGAGATGTTGTCAAAAATTTTCAAATCCTATGTTTTTGTTTTGGCCATAACTTGTCCATTGCTCATCCAAATTGAGTAATCCAAATTTTTGGGTAAACTAGACTTCTAGGAGAAAAACTTTCCTTGAAATAAGTGTATTCAAATTTGGACCCCATTAGACCTAGAAATTCATCAAAGTGAAGCTCTGTTTTTAGGCAAATTCTGGTTTTGTTTTGGTACAGTTTTAGTGTTTTGGTACAATTTTGGTATTTAGGTCATAAGTTGAGTTTCACTCATCCAAATTGAGTGATTCAAAAATAAATTGTCGTACCTCCCTGACCTGACCCGACTCGATAGCTAGACCAAACCCAAGGACGAGGACCACTAATTCAATTGATCTGTAAAACGCATTTCATATACTTATTTTCAATAGGATATTTAATATCCATTTAATCATACTTATATATGAGAATATGATATCACTACTTATTCACATTCATTAATATAAGAAGTATGCATTATATCTTTTCAAAATGGCCTATAGCTATACTTTAGTACAATATTTATACAAAACGACATTTTCATGCTCTTTCCATATCATTTACAAAATATTTGTCAAAGTTCACCTCCTATCTTTGAAAATCCACCATGTAAAGTACATTCCATGATTAAAAAAAAAATTGAAAATATAATCTTTTTATGAATATCTTTACATTTTTTATTTCAATACATAGTCACATGATATCATGGAATGAAGTGTATGCATGAGACGGAGCATTTACTTATACTCCGCACGATTTGACGATGACTTTGGACTCTGCGGTCTTCGATCCTAACACTATCTACTCAGTACCTATGCGTGGAAAGCCAACGTGCTAAGCATTTTCATGCTTAATGGTTCTTTGCATTTCTATTCTCATTTCAAATAAGTATGCCACATATGTATGCACAACAATTAGCTTTTGCTATTTGCATCACTTAATCATCTAAAAAACATTCAACATATTTTCCAAACAACCTTTCAACATACTACTCATGTGATCCATGCAATATTTATAAATATGCCATTTTATAGTAGTTTAACATACTTTCATTTTGTCTCAAATATAGAAATACAGTAATTCTCATCTTTCATGCTCTCATGTGTTATTATTCTGATCACAACTCAATTCACACAATCCACACAATTATTAATCATTTTGCCCTTAAACAAATTTAACCGAAACTTTCGGTGCGTAAGATAACGGAATCACCGGCACGGTCCCACTGGGTTGCAAGCCAGTATAAAACATTTAATAACTCAGTATTGTTCCGTTGGGCTATGGACTAGTTATTTTACATTTGCATTTTGTGAACACTACCAATATTGTGCCCCTAGGCTACGGATCGGTTCGCCACTATAAATCATTTAGTTCGCAGTACTGCTACATTAACCCTTATTAGTATACCAATCTATCCTTAACTCGAACATGACGGTTAACATTCTCTTAAGGGCATTAATAATTAGTCATTTACAATACCATTTTCACATTTCCACAATACAATTCACATTCTCGACGGATTCGTTTGTATATACGTGAATCCCATCATGTTTGTTGCTACATAGTTCATTTATAAATCAATTAACCAACACTCAAACAAATTCATTTATGGTTCAAATAGAAGCATATATGCAGATGTTTGTCAAACATTTCATATTTAACTGGTTCAAACCAAAAACGTAGATTTCATAACAAATATTCCAGATTTGTTTGACAAACAAACACAAGACTTGAAATAAGAAGAAAAGTATGAAGAACAAACCAAAAAGGTTGTCAATTCTAGTCTCCTGTCCTTGGAATCTTGATCTTAGGTCAGGTTTTATCATCATCAACCCCTAATCCATCACAAATACGTCACAATCAGAGAACAAACAAAGAAAAATTAGTCATACATGTTAGTGTTTTTGGTTAGGGTTGATTTCTACCAAATACACCTTCACTTGTAAAATTTTATGGGAAAAAATGAGCCATATTTTACCCAACTTCCTTCAAGTCCATTCCTCCTCTATAAATATATTTTATTTAAAAATTAGAATCATCCAATTCGGAGCACCGAAACTCAAGATATGTCCTAAACAACCGACTACTCTATTTTCAAAACATAACTTTATATGACGAAATTCTGTGTCCAATAAGGTCTAAATTTGAATACAATTATTTCAAGGAAATTTGTTCTCCCAGAAGTCTAGTTTACCCAATAATTAGAATCACTCAATTTGGATGAGTGAAACTCAACTTATGGCCTAAATACCAAAACACCAAAACTGTACCAAAACAAAACCAGAATTTGCCCAAAAACATAACTTCACTTTGATGAATTTCTAGGTCCAATGGGGTCAAATTTTGAATACACTTATTTCAAGTACATTGTTTTCCTAGAAGTTTAGTTTACCTAGAAATTTTAATCACTCAATTTGGATGAGCAATGGACAAGCATACAAAACAAAACATGGGTTTTGGAAAAAATTCCGACAAGATTCCCTAAACCCCAATACTTTATACAAAAATTCCTCAAAACCAATCCTAATCAAAGCAAAAATGCTGCTTAACCTCTAACTCAAACATTTATGTACTGAATTATGGTTTTACCAATCCAAACACAATCAAAGAGAGAGTTAGGAGGGTTCCTAACAAGCAAATGGGTGAATCCATACCCAAACTTAGACCAGTATCCAGACCTTAGCTTCCTAACTTCTTCCTTCCTCTTCAAGAACAAGTAGAGTCCAAAGATGGCTTCTCTCCCTCTCTCAACCGTAGCCCTAACTCCCTTTTTGCCCAAATGAGAAATGATCTCATTTCACTAGACCAAATTTGGTCTTATTCTCATCTTGTATAAGGTCTTGTTTGGCCTTCCCTTTTTTTGGCTGTCTTTTTTCATTTTTGAATTAAAGCTCTTCATTTCTATTTCATTTGCATAACAACTTCTCATATATCTACTTTAACATATACTCTTCTTCATTTATGACCTTCGGGTCCTCATTTTGACATTTTACCAATTTAACCTTGACTCTTGTATTAATTCCGGTTTTATTTTTTTTCCCCACTTTAAAAACCTTTGCTTCTATCACTTAAAACCGATAAAATAACAAATAAATAAAATAAAAATTTATAATAGCATATAATACTATAAGGTAAAATAATAAGACAAGAATGTTATTTTTGGGATGTCACAACTTCCCCCCACTTAGAAGATTTCGTCCTCGAAATTACCTCCATTGAACAGTTGCAGATATTGCTGAAGCATAGTTTCTTCACTTTCCCACGTGGCTTCCTCCTTCTTGTAGTTCTTCCACAATACTTTGACTAATGGAATTCGTTTGTTCCTCAATTATTTGACTTCTCAAGCCAAGATTTCTACAGTTCTCTTCGTAGGGCCAAGCTCAATAATCTTCAAGAGACCATGTGAGAGGGTCGTTCAACTATACCTCCTTAACATTGAAACGTGAAAAACGTTATGGATCTTTTCCAACTCTGGAGGTAAGGCTAACCTACATGCTACTAGACCTACTTTCTCGATCACTTCATACGACCCAATGAACCTAGGGCTTAACTTGCCCTTTCTCTGGAATCTTGTGACTTTCTTCCAAGGAGAAACTTTCAAGAACACTTTCTCCCCAATCTCATATTGAATGTCTTTTTCTCTTCAAGTCGACGTAAGACTTTTGTCTATCCACGACTACCTTTAATATTTCTTTGATCATTTTCACTTTCTCCTCGGTCTTTTGGATCAAATCGAGGCCGATTACTTTCTTCTAACTTAACTCTGTCCAACACATTGGTGTTCTACACTTCCTTCCGTAAAGAGCCTTGTAAGGTGCCATTCCAATACTCGATTGGAAGCTATTGTTATACACAAATTCAACTAGAGTTATATGTCTATCCAAACTACCCTCATAGTCGATCACACATCTTATAAGCATATCCTCTAAAACTTGAATAACTCTCTTTGATTGTCCATCAGTTTGCGGGTGGAAAGTCGTGCTGAAATTTAGCCGAGTGCCTAAAGACTCTTGTAATTTCCCCCAAAATCTCGAGGTGAACCTTGGATCTCTATTTGAAATGATAGACATGAGAATCCCATGTAATTGAACTATCTTGTCTATGTAAAGCTTCGCCAACTTATCAAGTGAATAGTCGGTTCTTATTAGTAGGAAGTGGGCTGACTTCGTCAATCGGTCTACCACGACCCAAATTGAATCATGCTTTCTCCTTGTCAATGGTAACTTGACCATAAAATCCATTGTGATTCGATCTCATTTCCACTCAAGTATTCTAATAGGCTACAACAAACCCAAAGGAACTTAATGTTCTGCTTTCACCCTCTGGCACACCATATATTTGGTCAAAAAATCCGAAACATATTTCTTCATTCCGGACCACCAGTATGAAGTCTTCAAATCCTAATACATTTTTGTGCTACCAAGATGTATAACAAAGGATCCACTGTGTGCCTCTTCTAGAATGGATTTCTTCAACTCACTATCATTGGGTACACAAACCCGGTCTCTATAATACAAGAATCCATCCTCATTCACTGAAAACTCAGTTTCTTTTCCCATTCTATTATGACTTACAATGGCAGAAATTTTCTCATCACCCTTTTATGCCTCTTGCACCTAATTTAACAGATTTGGTCTTGCCATTAATTCTTCCACTATTGCATTGTCATCTGATAATGAAAAATGAGCATTCAACGCTCGTAGTGTTTGCACTGAATTTCTATCAGAGCGTCTGCCACTACATTAGCTTTCCCGAGGTGGTAATCGATGACACAGTCATAATCTTTGATCAATTCCATCCATCTATGTTGTCTCAAGTTAAGCTCCTGTTGTGAGGGCAAATACTTAAGACTTTTGTGATCGGTGTAGATGAAACACTTTTCTCCGTAAAGGTAGTGTCTCCATATTTTCAATGCAAACACAATGGCGGCCAATTCCAAATCATGCGCAGGGTAATTCTTTTCATTCTGCTTCAACCGCCTTGAAGCATAAGCTACTACTTTATCATGAAATAAAATCAAAAGCATGGAATTAGGTTTTAAAATTTTCCAAAATCTTATTTTCGCAGAACCCATGCAAACACATATTAATATCAAAAGGCAGAAGATCGATCTATACTTGTTAATGTTATAGAGATTTGTCATAGTTAAAGAAACAACTCCTCGCAGACCAGTGGTAGTCTGTCCCACCTCCCACAATGAGAGGTGCATCAATGATTCACCCGCAACATCACACTCTAGTTTTTCGCTCTAGGATCTACCTTGCGTACTCAACACATGAGACAAGGGATCTCTGAAGGGAAGAGACTCTCTAGGAGACCAGGGTTTGGAAAAAAACTTCTTTTTTTTTTTTCTTTTTGTTTCTCTTCTCTCAAAGACGACCACCACGGAAATATATCTCTGCTCGGGTTTTTATAGACATTTCAAATCCTTATCAGATAAGGAAACGAATTAATTATATTTGATATTCTTAATTAAATCCTTATATCGATATGAAACGAATTAATAATATTTAATATTCTTAAATTCAAACTTTATCGATAAGGAAATGAATTAATAATATTTAAAATTTAATTCAAATCCTTATCGTGATAAGTGAACGTAATTAATTATATAATAACAATTCAAATATTATTAATACCCTTTACGTGATTATTTCATTATTCAATGAGCAAACGAATTAAATTCGAATTTAAATAACAACTAATTGTTATTTGTAATTTAAAAAATAATCTCATTATTTTAAATTACTACGAGAGTGCAATTTATTCCAAATCATGAATCGTCTATCAGAGTAACATAGAGGTGAATTAACCATGGACTACTTCAAGCTCCAATAAATTCAATACTAATTAAACTCTTTAATCAATTATTTAATTTATTAATTTCAGAGTTATTCCACTAAAACTTGAAATTGAACTCTTGTCCTTACAAAGACGATTTTACTCTGGAATTTAGAGTGTCCATTGATTTAATCATTACATGCAGTTCTATCCTCCAAGAAGTGGTTCATAACTAGAGTCGGGTGAAATTACCGTTTTGCCCCTCTAATTATATCTTGATCCTTAGGTTCCATTAATCCACTAGTGAACAATTAATTTATAAACTTGTTATAAATTAGAGCGCTCAAACCTGCTCGCCTGCAACTAATACCCTAAGGGAACCAACTGCCCAAATTTTCCATGTGAAGGGTCGGATTCCAGTCCATAGTTCACATTCCCAGCCTCTCGCATACATCAATGGGCCTCCAAGACAGAAGTATTGGGCCCATTTATAACGGGCTTTAACCCATGATCTAAAAAGGCCCGCTTGACATAAACAGGAGTCTATGACTACTTCGATCGAGACCGACCGCATATGATCATCTAGTGGCGCTCGTTTGGAATTCTTGAGACAAACTGCAGATTTAAAAAGAATCTCGAAATCCCGCCTTGGTCCCGTCCTATAAAATCTTATTATATATGGAGCTCCACTTTATCATGTCACACATTAGTGACCCTGATTAAGGTCACTACTCAATGATAGCGGATCGCCTTAATATTTAATTTGAAGATCCCCAAACTTCAATTAATTTATTACGGACAATATGATTTATAATCCATAATCCTAGATCCTCTCGTATAACCGTTATATTAATCGAGGTTATGGTTACATTAATAAATCGATTTTCCGAATGCTTCATTCATACATTATGCACAAAAATAGCTAAATGTAATAAATACGACACTTTTATTAATTCTCATAAAACATAAATTCAAATTCATGCTTTACAGCATTATCCTAACACCTCCCACTTGCTCTAAAGCATGTGAGACATGTCTTTTAAACCCATCCCAGATAAGTGACCCTTAAACGATTCCGCGTGTAACGTCTCATGAACTGGATCCGCAAGGTTGTCTTGCGATGCTATCTTCATAATGTTCCACGTCACCCCGTGCACGATTCTAACGATGATACTTCCTCTCATATGTTTCCATCTCTCAGGACTCCTTGGTTCTTTTTGAGTTTGCCACAAATGTAATCAAGGTCACAAGAAAGTACTATGGGTTTATCCATATTCGGGAACAACTTCCAGATCTCTGTAATGAACTTCGCCGCATCGCTTCTTTAGCTACTAATAAGCCGCTATATATTCAGCTTCCATGGTAGAATCTCGCAATAAGCCGATTGTTTGACACTTCTCCATACCACACCCACTCCGACTCAAGAGAGTGAATAACACCGACCCGCACGTCGACTTCATCGCCCTGTCTCGACATGAAGTCGAATCGCATATCCTATGGGATTCGTGTCGCCACCTGAATAAATCAACATATAGCTTCTCGTTCTCCTAAGGTACTTGAGAATGTGCTTACCGCATCCAGTTGCGCCCAACCTGTGGTTGGATTGGTAATCTACCGACACTCCTATCGCATAGCAGATGTCCGTTCAGACACAAAGATGGCATGCTACAGGCTGCCCATTGCTGAGGTGTAAGGAACCCGTCTCATGTCCTCTCTTCCCGAGGTGTCAGACACGCTTCCTAGGAGAGGACACCTACGCTCCGTCGGTAGTCAATCTTCGAATTCCGCATCAAATCAAGCCGCACCTTATCAATATAAGATGCTTGAGACAATGCTAGGAGTCTGTTCTTGCGATCCCTTATGATTTGGATCCCAAGTACATAACTCGCTTGTCCCAAATCTTTCATTTGAAACTTTTCGACTAGCCATTTCTTTTTACATCAGACAATAATCATATATCATTCCCAATGAGTGTGTGATATCATCTACGACAAAGACAAAAAAGACTACTTTCGTTTCTCGATGTACTTCACACAAGGTTCATCAACATTACTTCGAAACCGAAAGTTTTCATCATCTCATCAAACCTTAGGTTCCAAGACCTTGAAGCTTGCTTAAGCCCATAAATGGACCTAAGCAGCTTGCAGACTTTCTGCTCTTGGCCTTCAACTATGAAACCCTCTGGTTGCATCATATAAATGCTTTCACTGTAAGATTACCATTCAAAAAGTCAGCTCTTGACGTCCATTTGCCATTCATAAATCGAGAGCAACAATGGAAAGAAGGATGCGAATGGATTTAAGCATAGCTATTGTGGGAGAAAGCTCATAATCGACTCTCCTTGCGGTATAGCCTTTCGCTACTAGCCATGCTTTGAAAGTCTCCACTTTCCCATCCACACCTCTCTTCTTATAGATCCATTTTGCACCCAATGGGCCCGACATTAACTCGTGAAGATCTTACAAGTTCCTGTGACATAATTGGAATACATAGATTCCATTTCTTGTTCCATGGTTGTTAGCCATTTGTCCTTATCAGGATCATCCATCGCATGCTTGTATGACAATGGATCGTCATCACTAGTATCGGTTACAACAACATTTGCTTCACCGGCCCTTGTGTAGCGAATTGGTTGTTTAGAAACCCTCCCACTACGTCGAGGTGCAATGACATCCTCGTATAGATCTGGTAGCCTTTGTTATGTTCCCGCAATCTGGCACGGTTGTGGTATGATCTGATCAGATTGTAATTCCTCTAGTACAACCCTACTTCGAGGTTTGAAGTTTGCCATGTAGTCATTTTCAAGAAAGGTAGCATTCGTTGATTGATGAGCTTAAAAGTCATCCATTTTCAGTCCATTTTTCTGATTGATTTTTATATAAAAAGACTGATTTATGTTTAGAAATATGGAATATTCAACTAAACTCGTTATGCAACAGGAATTCAAGAGAAAGAGGAATTTTTATAAAGAAAAAGGAGCAGTAAGGTGGATGAGTATTAAATGATAACCGGGTCAAGGAGTTTCCGCAGTAGAAAGGGGCGCACAAGGATCAAAGAATCTCGATGTCGTGAAGCCTTGATAGCAATGAGAATTCATATCAAGATTCGTAACCACAAAACCCCAGTCACAATAAAGAGTAATGGAAGCCCGAAAATTTAGGCGACGAAACTCCAAGTCGAGGCAGCAATGGATTGATGAAGAAGAAGAAGTGCGGTCGGAAGAAAACGTCCTTTGAGGTCGGCGACATAGTCGCTCCCGATCTGAGTGGAATGAGGAGGTGCGTGACATCGGTCGGAAGTCGTGACATGCGGAAGAGAGTCGCGACATCACGGAAGAAGTGTGACATATTTCTGAATTAGAAAGCGTTGTGACATCGACACCAAAGAAAGAAGATTGTGACATCATTCGTAATTACGCGGCCTCGGTTACCTTTGAAAAGAAAGGTCGCGTGACACCTAGGCGCCGGCGACATCAATTGAGAAGACTTGGGGTGCGACATCGTGCGCTGATCGCTGACAATGAAGAAAGGCAGTCGCGACATCTGGCGCGGGCGAGGAAGGTGCGACATCATCTGATGTTCAGCGACATCAAAATACAAAGAGTTAAGATCGCGAAAACAAGCGGTCAGCGACACCAGAATACAGCGGTCGTGACATCGTTAAAATTAGTGTGACATCAATTTATGAATAACTAAGATTAGCGGCGTCGATGGTATCGCGACGCCGGACCTGTCGCTTGAAGGTAGCGACATCATTTGAACATTGCGTGGCTGACTCGAGATAATGGCGACGAGTCCGCGACCAAACAAAGCCTCTGCGGCGACATAAGCGAGAGACAGCGGTCGCGACAGAGAATCGATGTCGCGACATCATGACCCAGGCGATTGCGAAGTCGAGGGTGCATCAGTGGAATTGACTTCGGAACCTATCAAATGCGCAAGCGCTGCGGAAAGGAGCATGACTTTGGCGACTTGAAGAGATCTGGGTTGCTGAAGGCTCCTGTATTTTAATTTTCTTTGTTTTGTTTTTATTTTTAGATTAGTTTGTTCTTTATTTCAAATTTGGATCTGAACGTTAGCTGTTAAAATTTTAGCTGAATGCAGAATTCTATTTTCCTTCAAATTACTGTAAGTTGTTTGAATTTCAGACAAATTTTGGAATTGAACTTCTGATTGCGCATTTACAATTGCTTTCTTGATCGATGGCTTTATTGTATGGTGTAATCCGATGATTTAAAAACAGCTTCCATTGAATTATGTATTGTCGAAGTATCTTTCTGTAATTTTATTCATTAATATTTGAACTTGGTTTGTAAATCTTCTGCTGGTGTGTGCATTCTGTTGGCCAGTGCAATATCAGTGTCTCATACCCATTAACGGGATTGTCTCAGCTGGTTCCGGAGGCCCTGCGGTGACACGAGAGAAGGCATTCTGAGAGTGATGAACAATTTACGAAGGTATGTTAACACGATATTATTGATCTGGTAATGCTTCTGTGAAATTAAGCGATAAATCCTCTTCTCACTTGGGACGAGAATGGGTTGAGCTTTTTATCAATTTAAGCTTGCGAGAGTTCTTTTCGATTCGAATAGTGAGTTGATCAGTATTAGCAAAGATCTGTCGAGGAAAGAGATGAGCTATTCTAATTTTGAGGAAGAAACAGTATAGTGTAAACCCATGCAATGACTTAATCTTAGAATTTGGGTTTGGAGTCCGTGTTATTATGGGTATGAAGTATTGAGAAAGAAAAATGCAGAACAGGCAACCCAGTTAAAGTAGTTATCTAACACTCTTGTCTTGAGAGAAACGATTGAAGATTAGATAATGAGCGGTGGGGTTGGAGAGATCAGTACTATCATATTCCTTGGACTAGTTTTAAATAAGCGGTTCATTAAGCAACGTCTTGATCTGATGCGGGAGTGATGTTTCTGATAATTGTATTTCAATGCTCCCTTCAAAAAAGATAAGCTGTTGATCCCCAAATTTGTAATTTTTATTATTTCGAATTATTCGATTCATTTGTTATTAATCGATTCTTTTTAGTTTTCATTATTTTAAGGCTTTCAAAGCGATTCCAATTGTCTATCGAGTCGAATAGTATAAGATTGAGTAGTCGGGGTAGTTGGTTTGGAATTCTTGAGATCTACGTGGGATCGATATCTGGACTTAAATCGATTTACTACTTGTTCGACACATTAACTTGCAAAGCTAATGGATCGAAACAGCTAAAAAAAATGATTTCTTCTTAATGAAAATGCTCTTGTGAATCTGATAGCTAGAACACAATGTCACAGTTGTTGGCAAATTCTTTGAGAGTTAGATAATCCTTTGGTGATAGCATTTATAAATTTGTAGAAGTGTTTTGATCATGTCACGAGAAAGAGACTGACGAGTTTTTTGTGCAGATTCTTGCAGTGGATTAGACAATAGTCCATAGTGAATAGTGTCATAAATTTGTATATGTCTTTTGGTCAAAAACAGTTTTAATGTAGTTACTTAGGATCGAAGAAAGAATTTAGTAGATCAATATTCGAGACTGAAAGAAAGGAAATACTAATCTGGACATTTAAAGAAAAGAGCAATAGTTTTCAGCGTTAGTTATTTTTGCCACTAACCTTCTAGCGAAGCCATATTGAAAATATTTGTTGGCTTTACTAATCTGATATTGTGAGTATGTTTTGATTTAAGGAAAAACTTTAATACATAGGAAGCAGAACAACGATCGATTCAGTGAATCTTTAATTAGAGAGAACACTAGAAGCTTGAGAGAAAAAGCGAAAGGCGAAAAGCCGGCTATGGATGAAAGGCAAGACCGGTGAATGAAAGTGACGAGAAGGCCTCGATCAAGTACAATGGAGGACTTTGGAGACCTATTATTCCCGGGATGAATACTCTGCAATCAGACAGCCTACAATTGATGCAAATAACTTTGAACTGAAGCCCGGCCAACGGTCTGATGGTTGACAATGACGGTCCTACTTGGTCATCCCTTTGAAGACCCCGAATGAGCACACAGGAAGGTTTCGAGGATGGCAAACACGATGAAGTTGAATGGGGTGAGACCAGAGGTCATAAAATTACATTTATTCCCATTTTCTCTAAGTCTGACAGCCACATGGTATGAATCACCATATGGATTCTGTTCATACTTGGGAGGAGCTTGGCAGAAACTGCCCGGGTAGATTCTTCCCCCGTCGCTCGCCTCGGAGAAGGAGGGAGATAATTGTGTTCAGTGGGGAAGAGATGAGAGCCTTTATGTAGCATGGAGGAGACCAGGTTCTTTGAAAAAGATGCGATGCATGGAATGAACTTGAAGACCCGGATGGGCGTAGTGTATCATGCGCCGAATGATACATCCCAGGGCATTATTGATGCTTCATCTTTGTGAAGCATTCAAGCGTAAAGTGTTGAAGAGGCGAGAGATCGATTGAGGACACCGGCGAAATGCAATATGAAGCTCCGCTGAGTTTTCAAAGTAGTAGCGGAGGAAGAGGAGTCATGGGTGACGAATGACAATGACGACCATGGAGAAATGAGGATTAAGATACCATCATGCATAGAATGAATGACGAGAGAGGAAGATGCACAACACTTTCGTGAAATAGGAGCGGTCGAGAAGGAACTATTGAGGAGGAGTGCTAATGTACCCAGCTGAAGAAGCATTTTATGATAAGGGAGGTTAAGAGGTACTTGGGGAGCCAGGGTTTATCGCTTCAGGCAAGATCTTGCCACACTATCATCCAAAGATCGAGGAACCATGAAAATTTTTTCATATTTAAGGAGGGGCCTCAAGGCCCAAGGTGATTGACAAATCGTCAGTGGATATCAAAGAATCACTGCTGCTCTCGCAGAGTAAGAAGGAGGAAAATAGAAACGAAAAAAAAAGTACCGCAGTCGAGGAGGGCCCAACCATTTGAAGATCAATGCCGCAATTCATGGGGACAACAAGAAGCCGCAGAACCCCATGAACAAAAAAGCTCATGCACTGAAGCTCAAATACCAATTCCTACCAGAAGACCACTAATGCCCTCAAGAACCCTGAGACAAACAGGAGAACCGCCTCTAAACCCGCAAAACCGTTGAAAGATGCCTTTCCCAAGGACACGAAGAAGAATCCGAAGACTACATGGTCGGCAAATTTCGTAAGTGGGAAAGACTTGGTGGAAAAGACAGAAAAAAGCATGAAAGCAACAAGTGGTAGGCAGCCCGCATAATGCTGAAACATCGGAGAAGGAAAAGAAAGAAGGAACAATTGTCAGAGAAGAAGGAAGCAAGAAGAAAAACCTAACAATCAATACAAATTCCATTTCCACGTGAGGTCATAAAATCAAAGATGAGAGGCCAGCTTTGCAAGGTTTTGAAACCTTCGGCCGGAGATCAGTTTGCCTTCACAAGTGGTGACTCGATGCCACTTTATGCAAAATTTTGAAAGACATACCGAAAAGCAAAAAGAGGAAGATTGGTCAAGAAGGACTAGAACTTGACTCCAACTCTGCGCGGTTGTGATCAAGAGAGACTTACCGTAAAAGATGAAGGATCCGTGGAGTCACCATTCCCCGCACTACCGGGAGAGTTTGAGTTTCAGAAAGCCTCACAGACTCCAAAGCGCAGATCAATTTAATGCTCTATTCTGCCAAGAAGTTAAGTTTAAAGCTTTGGCCCCACCACATCGTTACTTCCAAATGGCGTGATAGAACCCTGCAAACCTCGAAGGAATCATAGAAGACAAAGGTAAAGGTGGGAAAATTTATTTTTCATAATCACCAACCGATATGGAGGAAGATCCACAAGTCCTCTCCCCACAAAGCCATTCCTTGCAACTGAGTGTTTCAACGAGATATGCGTATGAATTCTCACTCTCAGAGTTGGAGAAGAGGCAAATTGACTCCCCAATTTAATCGTAATTTTGGAGGAATTCTGGGACATAAGGGAAAATATCAAGTCAATAGAAGATGTATATGTCAACAACTCTGATTTTTACTATGATTGTAATGCCCAACTTTCAATCAATGAAAAAGAGATGAATTTCAAGTATCTTGAAGGTTTTGATTCGTGATTTTCTCGCATCGCCTTACATTCTACCTAAAAGTGATGGTCTTGAACAAAATGGGATGAAAAAGGAGACAAAAAATGAAGAAAAGGAATTCATCAAGAAACCAGCGTATGGGCTAGTTTTAAAGGAGTTGACAAGTCATTTAAAGTATGCTTATTCGAGTCAGCCAAAGAGTAAACCAAAGAATACTTTACTAGACGTTGACGAGGAACAGAGGTTGGCCGGAAATTTTAAGGAATCATATGAGTCTATAGCTTGGTCTATTGAAGAGTTGTGTACTGTCCATCACATGGTACGCACAAAACATCGGCCGAAGAAAAATGCAAAGCCAACCGTGAACATCAAAGGAGATCAATCCAATGAAAGCATGAATGAAGGAGGTGCTCAAATGGTTAAAATGGGTTTTATCTATGCAATTCCCGTATAGTCCTTAAGACGCCCATGTGGTTCCAAAGAAGGGTGGATTTACTGCATCCGTAATGAAAGAAAATGAATTAATTCCAACAAGAATGTTGATAGATGGAGAGGCGTATTGATTACAAGAAGTTTAACACAATGTTCGGAAAGATCATTTCCTTGCCTCATTGATCGATGTTGACGTGATTAGCAGACACCCTCATTTTTGTTTTCTGACGGGTATTCAAAGCATAACCAGATTATTGCAATTGCACCTCGAGACAAAGAAAATAATACATTCACATGCCCCGCGGTACCTTTGCCTCTGCATGATGCCATTTAATGCGGTAATGCTCTCGCTACTTCTAGCGATGTATGATGTCAATGTTCTCGATGATTTGAGGAAGTCATGGAAATTTTTATGGATGACTTCACATGTTGTATGGGTCCAGCTTTGAACAATGTCCAACAACCTCGAAATAGAGATTTCCAAAGATGCAAGGGACAAATAGCTAGCACTAAATTGGGAAAAATGCCATTTCATGGTAAAGGATTTACTTATCAAAACCTCAGACCTCCTACAAATGCGAAAGCTGGATAAGGAGTTTCTTGGGGCATGCTGGATTTTACAGGAGATTCATCAAAGACTTCTCAAAAATAAACTGCACTAATTATGCGCATTATCGGGAGAAGGACAATACAAAGTTTAATTTTTGATGATTCCCTGTGAAGGCCGCCTTTGAAGAAATCAAGATCAGACGGGTCCAAGCACATATCATGGCTGCATCTAGAATGGGATCGGGGATTCAAATAATGTGGGCGTG
Source organism: Tetrastigma voinierianum (assembly GCA_016808115.1). Classification (NCBI taxonomy): domain Eukaryota; kingdom Viridiplantae; phylum Streptophyta; class Magnoliopsida; order Vitales; family Vitaceae; genus Tetrastigma; species Tetrastigma voinierianum. Next base: position 443,453 of record JAEQBH010000025.1, read on the forward strand.
ATCGTGAATAAACAGACAGCAAAGAAAAGAGAAAACATTGGGAGCCATATACTACATGCTTGGAAGGTGAACTTCAATGAAGGCAAAGAAATACTCCACAACCAAAAGGAGATAATATAGTGTTTGCTTGTGAGAAACTACAGCAGCTTACAGCATTTTGGGATCCTATGTTATAGTTCACACACCATGCGCCCATCAAATATCCGATGTCAAAAAAAGGAAGCTAAGCCAAGATCGATAAGGTGGGTGCAAGCACGCAAGAGTTTGATCCGGAAATTAAAGATAAAGGTGTGACAATGTGATAGCGCTGATCACTGGCCTGTGAGAAAGGAATGAAACAGAAAAGGAGGAGGCAGAATTAACAGAGAACTTCCTAGATGAACAGCTGTTTAAGGTGTCATTCCAACTTCCATGGTATGTCAAGATTTGTGACCATCGAAGCCAGGAGTAGTCTTCAGAATTCAAATACCAGTCGTAAAAGAAAGTTAGATCAGATAGTTAGGTAATACATCCGGGATGACCACCGCTATTTAAAAGAGGTGCTGACATGATTACCGAAGATGTGCCAGAGTGAACAATGTAAAATCTTGAATGAATGCCATGCATCACCATATGGGGGCATTTTTCCGAGAAAGAACAGCCTCACAAGATAATTTAACTGATTTTATCAGCCCACTATCTTCTCGTAGAGATTGTGTCAATGGGTCAAAAATTGTGTAGGAGGCCAAAAAGATTGGAAATATCAATGTTAAATGAAATGCCCCTAAAAAGGCATAATAGAAAATTTGATGTATGGGGAATAGGATTTTATGGGGACCATTCCACCATCATTTGAAACTGTGATATACTCGCCTGGCAAGGGATTATGCTCTAAATGGGTGGAAGAGTATTTGTCCAAGGAACGATGCTAACATAAATATAGAGTTTCTTACAAAAGAATATTTCTGAGCATTTGGAACACCTTAACTATCATTAGTGATGGGGAGTTTATTTGCAAAACAAAATATTTGGTAAACTCATGAGCGTGTATTGGATCAAGCATATAAGGAGTTCAGCTTATCATCCCCGCACTACGAATAAAAGCAGATTTCCAAACAGGAGATTAAAAGAATCCCGAAAAGACTCAAGAAGTTCAAGCAGAAGGATTGGTCTTCTCCCAAACTCTGATGATGCACTTCTCACTACGTGACTGTAAACTCCCATTGGAATGTCCCCATACGCAGTTGTTCGCAAACCATGCCACCACCTCGAACTGGAATACAAAGCTATGTGGGCCATCAAGAAGCTGAACTTGATTTTAAAACTCGCAAAGGAAGAGAGACCAAGCCTCCAACTCGAATGAATCGAAAGAATCGAGAAATGAAGCCTACTTGCATAAATGCTAGAATATACAAGGACAAAACAAAGAAATGGCATGATCGTGAGGATTCGAGAAAAGAGTTCAGAGTGCGAGAATGTGCTCTTTCTTTTAACTCCGTGCATTGGTTATTTCCAGGAAGCAAATCCAATGGAGTGGACTATTACGCAGTGTCAAGCACTACATTTGGAACAAAGAATATTAAAGACTGATGTCAAGATAATTGTCACTGGACAAAGATCAAGCATTATCAAAGCAGGAAAGAAAGGAAGAGCTCCTACTGTCTATTAAGAGAAAGAGTCAAAGCAGAAGTCCAAATTTAGAGAGACTAAAAATGGAGCATTTTGCGGAAGGCAATCCACACGCTTTGATTTTAATTATTTTTTTTAGTTTGTTATAATTTACAATTTGTGTGTTTAAATTTCTAATAGCTCATTGTGATTTTACTAATTTTTGATTTAAGATTAGGTAAAAGTTTTGCAGGATAATGAAGATTGAGCAAAAGATGTAGAATCAAATGGCTCAGGCGAGAAGTAACAACTTCCAGGACAACTCCAGCAATTCACAGGAAAGAGCTATTTGAAAAAGGGGAGCATTCTTTTCCTATACAAATTCTCGTGAAAATCAATAGTATACAGCTGCTCAATTGGTCGGTGGAAATGGTTTGGCCTGATGATGAGAATCATAATTAATCAAGAGGAAAAGTCATTCGCTCATTAAATTTCGAGGCAATTGCAGACTCAGGTCGCTACAAAAACTTATGTCGCCGGTCGTAAACTCAAGTCGCAAATGTAAGTCGATGTCGTGGACTCGGCCAAGCATCAAGGAAGAAAAGGCGGGGTCGCGATTTCAAAGGTTGCGTCGCGACAAATTGAAGTCGCTATTGAAATTGAAGTCAGCGACAGAACAATTCAGTCGCGACAAGAGTAATTCTTCAAAAGAGTGATGAGGTCGCGATAACTAACAATGTCATTAGATGCCCGATGTCGCACCGATGTCGCAAATTCTTAGGATGACTTGTCCTCCCACAGTTAACTATTGTCGCGACAAACAATATTATGTCGCGACATAAAAGAAAAGTTTGCCAGCTGGGCAGCTTTTAATTCTGCCCTAAATTTAATGACAGCACACAATAGCAGCATGAATTTAAGTCGCGACAAGCGCAAATAAATGAAATAATAAATAGCCCACAATAATAATCGACCGGCAGAATCGAGTGAAGAAACTCTTCATTATCATCTCCTTCCGTGAAGCAAATTCAACTTTTCATCTTCGCATCTTCCCTGGTTTTCGATTCTTGCAAACCCTAAATCCGAACTACTTCCTAAAACCTTCCGATTTCTCTAAATGGCCGAACCTTCGAACATCATCCCAAACTGAACGTAAAATCACGCAGGAGAGCACCAAACTCAGCGGAAGATCATCCGAACCCAATGGAGAATGTGCCGCCGAATGTACTAAGTCCAACCAGCTACTCAAAGAAATGCAGAGAAGGAAGGGAAAAGAAAGGCAAAGAAGAAAGAGGAGGACGAAGTCTCGTTCTGGGCAGTTCATTAATTGGAAGAAGCACTATGTCGGAAAGAGGCTCAGGAGAAAGGATCCAACCAACCGGCCTCCCCAGCTCAAGGAATTGATAGGAGCAAAGAAGGTGGAAAATTCGCAAACATCAAAGATCTCGGTTATGCAAAGAATGTTGGGAGAATTTTACTCCAAACTCAGAGGAGAAAGGAGAACTCTCGTTTTGTCGTAGGGCTCAAAATTATTACAGAGCAGATTCATAAATGAAATGTATGAACGGAGGGTCAAAACATGGATCCAAGTACAAGAAGACAGCGGCATACCCCAAATCGTGAAAAGATAAACTAGAAAGCCGATTTGACTCTAGCGCGAAATTCCGTGGTCGGGAAGCATGCAGAGAAAAAGATTATAAAATTGTGTAAGACCGACGGTAGTTAAGCAAAGGTATGGTTCTATTTTCTCGGCTGTTCCGTTCCTACAAGCATGTTTGCACAAGAAGAGAATTGCAGCCACCATTCTCTATGCCATACTAAAGGCCATAAGATTAATGGTCGGGGCTATTATTGAAACTCAATAACAAACATCAAGGAAATAAGAGGTCGATCCCACACCCAAAGAACTACTCACAAGGTTATGTATCGAGCTGGTGTGAAGGGAAGCAAGGTAAGAAATAAAGAGGCCCCAAAGCCTCACCATTAACCCCGACTGGGTACGGAGGCCAAGAAATCAAAAGGTTAAGTGGGTCATAGTGGAAGCGTATCTGAGATGAGGAGGAGAGTGCAAGACAAGAAGAGGACACCCCGATGGTTGAAACCAAGAAGAACAAAACTGTAAACACGCCTGGGCGGAACACTGGCCTTTGCAGAGGACATGCAGCGGCATTTAAAGAAGTCCTATAGATTTCACCACCCCCACCGTCGCCTCCACCAATAAGGAACAGTGGATTTCGAGAACCAGGACAAAGCCCCAGAGGAGCCCAGAAAATAATCAACAATGGAAATGCTCATTTCTATGCAGAAAGTTTGGAAGAAAGAGAAGATAAATGGAGCACTCAACGTAAATTGCAGGACGATGTGTATGAAGTCGAATTGAAAAGAAGAGATCAACAAGAGGCAGGAATCAACGTAGTGCCGAGGAAATGTATGAAGAAGAGTTGAAGAGAAAAGAGCGTAAATGGGGAAGAGGAGTTGAGCGTAAAGGAGTGCGAGCAGTATAAAAAGATCTTAGAGCACCAAGAAGAAAAAGTTCAAAAAGGAAATGGAGGAAAGAGATCGAGATCTACCAAAATCATACTTCAACCATGAATCATTCTACACACCGCGATGATCGAGACTCTCAACCCAAACTCATAAAAGAAAGGGATTCGAGCAAGAGGCCAAGACAAAGGAGCAGATCAAGGGGTTTAAATTTCTATATGTCATTATTACAGACTTCAGAAGAAGACGGCGACGTAGATAAAGTGCTTCATTTAATAATGATGCTTATGTAAGAAAATTGCCGAAAATTGGATTTGATTAACAACAATCTATCCAAATTTTTAGAGGTCATGACGTAAATGGAGCTGCATAATGAACAATATCATCAAAGGCAAGATGATCTCGAATAAGAAAGCTGATCTCACCAATGAACCGTTTATCAAGAACAAATAGAAAGTGGAAAAATGTCAAGAAGAAGTTAAGAGGATAAATGAAGTTCCCTAAGTTCAACCCCAACCTGCTACCCTTGATCTCGATCCCAAACATCTTTTTGTTCCTCCTCTAAAAGAAAAAATAGACCTCTCATTGATTTGTCAATCTCTCCTCATTCCTATCCCGTTGTTCTCAACATTTGCACATTCTCATGAATAAAATCGAAATTTGTTTGACGGTTTCCAAACAAATTGTGTTTACTTTTTGTTTAATTGCTAGAGGAATAATGTAGAATTTAGCTCAGGAAAGAAAATGCTGACATATCATAATATGAGCTAGTTGAGATAATTGATTAGATGATAGGATGAAACACAAATAATTGCAGAATAAGGGCAGAATGGCACATAATTGAATTGAAACACAAATTGCATAATTGACTTGAATTTAGTTGATAAGTCCAGGTTAAAGGGAAGTTATACAATTGAAGGAGCAAACATATTGGGTTTGAAGTATAAACAAGAAGTTAAAGAACTTGGTAGAACCCTTAGATAATGTAACCCTCAACAAATCAAGTGAGTTAAGGACATCCTGTGGTTATTCACGCTAACCAAAAGAAATCTGTAACTTGTTTGATTATTGATCAAGGCGAAATCCTAGGTAATACAACTAACAAGAGATGATGCAGGCCATCCTTGGCAGCTTGAGCCATTCTAGCCACCATTATGTATATGCTTCTGCATACACCTTAGTTCCTGAATTTGAGCCAAAACACTTCCTATCTTCAAAACAAGCAATTTGAAAATCCCAAGCCATCCTTTATAACTAATCCTCCAGTAAAGAACCTCTCGACACCAAGAACTCAAGGGGAGGGAGGAAGAGATAAAGTTTGGGGGAGTATATTTTTGGAGAACTAAAAGAGAAATACAGAAAAGGGTGAAGAAAGAAAAAAATCTAAAGCAGAAGGATACAACAGAAAAGAAAGCTTAAAGGAAGAAGTTTTGTCTTGTGGCCTAATTCTCTTGAACAATTAAGTTCTTAGGGGTGTTTCAACACCTAGTACCCTAATGCCAACTGGTATGGGAGCTACTAACCCAAAGTTCGCTAAGAGTGTTAGAAAGCCTAAAAAGACAGAACATTGCACTATTCCTGAATGGTTGCAGAGAAAAAGTTCCAACAATGAGAAGTACAAATGTGAAATTGGAACAAACAATTTTAAACAGAAGAAATCAAGAAGATTCCCTAAGGATGAAGTTTGGGGGAATCAAATAAAGAAGTTGTAAGGAAAAGGAAGGGGCAGCAAAGTAAGAAAGAAGAAAGAGTTTGGGTAATCTAACCTAAAAGTTCCATCCATCCTACCCATGACCCAAGCCTAACATTACAAGCCCGAAAAGACCTGAATATCTTGAAGGTTGATTTACCTACATTAGTGGAGATCAACATGATCAACAAGCATATGGAATTTTGAAAATCTTGAAAGGGATCAAACTATGAAGGACCTCGCAGGTTAACTCGACCACCAAGAAAAGTATAAGAAGACCAACCTACTCTTCACAGGATCAATCGAATTTGCACTATTTATAAAAAACAAACTCAACAAATTAGTTTTGTACACTGATTGAGTAGAAACTAACCTTCAATCGGACTTGAAGCTAGACATACAAGAAAAGAAATGCAATTATAGTCTTTCAATTAAATTGGTTATAACCGCAAACGTAACGTAAAAATGTCCTTTTGTTCGAGGACAAATCACCTTTTATTTTCTTTCGCTGGGACAAGCAAATTTTAAGCTCGGGGGAGTCGATGAGCTTAAAAGTCATCCATTTTCAGTCCATTTTTCCGATTGATTTTTATATAAAAAGAGTGATTTATGTTTAGAAATGAATAACTAACCAAACTCAAGCATGCAGCCAGGAATTCAAGAGAAAGAGGAATTTTTTCATAGCAAAGGAGCCAGAAGGTGGATGAGTATTAATGATAACTCGGGTCAAGGAGTTTGCAACAGAAAGGCGCACAAGGATCAAGGAATTTGATGTCGTGAAGCCTTGATAGCAATGAAAATTCATATCAAGGTCGCGACCACAAAACCCCAGTCGCAACAGAAGAGTAATGGAAGGCAAAAAGAGTTGGGCGCGATAGAAACTCCAAGTCATGCAACAATGAATTGATGAAGAAGAAGAATTGCAGTCGCAACATCCCTTTGAGGTCGCGACAGAATTAAACCCAATACAGCTGACGGGCGAGGCCGACATCACCGGTCGCTGACATTTGGAAGAGGTCGCGACATTTGGAAGAGGTCGCGACATCAACACAGAATCAGGTTAGCCACGACATCGCCAGGTAAAGAAAAGAAGGTCGTGGACATCATTCATTGTCGCGACGCCGCTTGTAATCGAAAAGAAGGTAAAGACAACACCTAGTCGCCGCGAACATCAATCGAGAAGACCTTGAGGTCGCTGACATCATTAAATCGCGACAAATGTAAGCAAGGGAATGTGAGGTCGCGACAACAGTCAGAGGTCGCGACATCCGCTGCACAGACCAGAAGGTCGCGACATCATACAGTAGTCGCGACATCAAATACAAAGAGTTAAGGTCGCGACAACAAGAAGCGGTCGCGACACCAGAAGCTAGAAAGCAGGTCATGGCTAAGGTCGACATCAATTGCACAACTAAGGTCAGCGACGTCATTCAAATTGCCGCGACATCGCACATAGTAACGCAAGGTCGCGACATCATTTAGCCGCGCACAACAATCCCAAGAGATAATGAATACAAGTCACGACCAAACAAAGCCTTCCGCGATATAACTGGAGACAACGGCGTCGCGACAAAGAATCATGTCGCGACATCAACAACCCATCGCGCTTAACCTAAGTCCAAAAAGAGGTGCATCGAAATTAGGGTCCAACTTCAGAACCCTAAATACGCTAAGAATCAAGCATCAAGGAACGCAATTTTTGGCGACTTTGAAAGAGAGATCCGGGAAAGGTCAAGGCTCCTCGTATTTTAATTTTCTTTGTTTTGCTTTTATTTTTAGATTAGTTTGTTCTTTATTTCAAATTCGATCCGAACGTTAGCTGCTAAAATTTAACAATGCGTAATTCTATTTTCCTCAAATTAATGCCCGTTGTTTAAATTTCGACAAATTTTGGAATTCGAACTACCAATTGCCTATTTACAAGCTAAGCTTTCTTGATCGTAAGAAGCTATTGTATGGTGTAACTAAAGGATTTAGAAACCCAGCCTATCAATCGACGCTATTGTCGAAATTATCTTTCCCGCACTTTATTCATTAATGCCGAACTCGCCTTTGTAACCTTCGTTTGTCTTGTGTATTTTTCTGTTATTGATCCTAATATCGCTTGTCTCATACCCATTAATCCGGATTGCCTCAAGCTCGATTTCCAGGAGGCCCTCTCGAGTGACACAGAAGGCATTCCCGATGGGATGAACAATTTCAAGGTATGTTAACCCATATTGTTGATCTAGTGTGCTCTGTGAAATTAACCGATAAATCCTCTTCTCACTTGGGAGACGAATGGCTTTATCAATTTAAGCTGCGTAGAGTTTCCGCCGATTCGAATAGTGAATTCAACTCGTAGATAAGCAAAGATCTAATCAAGGAAAGAATGAGCTATTCTAATTTTGAGGAAGAGAAACCGCATAGTAAACCCATGCAATGACTTAATCTTAGGGAGCTAAGGTTTGAGTGTACCCATGCTGTGGGGTATGAAGCATTGAGAAAGAAAATACCTGTGAATAAGGCAACCCGTATTAAAAGTAGTTATCTAACACTCGGGCCTTCTCGAGAGAAACAAGAAGATTAGATAATGAACGTGGGGTTTGGAGAGATCCAACCCGCATCTATCATATTCCTTGGACTAGTTTTTAAATTCAGGGTTCATTAAGCAACGACGCACAATTCACAGGAATTGATGTTTCACAATAGCTGTATTTCAATGCTCCCTTTAAAAGATAACTGTTCAGTCTAAATTTGTAATTTTATTATTTCATTATTCAATTCATTTGTTATTAATTAAATTCTTTTTAGTTTTCATTATTTTAAGGCTTTCAAAACTGATTCCAATTGTTTATCAGAGTCCAAATAGTATGTAGGATTGAGCAGTTGTGGTAGCTGGTTTCGGGAATTCTTAAGATCTCTGTGGATCGATATCCGGGATCACCCTTAAATCCAATTTACTACTTGTTCGACCGTGCACTTGCGTAAAAGATAAATGTGGATCAAAAACCACTAAAAAAAAATGATTTATTCTAATGAAAATGCTCTTAATGAATACAAGAAGCCAAGGAACATAATGTACAAGTTGGCTGCAAATCGCCGGGGATTAGATAATAACTTTGGTGATAACGCTATAAATTTGCGTATGTTTTGATCCATGTCACCAAGAAAGGGGCAAACAAGTTTTTGGCGCCGTTGCCGGGGATTAGACAATAGTCCTTTGGTAATAGTGTCATAAATTTGTATATGTATTTTGGTCACAAAAACATCGATACAAATACTTTCTTATCTCGAGGACTGTAGAACAAACCTCCCCTCGTGCCTTTGGGGTAACCAACAACGTAAATACTGCTCGCGGCCATAGCTTCCCGCCTTCTTTCAAAGACGCAGGCCGGACACCCCATATACGGATATGACGTAAACTGGGTTTACGACCACTCCATAACTCTAAGGGTGTGTGTTGATAGACTTCGAGGAACTACTAAAATGTATACCGCAGCTTATACAAGATATCCCCGTAATGATAGTGGCAATGAGGAGTAGCTCATCATGCACCTAACCATGTCAAGCATTGTTCGATTTCTTCTTCTCGCCACGCCGTTCGCTAGGGTGTTCCGTGCCGGAGTCAGATACAATGCCATGCTCAATTAGGTGATCCTCGAACTCGTGATCGCGGTATTCACTCTCGACCCGATCAAGGCACACACGATTTACCTAGCCGTCTTCGCCTTCCTCTAGGAAATTCTTTAAACTTTCCAAAAGTTTCGCATTTCCTTTGCATTAGGTAAACATACCGCACTTCCAGAATAGTCGCCAATGAAAGTGACGAAGTATTCTTAATCGCCCTGTTGACATTCGGGAGGTCCGCACATCCGAATGTACAAGTTCAAGTGGTTCTTGTCTTTTAAAAAGCCCTTTTGTCGAAAGATCTCTTAGTCATTTTGCCTTCCAGATAGGATTCACAGACTGGAAGATTGCCAACTTTTAGCTCTTTTAAAGGACCATCCTTTACCAGTCTGTTAATCCTATCCAGGCTTATATGTCCTAACCTCAAAAAGCTATAGGTACGTGTCATTATCAAGAATCTTTGCTTGGTGCTTAGGATGTTCTAATTTCTAAATAGTTCGTTATGAGCTGCTCGCTTATTTGGCCTTAAATGTAAAGCCTTATATTCATTATTTGTATGACAAAATGTTTAAACCATTTTCGAAATAACACCGATTATTATAAAATGAAACAAGAACAATTGTTCATACAACTTAGAAACTCGAAATCAAATTTCTCCCGAATCCGTGAATGCACAAACATTGTTCAAAAACAAGAAATTTATTCCCTAATTCTAAACGTACGCCCCATCGTGAATCGGCCGACATCGTCGGCCCCATTTCCGACTACCATCGAGTACTCCCCATTAGCAAGCTCCCTGGAAGAACTAAGCATCTTCAAAGCAAGAACAAATATGGTTAGTGGACCAATCAATTATCCGTAGATTGACTATCAACTTCCACTCAAATTGGCTTCTAAAACCAAGAAATCAAATTCTACCTTCTTTTTCTCCTTCTCGCCGGAGATACTTGTTACGCTCTTCCAATGCCCATCGACTCCACGCTGGAAACATTTTCCTTTTGGGTTTCTTTTCTTGAGCCCTTCATCGCTGCTTTGGGAGCAAACTCGCTTCTTCTTTGGTCTTCGCAGAGGCACTCTTATTGTTTTTCTTCTTCTTATTGTTAGAAGAGGATGAGGCCTGTTTCAAAGAACATTTGCTTCAAATTAGTCCTCGTCTTCGAGATGGCCCCTCAAGGTTTGGAAAATTCATTCAAAGAACTGGTTACATTGTAGTCCGGGCCTTGTTCATAACATAGTTGCCGGGTGAATTGAAGGAAATCAAAGTGAGTGAATCCAAGATATACTAACTTGGGTGCGCTTTATCTATTATGGCCCCGTGCGCCTCGGGCCTCATTTATATGATTACCTGTGTTCAGAACATGGTCACGAACAGGAGTACCTTTACTCATCTTCGCGTTCATGTACTTTCTAGTAGCTTCATGACGCGACTGTTCGGATTGTTTCCCCAACATGTTTTGGAGGGAATCCATAATCTCAATGGCAGTTTCCATCCTTCATGTTTGAAATTAAGCACGCCCGAATATGCCGGCTAGCATATAAGCCCGGCTTTGCTATCGGGCTTGAACTAACGCTCATATGGTTCTCAGACACCACGAGCGGCATTGGCCGCAGGTTCTCGCAGACCATTCCCGAGAACAAATCTATTGTTCTCAAGCACTTCAAAGACGATATTAACATTACTTTTCCATGGCAAAAATTATCACGGCTAAGGATTCATTCGGCGAGTAAAGCAATTACGGGTTTGAGGCGTACATTATTGTTGAAATTAATTAAATAAAAACGTATTTATTACAAACAGCAGAAGAAACATCAAATATATTTTGGAATAGTAAACGTGATGCATGAATGCATAGAAATTAAAACACATAAACAAAAATACTACCTAAGGTAAGTTAACCTACAATTAATATGCCGTAGGTAGGTCATACTAATTATAAATTAAATTTGAGACTATTCAAATTAATAAATGAGACTCAAAATACTCATATTTCTCATTTATTAACTACCTTTATTCTCGTCAAGATATACAATTAACCTCAAGCTTCATTGTATCTTTCTTATGTGACCCATCAAGCCGTGTTCTAATAACTTAACCCAAGATTGTCGCGTAAGGTAGGTCAATCTTGAATACATCATCCAAAAACCCCACTCAAAGGAAGTGCAACGATGATATTAGCCTGTGTGGACACCTCCATAGGAGGATCGTAATCAAGGTGTCACTAGGCTTCACCTAAACCTCACTGTTGACTAACGATCGTAAACCGTAGGGGCACATTGTCACATGCCCTTTCTCCCACTCAATATTTTAAACTTATGTGTTTTCTAGTTATAAAACATCATATGTTTTATAATCCTAGGCAAATTATTATATCCTATATAATTAATTACTAGGTTATAAGAGAATCTAATTATTAAATTAAATAGGCGTATAGAGTTCAATCTAATCGACTCTAGGCTTATTAGTTAAAACTAATCCACCTAATCAAGCCTAAATCCGCCTTAGGTAAACCTAGCTCTATAGTGCAAAGGGCCCACTAACTAACTTTAAGTTCAAAACATATTTGGGCCTATTGTTTATTTACTCATCTTTTTAACAAAATCAATCATTTTTTATTAAAATTGAATAATCTAGGTTACACGGGCCTAACTATTAACCACGCAAGCCCAAATTAAATTAAATTGGAAATTACCAAGTTTAACTATTAAACTATATCAATTATTTAATTTATTATTCAACGGCAAATAAACAAACATTCCTAGTAGAACATGTTTCTAAAGGATAGTATGCATGATACAATATGGTGGGCATTCATGTATGACATGTTATATGCATGGGCATGTTATCCGAATTGCATCTCATACATTTGATAACATAAAGTAAATAAATAAATAAAAGCGGGCCGGGTGTTTTGGGTATTTCTAATAATTACAACCTTGAAAATAATGAAAAAATATTTAAATTACATAATGGGCTTCTTGCAATTACATAATTCCCAAAGCTGCTCCATCTTCATGTCCAAGCCCGTTGTGTAATTTCCGGTCCACCAAGAATACAAAAAAAAAAAAAAATTACAAAAAAAATCCTATGCCATTAATGGCTTACACAAGATCTAGAGAAAATAAGAAAACCTAACCCAAAAACACCATATAATTAACGACCCTCATCCATCCATCACACAAACACAAATAATCACATTAAAATATGCAAGAATGCCCACTCATGCATGAATCAAGAAAACAATTTTCTAAACACAATAAAAATATATTAATATGCATTCATATGGACTCGTCTGATAATCGGGCTTTAGGTGATCTTCAGCCTCTCTAATCCCAAAAGCTAGCTCACGAGATGAGGCTTTCTCACACTTATAAACTCATCACCAACCCCTTCCACACAACCGATCGCGATAACCTCAACATTTACCCTCTTGCATAAGGACATCCGATTCATTTAACGGCGTCGCTCGAAGATCACATATTCTTTACTCATGTTAGCTTCGAGTAAGAACCTGAGCCTCTGCTAAAAATGCTTTCAACTCTTCAAAACTAGCTTTACACTTTTCACTCCACTCAAATCTCACATTCTTTTGGAGTAATCTCGTCATCAGGGCCGCAGTCATCCAAAACCCCTTAACGAACCTTCTGTAGTAACATGTTAAGCCTAGGAAGCTACAAACTTCTGTGACACTTCTAGGTGGTTTCCATTCAAGAATCACTTCTATCTTCCTTAGATCCACCCTAATTCATTCTTTCGATACAATCTGTCCAAGAAAGGACACTTCTTTCAACCAAAATTCACACTTACTCATTTTTGCATACACATGTTCCTTTCTCAAGGTTTCTAACACTACCCAAAGGTGTGTATTTCCCGATCCTTCAAATACATAAGGATGTCATCTATAAACACCACGACAAACCGATCTAAAAATGGTCAAAAAACATGGCTCATTAAGTCAATGAAAGTTGTTGGGGCATTTGTCAACCCAAACGGCATTACAAGGAACTCGTAATGTCCATACTGCGTTCTAAACGTCATCTTATTCACATCTGCATCCTTAATCCTTAATCGAGCGATACCCGTAACGTAGGTCGATTCTTTTAAATACAATTCGCACCTTTTCAATTGGTCGAACACGCTAATAATTCTAGGTAACTGATACTTGTTCTTCATCAAGCATTTTGTTCGCTTGCTCTTTATAATCAACACACAACCGGGCGGTACCGCTCTTTCTTAACAAAGAGCATTGGAGCTCCCCATGGTGATACACTCAAACGAATAAATCCCTTCTCTAATAATTCTTGCAATTGAAGCTTCAACTCTTTTAACTCCACCGGAGCCATTCTATACTGTGTAATGGATGCCGAAGCGGCACCTGGAACAACGTCAATTGCGAACTCAATTTCCCTCCGTGGAAGCAATCCTAGCAACTCCTCCGGAAACATGTCCGAATAATCACAAACTGTAGGGATGTCTGAAGTACCAGGTTCTGCCTCTTCCGAATCAACCACATATGCCAAGTAGGTTTCACACCCTTTCCAAACCATCGTTCTAGCAGTAGCAGCGGATATCACATTAGAAAGGTGGTTTGACCTTTCGCCGATAAAAGTTACTTCCTCACCACTCGGTGTTCTCAAAGTTACTCGCTTCATTCTACAATCAACCATCACTTGGTGACGGAACAACCAATCCATCCCTAATATCCATCAAACTCTTCGAGTGATAACTAGTTCAAGTCTCCCGGAAACTCATACTCTTGTATTCTGATGGGACAATCTCTATAAACTCTATTCACTACGACACTATGCCTGATCGGGTTTGTTACCAAGATATCATGCTTGATTTCACTCTTCGGAAAACTACCCAAACTAAGAATGGAAGTACAAACATAAGAATGGGTTGACCCTGGGTCTATAAGTGCATGTACAATAGTATCAAAGATATTGAAATTACCAACTATAACATCTGGGGCATCTTTATCTTCAACGGCCTTCATTGCATACCCTTAGCTACAGGACATAACCTGTCGCTTGCTGGCTTTGTCAATGCTCTCGAGCGCTCGCACAACACTCTTGTTGTCCTTACTTCCCTTCTGTACTGCTGAAACTATACCCCTAGTCTGGGGTGCTGTGAAACAACGGGCTCTAGAACAATCTTTTACTTTGTGCTCATTGGATCCACAAACCAAACAAGCACCTGTTAGTCTCCAACAATCCTTTATGTCTCCTCCCACACCGTGCACAGAGAGCTAACTCAGAATAATCCCACACTAGCTATTGTTGGTACTGGTAGTTTTGAGCTGGTCTCTTATAGTGTGAGGGTCGACTAGAAACCCCAGAGACTCCTAAATTTCTTATTCGTGTCGATACAAACTTACTGACTGTATTTTTCACCCCTCGCCTTCTTTCTTCCCCTCTCTCACACTCTTTCTTTACCCTTTCAACATTTAAATCACATGTCACAATCTTAGAGTAATCATCATGGCCAAATCCTGTGACATAGGCCCGAATATAGTCAACTAAGCCGTCCTCAAACTTATGACACTTTTCTTCCTCTGTAACTAGCATCTCTGAAGCATACTTGCTCAACCGAGCAATCTTTGAGTACTGGCTACACTCATTTGCCTCTGCTTCAAATTATATAACTCTCTTCTCATATTGCTAAGATAGATTCGACCCACATATTGCTTTCTAAATTCTTCTGTGAAAAACTCTCATGTAATATTTTCCTGAGAGTTCTAGTCTACGTATTAATCTACGCTAATCGTAAGCCATCTTTATGAGCGAGATTGCACACTCTAAATTTCTCTAGTGTAAATGCATTTGTCGGGCATTCTTCTTGTTTTTTTTTTAGCCGATTTTCCGCTATGGATGGTTCACATCTTTCTTCCAAGAAAATCTGCGGTCTTATTTTATTTTTCTCAATTGTCAGTCTCAATGAGGGACAACTTTGACTGCTGTATCGCTTTTGCAATGCTCGGGAAACATTTGTTGGAGGATATCAACAGTACCTCCTACGGCTTGTCCCTACTAATGTATCGATGGAGCATGGGATGCTTGCCTACCATCTGCACTAACAGGACTATTTGGGCGACTCCTCGAGTCACCACTGACCCTATTGGGGCCTAAACTTTCCATTCTTAACCTATTAAGACCAACAAGATCCGCATCAAAATCATGTCATCCTTTATATGCAAATGCAATGCATGTCACACATAATTCAAAGTCAATTCATAGAATCGCCTAAACCTAGGCTCTAATGCAAAAATAAATTGTCGCGCCCCAAACCCGACCCGACTCAACCCAACAGCTAGACTGGACCCGAGGACGCGGACCACTAAATCCATATATCTGTAAAACACATTTCATATACTCATTTTCGATAGAATATTTAATATCCATTTAATCATATTTATTTATGTGAATATGATTGCTTCGTCTATTTCGTGTGTTGATATTATTCCCAAGCGTAGGAACTGATGTTGTCAAGCATTATAATACTATGGAAGTCCACAAGGAGTGGTTTCCTAGATGATCCTTAGGGATTTCTATCTAATGAATGTGTGATTAAAGTAAAATCTAGGGGGTTTTGATAGATTGATTTATTAACCGATTAACTTAGACTATTGTAAAACTAGAAGGGCGAATGATAGGATCCTAAGGTTTCCGCTCACCACCAACTAGGTAACACCCACATCTCACTTACAATCTCATCTAGGAGCCATTGATGAATGGTCTTTGATGGGGAATTTAACTTTAAAAGCTTTTGTAAGACAAAGAATAATTGAACAATACCAACGCTTGCTCAGACGATTTGTTTGGACTCTAAGTTTGCATTTGAGATCAAGCACAACGTGTACCAAGAATCTCTCGTTCACACGTTGTCAAGAAGATGCCAAACTAAGGTTTTATAAGAATTTTTGCAAGTGTTTAATATCATACAAATCTCATTGAAGCACAAAAGAGGGATTGAAGGCTGTTACCTTGAATGGGGTGAGTTTCCACTGTTAGAACCCTACCATGGAGGTTCAGAACTTCATTAAAGCTGAGAATTGATTCATAATTGCTGGAACACTAATAGTAAACGAGAATTGAGAAATAACACTTCAATTGCAAGGTTGAGATATCAAAAAGCGCAAAGTCTCTTAATGAACACCAAGTTATAAAACCAACTGAAAGATTACAAATGCTTAAAAAACTCAAAATCAGAAGAAAACTCACTACTCTACTCTAGGAAGCCCTAGAAAAATATGAGAAAACACTCCAAAGGTTAGAGCCAAAACCCTAGAATCCGAACTCCCTCTATTATGCCCTAAAGTGGGCTTAAAATATTAACTCTACAGATCTCAAGTGGGGATCGAAAAGACGAGCGTGCCTCTTGCACCAAGATCGTAAATTCCACTAACTCGCAGCAAGATCGCATGTTAGTAACGGCATTTGCTTAGTGTGGTACCGGTACCAAAAGTGCACTAATACTCCAACAACCTTTGGGTACCGGTACCACTATATTTGGTACTAGCACCACTACTCCAATCGCTTCACCGCAGCGGGTACACCGTGGTACCAATTGGTGTGGCATGTGCACCATCGCCTACGCTGTTCTCTTCACTTTAGAACTTACTCTGGGCCTCTCGACAAAGGCTTTATAATCACATCATGATCTACGCTGTTTTCTGAACTAAATCATGCATTTAAAAATGTATGGGATATCAAACACCTCAGACATAAAAAACGTGAGAAAAGGTCAAAAGCACCTATTCTACACAAAATGAAAGCAAAACATGAGCTAAGAGCCTTAAAACCCTATATAATTGTCGCACTTTTATGTATCCAACAATGATATCACTACTTATTCACATTCATTACTATAAGAAGTATGCATTATATCTTTTCAAGAGGGCTCATTACTATACTTTAGTATAACATTTATACAAAACGGCATTTCCATGCCATTTCCAAATCATTTACAAAATATTTTTCAGAGTTCACCTCCTATCTTTGAAAATCCACCATGTAAAGTACATTCCATGATAAAAAAAATTAAAAATATAATATTCTTATGAAGATCTTTACATTGTATTGAAATCACTATTGGAAAGGGCATGGAAATGTCGTTTTGTATAAATATTGTACTAAAGTATAGTTATTACGGGCCCTCTTGAAAAAATATATACTTCTTATAGTAATGAATGTGAATAAGTAGTGATATCATATTCACATATATAAATATGATTAAATGGATATTAAATATTCTATCGAAAAATGAGTAAATGAGTGTTTACGATAAATGAATTTAGTGGTTTGCGTCCCTGTCCGGGCCCAGCTTAACGGAAAGGTCGAGTCTCGGGGCGGAGGTTTGTGGATGAAAGGCTACTAAATTCTAGCCAAGTACCCAAGGCTGATCAGAATTCTTTCCAAACCTTGACGAAACCGTGGATCGCGACAGGGACACTGGCTTGATAGTGGAACCCATGCAACCGAACTATCTTGCCTACATACAACTCCGCTAACCGATCCATGGAATAGTCAAGTCGAACTGGTAAGAAGTGAGCAGACTTTGTGAGTTTGTCTACGATTACCCAAACTACATCATGTTTTCTTTGGGTGAGGAGAAAACCGGATACAAATTCCATAGTAATGTTGTCCCACTTCCATTGTTTAACCGAATGGATTTGAACAAACTGCACGATACTTGATGTTCGGGGCCTTTACTTGTCACAAGTCGTTTATTTGGATACATACTATAATATATCATTTTTCATCCCTCACCACCAGTAGTACTGTTTCAAATCCTGGTACATCTTGTTACATCCAGGATGCATGGTGAAAACAGTATTGTGACTTTCAAACATCAATTTCTTTTTCAATTCCTGGACATTCGGTACACATAATCTGCTCTTGTAATACCAACCTCCATCATCTTTTATATAATAGTCAGCCTTGTCTCCATTGGTCAATTAATCAGAGCCATTTGTTGCAATCCAACATCATTTTCCGAGCATTTATTATCATCCGCTTCAAATCGTATAACTCTAATTGAGCTAACAGTTCCATCGATGCAAATCTCCATGCAACGTTGTTTCTGCTGACAAAACAAAATTTGTTTACTTAGTGTCTACCACCACATTAGCTTTTCTAGGGTGGTAATCAATTATGCAATCATAGTCCTTGAACAATTCTAGCCATCGACATTGCCTCAAGTTCATTTCCTTTTGAGTTAACAGATACTTAAGACTCTTATGATTTGTAAAGATTCTACATTTTTCACCATATAAATAATGTCGCCATATTTTCAAAGCGAACACTACCGCTGCCAACTCCAAATCATGTGTGGGATAATTTTGCTCATGTGGTTTCATCTGTCTAGAGGCATATGTCACTACTTTTCCATATTTCATCAATACACATCCCAAGCCTATCTTTTAGGCATCACTATACAAAGCATGTTCTCTGCCCGAAGTAGGCTGAGTTAACACTGGTGCTTCAATCAATATTTTCTTTAACTATTCAAAACTTGACTGACACTTGTCATCCCATTCAAACTTCACCCTTTTCGAAGTAACTTAGTAAGTGTAGATTCTATGACGGGAATCCTTTTACAAACTATCAGTAATACCCAGCAAGACCCAAGAAACTTTTCACCCCTGTTACATTTCGAGGTGGTTTCAAACTTACAATTACTTTAATCTTCATAGGGTCCACTCTTATACCCTTTTCAAACACAATATGGCCTAGGAATGACACTTCCTTAAGCCAAAAATCACATTTACTTAACTTTGCAAACAACTTTTTCTCTCTCAAGATCTGCAACACAATTCTCAAATGTTGTTCATGTTCTTATGTATCCTTAGAATACACCAAAATATCATCTATGAATACCACTACAAACTGAATACCTTATTCATCAAGTCCATGAATGTGGTCAGTGCATAAGTCAACCCAAATGGCATTATTAAAAACTCATAATGACCATATCAAGTTCTAAAGGCTGTTTTCAGGACATCAACATCTTTCACTCGAAGTTGATAATATCCTGATCGTAAGTCTATCTTAGAAAAGACACTTGCCCCTTTCAACTGATTGAAAATATCTTCCATTATCGACAAAAGATATTTATTCTTTACTGTTACCTTATTTATTTATCGATAATCAATGCACATCCGGAGAGTGCCATCTTTCTTTTTGACAAACAAAACTAGCGCACCCTAGGGGGAAACACTAGGTCGGACGAATCCCTTGTCCAATAATTCTTGAAGTTGAGTCTTCAACTCTTTTAATTTAGTCAGCTTACATTGGGTGCCCTAGAAATAGAACTGTCCTGCAGAACCGATAACCGCATCTACTATCTCGGGAGTGGTAAACCCAACAATTCCTGGGGAAACACATTAGAGAATTCCTTTATCACTAGAATATTTTCTAGATTTATCTGTCTTCTCTGGGAGTCAAGTACCAAAGGCAAAAAGGCTTCACAACCTTTTCTAAGAAAAGGTCGAGCTTGCATAGCTGAAATTACATTTGACATTGGTCTAGATCGAATACCTTCTACAGTTACCTATGATAAGTCATAACATTTAAGCACTACTGTTTTCTTATCACAATCAACTATAACCCAATGTTTGGATAACCAATCCATGCCTAAAATCAAATCAAACTCATGAAAAGTCAAAGCAATCAGATAAACTGAAAATTCCCTATCATGGACCATTAGGGACAGCTCTTATACACTCCTGCTGATTCTAAATATTGCACCTGTGAGGATTGGTAAACACGGTGTCATATGCTAAAGGTCTCACGATGGTACTTACCAATTGTTCAATGCATATATAGGAATGTGTAGAACTAGGATCTATCAAAGCATGTACCCATTGTTATAAAGAGTGAACATCCCACACCCCCTGTGCATCTTGATCTTTATGAGCTCACATAGCATAAGCTCGTTGATCAGAGAAGGCGACGATTATTTTTGAAGCAACATTTTCCTTGTTGCCTTTAACTACTTCCTGACCTCTATCTCTATCACTAATTGAGTGGAGCTACATTTGACTTCATTGGCTACTCGAGGATTTCTAGAACTCCGCATCCTCACTAACGCTTGTTAAGGTGGCTGAAGCCCCACATCTAAACAACCCCTAGTTATCCATCTAAGTGCTCCATGATGTTTAAGTGAGACAAGGCGTACTTAGCCTTATCTGTCTTATTGAAATGCCTTTACCTAACCCTATGTCATAATAGACCTTGTCTCCCAACTCGTAGTGTAACCTCAGACCGAATCCTCTTAAGACTCTCTAAATTCCTTTTGTAATCGGGAAGATGAACCACCTCTAGAGAATTTTCTCTCCCGATTTCTTTCTTGATTCTTAATTTCGGATTTCTCAATTTTCATAGCTACTTGCACCAGGTGATAGAAATTCACCACTTGCAATGATGTAACAACCATGAGATACCTTTTTATAGACTCCTTTAGGCCATCCTAAAACTGTCTACATCGGAAAGTTTCAGTAAGGACTAGTTCTGATGCATACTTACAAAGGCGGCTAAATTCATTCTCATACTCCACCACTGTCAGATTTCCCTGTTCCACATTCAGGAATTGCTTCCACTTGGTCTCTTTATAGTCACCAGTGACATACTTTGTCTAAAACACTTGGACAAAGAAGTCCCATGAAATTGGGTTTGGAAGCAGTGGATTTCTTAAGACTAACTTTCACCAATCATAAGATGCACCTTGCAGTAGTGAGACTGCACATTTGGCCATTTGTTTAGGTGGACATTTTACTGCTCAGCCCTTTTCACCTCTCAGCCAAAACTCAAATTTTTATTAGACTCTTCCAAACTTGTACCATGGAATTCTTCTACTCTATGCTTTCTTACCAAATCAATCAGAGCTCAAGGGGCCATGAGTCGATCTAAGACCCTTGCCATATCCTAAGAAATTTTTAACAACTCTTCAGTTGAAGCATGTTCACTTAGTCAATCTGCATTTGGGACTAGAGACTGATGGATCAAGATCCATAGGATTGACGCTTTCAATTGTTTCCTCCACAGCTTCCTGGGATTGATCCATTCTAGACAATATAAAAAACAAGGACATCTGCATTAGGCTAACACAATACTATGTAGGTACATTTTTAACCTAATAAGTTTTCCAGAAACGCTTAAACCTAGACTCTGATACCACTAAATCTGTAACGCTCCATACCCCGCCTAGGCGGACGATGGGACGCCACACAGACTCCTTAAGCTGATTTTTTTACATTGGTGGGCCCATTTCGATCATATTTTCATAATTACATAAACTTATAAAATTACTACCGTAGTGGTGTTTAAATGTTCTTGTACATATACTCTTGAGTCTCATTTACTTGTACTTACACAAGTTCCACTAGTACAAATTTTACATTTACATTACAAAATAGAGTCAAAGACCTACATATGGTGAACTCCTATTGTTGTGTTTGCCCTGGAAAATGCGGAATGCTTCGGATGTCCTCTTCATTACCTACACGGATGAAACACCCGTATTAAGCTTATAGCTTAGTGGGAAAAAAGATAACATATATGACCATAGTAGTGGTCCATAATTACAATATACAAATTCAACAGTTCATATATCAGATTTTCCATATCTTCCGTAGGAGTGCAGAACATAAATCTTATACAGAGGGTACCCGTAGGAGTGCAGAACATAAATCTTATACAGAGGGTACCCGTAGGTACACTACAGAACAAAACTGATTACTTATGATCTCGTATAATTATTTCCATATATCACATTATTCATATTCTTATCATATAAATGTTTGTCCGTATAGATCAGAAATAATGAATAAGAGAGACACAGCATAATAGGTGTAACACCCCGAATTAGACCCTAGTAGTTTTATTACAGTTTTATAGTATAAGAAAAGTAAAATTTGTATTTTCCGGAATTTAATTGTTAAGAGTGAAAAAGGATAAAGTCGGGATTAATACAAAAGCCAAGGTTAAAATGGTAATTTATAAAATAAGGACCCAAGGGTCATAACACAAGAAGATCATATGCTAAGTTAGAAATTGAATAAGTTGATTTGCAAATAGATTGAATAGGAAGGACCAAATGGAAAAAAAAAAAAGGAAAGTTAGGCCAAAATGGTATAAGACCAAACATGGTCTTAGAGAGAAGGGGAGATTGTTCTCTCATTTTGGCTAGGGTTTACGGTGGAGAAAGAGAGAAGAGAAGAAGAGAAGAAGAAGTAGGAAGAAAGAAGAAGAGAAAAAGAAGAAATCTAGGTTTGGAAGTTTGGAATTCATGTTTGGAAATTTCTTATTCATGTTTGGAACTTTGGTTTGGAACTTTTGTATATATTTGTTGATTAGGAAACCCTCATAGCTCTCTCTTTGCCTATGATTGGGGTTTGAAGAACCCTATCTCTATATAAAAGTGATTTATGTTGATTCTAGTTCGGTTTTGTGGTTGGTTTTGAGATGGGTTAGTTTTGATTGGAAGATCTCATGTGAAAATGGCTAGAACTGGCCATTTTTGCATAAATCCCAGGTGAGTATCGGTACTGAAAGTTGAGTACGAATTGCTCCGTAGTTTTAACCGCGATCTTAGGTACTCAAAGTTGCTTTAGTCAGGTATTAGTGTCAGTCTTAAGGCAATCTTAGGTACTCAAAGTGATTTAAGGTCGGATGATGTTAAGTCTTAGATACTCAAAGTGGTTTAAGATCACAGAGGATGTTAGGCCCGAATCTGAATTAGTGCAGATCTTTGCAACCTTGTTTTATCCTGTTCGTTTGTCAATTCGAACGAAAGACGATGCATGCACAAAGTCGACCGCCTTAGTGATCTAGTCGTTGAAGCGAACATTGTTTCTTGCCACTTGTTGATAATGTAATTAAGAATGATATAACAAACTCATTAGCACATATAATTGTATGCGGCAAGACCGAATAGTGAATGAATAGGCATCTACGTCGGTCTTGACACTCCTACTAGTGCTGCGGCACTTTTGTTACATGGGCAGGCATGTCTACGATTAATTAGCCGGCATACGCTGAAATCTTCTGACATTTTTTGTTCTCGTGGGTAGGCATGTCTCTGATCAATGTTTTGGAACTCTTGTTAATGCTACGACACTTCTATTACGTGGACAAGCACGTCTTTGATAAGTGCTTCGGCACTCCTACTAGTGTTGAGCTTTTCTATTACGTGGCGGGCCGTCTCTCATGATGCCAGCGCTCATGCGGTGCTACGGTACCTTACGGTATGTGAAGCGAACACGTCTGCATTGATCTTGTACCATACCTTTAGATTTACTATTGTGTTGTGTTCCTCTCATTCATTGTTACAAGTCTATGCAGGAAAATACATATATGTTGTCTATCTGAATAATATGACATAGGCAAACATTTATATGATAAGAATCTGAAAAATGAATAAGAAGAAAGCATAAGAAATCAGTTATGTTCTGTAATGTACCCCCGGGTACCTTATGTACAAGATCTCTGTCTGAACTCTTACGGGAGATATGAAATTTCGTTTTAAGAATAATGTTATATGAAAACTCTGTTATAGAATTCTGTTATACGTAAACTCTAACATATAAGAATTATGTTATATGCATCCACAGTAAATGTGGACTGCAGTGGTCGTGGTTATTATCTGTTTTCCCATTTAAGCTATAGAAACATGCAGATGTTTCATCAGTATAGATCTTGAAGAGGGACGTCAGGGGCGTTCCGCATACGGGACCAACACAACAATAGGAGCCCACCTGATGTAGGTTTTTTTTTTTGGTTTTGTAATGTAAATGTAAAGTATATATATATTTTTTATAGTGGAATTTGTATAAGTACAAGTAAAAGGGACTTAAGAATATGTGTAGGACAGTTTAAACACTACTACGGTGATAATATAAGAAGATTGATTTTCTAATGGATATATATATAGGATATATATATATATGAAATAGGCTTGCACCAATGTACGAAAAAACGGGTTAAAGAGTCCCGATGCTTGTGTAGCTATCTTCACCCGGGCGGGAGTAGGGCGTGACCAGTAGGTACAGAAGGTCTGATATAGTGAGCGGAGGTGTCAGTGGCCAGTGTACGCTGCGTAATAGAAGTGTCGTAGTAGCGGGTGTCTTTGCCAACCTAAGCGAGTGTCGAAGCACTAGTAGTCGTGTATGCTGCATGTAGCGAGTGTCGTAGCATTGGCGGTGTCGTAGCCTTGATCCAAAGGTAATACATTCATTCACTATTCGATCTTAAGCAGACATACAATTATATGCATTACTGAGCTTATTATATTATTCTTAATCACATTAGCAAATAAGGGGTAAGAAACAATGTCTGCCCAACGACAAGAACAAATGGATGGTTTCTAGAATCCTCCAATACATGTTCAGACAATTTCATTCACTTATTAGGATCCTCCAATGTGAGACCCCGGAAAATCCAGATTTCCTAAGGAAGGATAAAATGGTAATTTCGGTAAAAATCCGGAATTTTTCTAGATCTCAGATGACAAAACGGACTTCTCCGTTGAAATCATCTCGTGAAATTTAGTAACCACGTCGAATTTCATTGGATTCCGAGGTGGTCGGGATTTCACGTTTTTCGAGACGTGGGGTGTCGGATGACACGTGGTAGGTTAAGGAGATGCCACATGGCACCTCAAAAGTGTGTGACACTTGGCATAAAAGGAAATGGCTCACATTGAGCCACATGGGTCAGCATGATCCATGGCTCACGATGATCAGCTTAGTGGATGATGTCAAAAGGAAATAAAGAAATAAAGAAAATGGATGGAAAATTGAGAGCCACACAATTGTCTTGGGAAGGAGGGAGGAAGCTTCCTCCTTTGGCCCATCACGTTGAATGCTCAAGGGAGGGGGAAGAGCGAGAAATGAAAATGGGAAAATGAAAGAGAAAAAGGAAGAGAAAGGAGAAAAAAAGGAAAGAAAAGCAAATGGGAAATGAAATAAGAAAAAGAAAAAAGAAAACGTGGGGGAGAAGGAAAGCAAAAATATCCAGTAGCCATTTTCGTTTGGTTTTAGAGAGAGAAAGTCTGGCTTCTCTCTAAGATCTACGACGATCGGACCGTCGGCTGTTTGATTCTCAAGAGCAAAATTGGTCTGCACGTCGAGGCTGCGTGTGAATACCAGATTTGGGAGTTTCGACAGAGCTCCGAGGAAGGTAGGGGTTTTCTCCTGCCTTGTTTACTTTTGTTTAAGGGTTATGTAATGGATAGGGATTTGTTGAGGCCTGGATGGCCGTGGGTTTCGGTTCCAAAAGATTTGGACAGAGTGAAGAAATCCCTAGAATGGTTTGGACGGTCCACAGACTGTTTGTGTGATTTGTGTGATGTGTGTTGTTGCCATGGGTGAATAACATGTTGATTGTGAAATTGTGGGGTACATTCCAAGACGAGCAGCGGGTGTACTATAGCCCGTGAGCTAAGTTTATGTTATTATTATAAATGAATAATATGATGTATGGGATTTAAATTGGTAATATATGCATGAGTGATATATTAGCATGTGTTGAATGTTTGTGTGCCATTGCATTGCACTTAGGTGGGAAGTAACCAGTAGGGAGATTCAGCTGCGGAGCTTTGCTCACTGTCGTGGGACTATTTTTTTTTTTCGGGTATTGAGACGCGGTGGGGATGGGACATCCGGGTTTAGGCGAAGAAAGCGGCCAGAGATGGCCTTATCTTGTATATTACATTTTTTTGTAAAATTTTGGGCTAGAGACCCATTTTGTATAAATTGTAATTAAACACAATTGTAAATAAATCATTTTTTGTATAAAATATATAATTGTGTTGAATGGATATCACAGACTGTCGAGTACATTTTATAAATGTATAGGTCTCACGACGTGAGACACGTAGATTCCGTAGAGTTAGCCAGATTGGTCGGCCGGACACACCCCCGGGATTGGGCGTCACATCGATAAACAAATGGATGGTTTCTAAGGTACTTGAACCGAGGAACAAAGTAATCTTTGCAAGTTAGCCTAGGTGAATAAGAAAGTTGGAAACTGGCCTCGAGTTAAGCTGAGTGGGTTCCTCTGTTCTACAGGTGGAGACAATGCCTAGACCAGCCTCCTACACCTAGGCATAAAGCGTCGGATTTGCCAAAAATGGGCAGTTTCCTCTTTTTCACGAGAAATTTGCCAATCAAAACTAAAGCAAAGCAAAACAACTTTCAAATCTGACTCAAGCCAACCCAAACTACCTTTATAATGAAAGTTAGGGTTTTACCTAACCCAAACATGGACAAAGAGGGAGTTAGGTTAATTTCATAACCTTGATCTTCTTGTGATCTCCTCTTAGCTTCATTTTAACTCTTTCTTGCTTTACTTAGACCCGGTAAATCCTTAGCAATGGAGAACAAGCAAACCAAAAATGTTTTTCTCCCAACTGTAGCCTTAACTCAAAGCCAACAAAATGGGAAATTTCCCTTTCGTAGAAGGCAATGTTTGGCTTTATCTCATTTTGGACTTAATTTCTTAACCCTTGCATTTTAGTCCTTTATCTTTCTTTAATTGCAAATCAACTTATCTAATTCCTACAATAACATATCATTTTCTTGAGTTATGACCTTTGGGTCCTTAATGTGACATTTACCACAGTACAACCGCCACCCTCACTTACCATGTTTCAAAATACAAATTTTAACTTACATTATACTCTAATCATGTAATAAACTATTAAAGTATAATTTGAGGTGTTACAATTTATGCATCCTCTCGGTGCGTTAATTGTATATAATTGATTATGACTATGTAAATCTATTGAGAAAACATTTGAGTTATGATTATTTTGTATAAGTGGAATAATGTTAAATTAATTTATTAATTATAAACTAAGCATAATCATATTACAATTTTAATTGTATAATTATGCATATTAATTATGAGTCATTTAAGAGATGATTTAATATTAATTTATAGCTTTTGTTTTATCTCATCCTTTACAGATTTGAGAGATTAATGATAATAAAAAATTTTAGATCCATTTCAAACATATTTTTCTACACACTATGAATTGATACACTTCTTTGAACAATTAAAGTTTATATTTTATAATGCATTTATTAGATCATGATTATTGATCCATTATTTTTTAAATCAATAAATACTCTTTATTTTACAAAATACTCTATTATAACTTTCTTTTCCAAGGATATCAATGGACTGTAAAACCTTTTTATTAATTTGAGATATGACATCACCGCTTCATACGGGATTCTAAAACCAAAGCATTTTAGTTTTGATCCTTTGCGATCACAATATTAGGACGACTTCCCATATGATTCAAAAACTTATTAATAAGAGCCATACTTCTATGGAAGAGCTGGAAAACGAAGAGTATTTATTGAGATCTAAGATACGAACAAGCCTTTTAATCGTTAATTATCATTTTAGTTAAAAATATTATTTTTTTAGATCTTAAAAAATACAATAGTATCTAACGATTAAAAAGCGCACCCGCACATGAATTTGGCTTTTGAAGGGGTGAATTGAGTGAGAAATGGAGTAACCAACGGCAACCACCACCATAAAAGATGGCATCGTTTAGATTGAAAGAGAGTGAAGATTGAAGAGCAGACAAGCAGCCTCAATGAATGTTGAAATGATGACAATCGATGGTCGGTCCTTCTCGACTTGTACGTCTCCGAGCTTTTCAGTGCCCCACATTCATTACCTCATTTATTGTTGTTTCTGCGCCAGTCCAACCCTCCTCAACTCCTTCACTCTTCGCTAACCCATTAGCCTGCCTCCTCTTCCATTCTGGGCTTTACCTTCTGCCTTGCGATGATAAATTTACGAAAACATAATACCTTTTTCCGTTAAATTCAGGGTTGAAGATAATTCATAGTAGCGTTGTTTTGTGTTAAAAGCTGAAAAAAATTAATCCGTGGGGCTTGCTAGATTTAATGGTGAATGTGTAAGGATTCCGGAAAGAATGACAAAACGAACAAGTGTGTGATATCATGAACTACGTATGTTGTTTATCCCTTCGAGGAGGTAGAGAGGTAGCAGGCCATCTGTAGCACAAATCTTGTAAGATACGAAAACAGAACTGTCTGACTCTGACACTGACACTGTACCTCTTTTATCTCATTAAAATACGCATGTCGTCATGTTCCTTTCATATTAACAATAACACTTACAAAACACATTCCTTTCATGTTCAAACCAATCCCTTTTTCTTCGTTCTTTCCGTAGGGGAACCAAAATAACCCAGAAGATCATTTTTTACCATTAAATGTGACTTATGAAGAAAAGAAAATGAAGAAGAGGGGGAGAAATAAAAAAGAAAGAATTAAAAAAAAAAACTCTACGTATCATTTCTCTGCCATGTAATGTAGTAGGGGAGAGAGAGGGTGTTGAAGTGATCATGTTACATTGTCATATACACAGTCCAATAGAAGTGATTTCTTCTTTTTTTCTCACACACGTTAGTTTTGTAATACACCAATTAAGGATTGAACATGGCATTGCCGCACTTGCACTTCCAAGTCATGGGCTTGTAGTTGGAGATGTAGTCGCCTCTCGAGTATTCGACCGTTGGAATTGCTCTGTGGCTGTGAAGCTGCGGAACAACTGGCACCTGAACTGCCTCGCAATCTCCGCAAGAGCTGCACCTTCTCTGGCATCTTGGTGGTCTTGACCCTATCCGATTTCTCATCACCATCTTCTCCTCCCTTTCCTTGTATGTCTACGGAAATATAATCATAATAATTTAAAAAAAAAAAAAAAAAGCTTTATGACATGATCTAAAGCTAATGGGGAAGGGGAAAAGTGCAGTGTCTCTCACCTGAACTACCTCAACCAGCTTGGACATTAATCTACCTGCAACTCATATACAAGAAGGTGGAGCAAAGGAAAATGTTTGTTAATGTTACCGAATGAATTTTAATTACTACCACTCACATACATACCTTCAGCCATAAACTTTTCTTGGGTGAAGCAGGAAGCCAAGAGAATGAGCAGGGAAATGATTAGGTGTCGATTCCTTTGGCAACAAACCCAACTCTGAAAGCAGCTCATTTTTCAGAGAGAAAGAGAGAGATTCCTTCGAGTGTAGTAGAACGTCCTTGAGAGTTAAGAGGAAGGGAGAGAAGTGAGAGCAAGGGATAAAGTAAATAGAGGATGGGGGGAGCGGGGGTGGGAAGAGAACCGAGAAGAAAACAAAATCTGAAAAGCGGTCGAAAAGAGAGGTTCTCAGAGACTACTGATTGCCAGCTTGATTACGCGGAAAGATAACTTCTTTTAATCTTCCAATTCTCAATCGGTGATGGAACTTGCAAGGCAAAAAGAGATGCGCAGAGACTCAAAAGGAAGAAACTAAAGAAAGTCCGAAAAGGGAAGGACCTCAACCTCGTTTGATGGGCCCCCAAAAAACCAAGGTGGCCAGCGCAAAAGGAACTGTACTAGCAGAAGAGAGAGGACAGCAGGAATAAGAGTAGGGCAAAAGGAGATGAGAAGTGGATAGAAGAAGTGAATAAAACGAAGGCAATGGACAAATACAACAAAAAGAAAAACAGCCAACGCAGGATGATATAGATTGTTTCCCAGAAAAAGTAATACAGCACATCTTAGATGGGTGTTGTGTAACTTGTGTTGTGGCTCTGTGGGGCATTTTTCTTCGTTTCCCGTCGTTTCGTTCTGTGGGGTTGGTGTTTGGGCACTTGCATTTTTTGTTTTCTGGAATTCTTTAAATTTCGGGAAGCGTGCATGCATGCAGTTCCATTTCAACACGCCAATCTCAATCTCTCTACCTAAACAGCATATTAATTTATTTCCCTATGCAAAATATATATAGACGAAGGTAGGTATCTAATATCTATAGAATTAGAGACTATGAGGTTCTTTCGTGCACTGTGACATGGAAACTGCATGTGACTAAGAGAGAATGCGGTGGCTGTACTGTGGCTGTGATTTTATCTGCCCACCCACACGCTAACTCATGTGAAAAGGAAGTTTCTCTCTAGGAATCGTCTCCACCGAAAACTTTTAAATAAAATTAGTCATTGATGTCTATAACTACAAGTACATTATGACTGCTGATATTTTTAACTATTTTCTAAATTATAACTACAAGTACGTACGCCGTGAATAAAATGAGGTGATCTTCTTTAACGCCTGATTATATATGATATGCTATATTGTATACTCCTACTGGTTACAACTTGCAGAATTGTAAAATTTATATCTATGATAGAGACCGAATCCTATTACGAATAATGAAATTTGAATAACTTTTATGCATAGGAAAAAGAAGACAACATAAAAGTATATAACAGCCTCCAGTATAAAGTGCAAGTGTGCAACTACTTTACCGAAGGAATCCTGTTTCCACTTTCCAACAAACGCTATAATTCAAGTGGTAATTAAACTAATAACAGCAATGGTACGCAGGACTTATTTATTTATTTTATAGCTTGGCCGAGCCTCTAATAATAATTGTTGGGACAATGAATAATACAGTAAACATGAATCTAAAGAAAAAGACAAAATAATATAACATGCGTAGCTCCCATCAACTTTGATATATTATTGATCCAGTGCTCCGGTTTAACTTTATTGATAGGCCCCTTAAATACTTTCTCGTACTCTGTAACCCAATTGAAAATGAAGCTTACATTTATTTGAAGGTATACCTCGCATAAAAATTACAAGCAAGCATTTACAGATGATGCTTCCTTCAGAAAAGCCCTTTTCCTTAGGGTTACCCATTTCCTAGGAAACCAGTATACTTTAGGAAGCGCCTATTCTGCTTCTTCGATTCTCATTACACAGACAAGGTACTTGAATTCTCCAGCAAAAACCCACTTTCCGCATCATCCAATAGACAGCAAAAAGGTAAGGAGTACATGCATGGCACATGCCAAACATCATCTCAGAAATAAAGAATAATTAGCTAGGCCCCTTTATAGGAGAAAATTGTCAACCATGTGTTGGATCACATCCTTCCCATCAGAATTGATACAATAATTTTTAACCTGAAAGCAGAAAAAGGAAAATGTCACCTATATGAGCATATTTTTTATGTTATGGTCAGGTTAGTGATTTTTGTAAGCCATTCTAGTAATGCTATGAGCATGAATCTTGCAGAAACTATTATGCATGCTTGATTACATGGAAAGGCACAAGAGAAGTATATATAGACATAAATGCAGTGTGTTTGATTTTAAAAGAAAGCAGAACTTGCCTGAATGGTACTGTGTGCAAATAATGTTTGTTTACTTCCTTGGAAGTTAACATCAACCCGTTCCCAGCTCATTTTCAGTAAACTTCTGATCATTTCCTCTACAGTTGTAAAACAATGATGAAAAAAGTGACAATAGCGTTTGAGGAGCTGGAAAAATTAAGTCATTCATTATCTATATCATTGCTGAGAATACATTCGCGATCAAGGGCACAGAACTCCCATGAAAGAGTTCTGAGATATAAGTAACCTACCCAAGAAGGAAAAATCAGAAGAAAATATCTACCAGCATCCAATAAATTAGAAACAGACTTAAAGAAGGCTCTTCAAAATCAAGGAAACTCATGATTTTATGGACCCCCTGGAACCTGTTTCTAAAATGCTCAGAAGTAATGATTGCATGGTTGCAAAGTATGATATTTTGCATTTAATATCACATTGGGTGGAAAACTAACTCATAATCAAGGAGAATGAGACAGAGAGCAGGGAAAGAAAGCTTAGAAAATCTCACAAAGGCTCTCTTAAAGAATGTATATCTTATTGTGAAGCAGATGATGAACACATTAATGCTGCCGAGTCAGTTTTAAGGTGGATCTCACTGACATGGTCCTGACAGTTGTAATCCTCTTCAATGGCAGGATGAATGGAAAGCTATTGACCCTTGGAATCCTCAATTCAAAAATTCATCCAATCTTCTTCACAATAGGAATTGTGTTTTCAGTAAGGTCCATTTAAACGTGGTTTCTCTAGCTAGTATTGAAGAAACATATAAATTGTGCAAAGGATAGCAATGTTCACAAAGGACATTGAAGAAGCAGGATGCTAACCCACAAGAGATTACTCTCACATTTATAGTAGGAATACTAGCTTGACTCACTTTTAATGATTTCTAACTGAGAGAATTGCATTTTGAACCCATGCAAAACCTTAACTTATATATGATCCTAACCTTAACTTATGCCTCACCTAGGGGCCAAAATTCTGCTAAAAGAATGGCTCTGAAAGCACTGTCTGAATATTGCACCCTTCCATGGCTTCCTTCATAACCTCCAAATCTCATATACCATATAATAATGCCCTTGTCTAAAGTTTGTAATTATCAATTACTTATAAAAATTTCCCTTATCCAAATCCTATACCGTTGCTAATTTTTATCAAATAATAATGTGCCCTTTTGGAAAGAGATGGAACTATACTGCTAAAAGAATATGTGGGTATTCTAGACCAACCCGTTTAAACACTGAAGATTTTACATAGCTTCAATCAATTTGTTAAAGAGACAAGTGGGTAACAAACCTTCCATGTCAATCCATTTGTATCCATTGCCTTTGACCTCTAAGGGGACTTCTTGTTGAGGACTTAAAATTTTAGTTACCTCCTCATTCACAATATGAGGGTATTTCTCATGTCGAGTAAAATGTTGATGCTGGAAAAGAAAACACAGTGAGATGAACTCAACATGTGTAATTTAGAATTTCTATAAGGTTTAAGAATTTACCTTTGGGAGCTCATTTCGACGCCGGATTGATGATGTACTCCATCCCACTATGTCTATAAAACGTGTCAAGGTCTCCCAATTTGCAAGTGTGCATGTGAAAATGGACATTAGTTCAGTAGACCTAAACGATTAAGCAGTCTCCTTAATTCGATTTTTCATTCTTGCCGCAATATCTAGGCATGCCAAGATCAGGTCTAGATGTTGAGATATCCAATATTTTTCTGTTAGATAAATAGACCTTAACATCAAACTGGGGAACAGATAAATCTTTTTATTTTTATTTTATAAGTGTATAACAGATAAATCATTGTAACAGGATACGGTCAAAACGAGCATTTGCATATGCAACACGACGCCTGAAGGATTGCAAAGCAGACCTGCGGAAAGAAGATGAGATGTGATGCCATGTTTAACCATTCACTATCACAGCAGGCCCTTGTATGTTGCAAACAAAATACAGTTTGTGAATATGAGGGCTTACATAAATTTAAGATCCTCACAATCATTGGCCATCTGAAGAAGAAGGGGAGGTTTTCCATTATCACAATCAGTCAAAAACAGATGTTTCCCGCTTCTACCAAAAAGCCATGATGTACGACTTGCTGCTTTTTCTAGGGTATAAAGGCCACAGAAAATTGGGACCTGAAAAAACAAACTGGTTAAAAATGCAGGAACCACGTGAAGATGATCCATAGTTATAATTTAAAAAGTATATGAGCAGTTAAACATGAGTGTGTTCTTCATTTTCGTGTTGCTCAACTGGCACAGTCTACCGATCTCTAGAAAGGAGAAAATATTCACTATATTGTTGTGTTTTCAGAAGTACTATAAAAAAAGAAAAACAGATGAAAAAACATAGGTTTAATTGAAGAAACAAACAAGTAAAGGAAACTTATGAGCCAAACATTTGATGTAGAGAAATGCAAGGTTAAGATGTGGTGTTTAGAGTCTTTCACCACCAAAGAAATCTTGGACTCCTCCCTGAACTTTTCTCTTGAGCCCTTTCCAAAATTTTAATGGCTAAAGCAGGGCAATTCCAGATATATTTGTTATGATGGTATAGATACCATCCCTCATTGATATCAATCAGAAAAAAACCTCAAATATGCATGGAAAATTAAACAAGAATTATTTTTCAATAGGTAAATGGTAGAAGTTCACATTTGACTGATTATTATGAAATTCAAAGAAAAGAAGTTGATAAATAAGTTATTTCCAGTTAATTAATCAAAATTAAATCATTCACTTATTTTTGCCATTAGAGTCTCCTGAGAAAGTCTGTAAACAGTTTAATCAATGAAGCATAACAAGATAGAATTGTAAATCCTCAGAAAGTGTCTTGACAGAGAAGCCATTCCGTACATAAGGACATCTTTTAAAATTCCTACTCAAACAAAGTTCCACAGTTCAACCATTAGAAGACATTAATGCGGAAAACTCTTGAGTGAATAATATCTCAAAGGAACTTTACATTAGAAAATAAAAGTGAAGGAGCATGCAGAAGATAAATGAAACACCTGTTTATGACCCCTTGAACCAAGGTGCGGTGTTGCAACGGTAATAAAATTCATGGGTTCCAATCCAGCAATTTTGCCCGTCAATTTTTCTTGGAGGCATGGATCACCAGATCCGTCATTTTTTGTGCCTCCATTTTCTTGAGAAAGTTCTCCTGTGGAATCTCTTTCATAAAGCCTAGCTATAGCATATCTTGCAACCAGCCCACCTAACGAATGACCTATAAATGAAATCTTCTGAACATCTGGGTATTGTTTTATGACCAATAGTACCTGAAAGAAATAGTACGCTGTCATTTCTTCCCAAATGGAAGGTCCAAATTCAAGTGATTTCAAAGATGCGCAGGCATCAACCATTGCCCATCTTGGCTTGAAAGAATGGAAACCATATATATGACCAATATTTACTCCCGATGACAAATTTTACAGGCATATGTCAGAGTAAGCGAAATTTGTTTATGGATATGATTGACCCACCTCTTCTACTAATCGATTGCCCATTACATCAACACCATCAAATGTTAACCTTGCAGAATTAACTTTGCTGCCTGCATTTTTGACAGTAATCAAATGCAACTTGGTCTGGGAATTCTCTGTACAATTAAAATATCACAAACCAGCAACATTTTGTCTAAGGTCCTGGACATAAATTGTTCCATATTTAAAAGAAAGTTTGTATTAATTGAAAAGATTCGAATGTCCAATGCTCCAAAATATGATTACTCTGGTAAAAAATTCCAAACAATAGCAGTTTAAATCTAAGTTACAACTTACAACTGATACTGAAAAAGAAAAGCTTACAGGGTAATAAAACTCACAGTGAACAACAACATCTTTGGGATACCTCTTCAAAAATTGCTTAGCCGCAAACTTCCAATTTTGGGCGCTGCACCATTTAAAGACCAAATAAGTGCACAAATAACAGTACGCATACGAAATATAACCTATAAAGATCACTTAAAGAAGAGGTAAACTTTCAACAACTTCTAACAAAAGCATTTATTCAGCCACATTTGAACGATTACGAATCAGTCTTTTAATCTTAGGTTACTGAAGAAATCAGAGTATGGACAAGTGAACTAACCTTCCTATGAGACCATTGACCATTATAACAAGGTGAGTTGGATTGAAAGGCTCTTCAGTACGATCGGCTTCTATTTCCTGACCTCCATCGTGTTCCGGTCTGAAACATCCAAATTTTGGCACAGATTTTGCCCTTCTCTTCTTAATCTTCTTCATACTCCCCTTGATTTCATCTCTACCATTGCTCGATATTCTTCCACTTCCTGCATCTTCCGCAGTTTCGGAACTCGCCAGCGACTCCAAAGACGCCATGGATTTCTTGAGAGGAAAAGCGTTGCGCACGCGGAATATATAGGAGATTATGTTGTGTAGACAACGGTATCGCTGCACTGTCTCTGTTTCTGGAAGGACCTGGATTGCTTAGGTTTGACTTGATTCCAATAGTTGCCCTTAGTCTTGTACATATTTGCCAGTTTATGATTGTAAACCCGTATTCAATCGAGTATCAGAACCGGAATTCCGCAGCGACTCCATTGCTGCTTCTAATCTCGTCTTCCCCTTTTCCGTTTCCCTTCCAATAAAGAGGGCAGATATACGCAATGCTTTACCTTCTTTATTCTTTTCTCATCTTCTGTCAACATGCCTGGTTTTCTCATAGACCGACCGCCCTTTTCTATTTTTTCCTTTGTTTTGTTTTGTTTTTTCTCCATTATTCAGTTTTGGCTGTTGATTTTAAAACAAAATATCGATTACATGAGCCGCGCGCTGCATTTATAATTGCAGAGACATTTGATTGGAAGCTTTTCATAATAAAGATCAAGCTATTGACCTTTCGGCCTTCTAGAAATCATATCTGGCAAAGTCAAAATGGAAGTTTCCGCGACTTGACAAATTTTGGTCCAAATTAGAAAAGAGAATATGCATTTATTCATGATTGGTTATATTTATTACTTAATTAGTAATTTAGGTGGTCTGAATTTCCTGTGAAAAAGCTTCAAATAACTTTTGTTAAGGGGAAAGCCAGTGTAGAAAAGACTCTTCCTCGGCCCATTAAGTAGTCGGAGGTGCGGCGAAAGGCGGGGACGACAGTGGGTTTTAACTCTTCCAGGCCCGATGGCACTTCAATGTTTGGTTGGGCCGTAATCCATATTATAGAGCAGAAGATTTTCCATTTTGCCATTTGCTTTTTTTATTTATGAGAAAGACAAAAAGTTCATTGATACGACGCCGTTTCTCGTATCCTCCTCCACAACCACAAGCGCATAGCCTTGTCGGCGTGGAGATGGGGTTTCTAAGCTTTTTTGGATTCTAGAAAAGACCAAAACTGATTCACTTGCTTCAAGAACGCCGC
Organism: Tetrastigma voinierianum; assembly: GCA_016808115.1. NCBI lineage: Eukaryota > Viridiplantae > Streptophyta > Magnoliopsida > Vitales > Vitaceae > Tetrastigma > Tetrastigma voinierianum. Next base: position 480,413 of record JAEQBH010000025.1, read on the forward strand.
CAAGCTTATTGATCGGGAAATAGTCGTTTTATGATACGTCATTGTAACTGTTGTGTCTCAAGTTCAGATTCGAGGTATATTACTCAGCAGAATCGAATCAAATTGGGGTCATTTTTATTATAGAATATTCTATAATATATCTATATATATACGCCGACGGTTAATGTAGACGTCTTCGATTCCTTACAGTTTTTCACAATACAATTTTTTTTTTTTTTTTTTTTCTGGGTAGAATCTAGAATCTGAATCTAGGTTTATGATCCATCCTGGACCATCCATAGAATATGCGCATTGGATTCATGACGATTCTATTTAGTTTCTAATGTTGTGGGCGTCTTTGGAGCGTGATATTTCCCTTGTACGCTAGGGTTGCTCCTCGATTTTGAAAAAAATTTAGAGGCTTTCCCAGAAATGAAATCCTCGTGCACTTGGGGAATTTTGTTGGAAACTGTTTAGATAGCGTTTCGAGACATGGGTCTTGCTTTGTAATAGCAGAATTTGAATCAAATGATGCATTTAGATTTCAGAGCAGAATTTTGTCTGAAACGGTTGGGCGTTTTCAAGTTTTTTTATTTAATGTTTTGCCTCAGAATTGCAAAATCCAAAAGATGATTTGAGACTTACAACTTGAGGGTCCTTGACGCTACGAACTCTCACATTGCTGCTCTCTCTTCTCACCTGCCTGAATGGAAAAGCCTGCAAGCGTGAAGCACTTCGTCTAACAAGTAACAACACACTTTTCAGGCACATACTCTTGCTTTTTAACCGACTCTTTACCAATTTGGACGCATATGAGGACAGATTCATTTCAACTGAATTCAACTTTTCAGGGTCTTGCCCAGTCGTCACCATATAATGAGAATTGTTCTTTTTACTTTACCCAGTCATGGGCTCAGATTTAGCAGCTAAGAATTTGGGCAAATTATATCTGAAATTCAAATTCTTGCATAAAATACTAGCAGTAGCTGTCATACTCATACCACTCACAAATTAAGGTTGGCGAAATGTTACCTCGGATGCTCCTACCTTCCGTGTAAGTAGACTCAAAATAAAACTGGTCTTTTGTTGTGCCTGAGGATGACAAAGTGGGATGGTAGATCTAAATAGCAAAGAATGTAGGCACAGCCCCAGATGAACCCAACCATTGGTGGTAGAATTAGTTTGTTTTCTTAGTTTAGGTTCATTCCCAGTCGTTGTGGTCAGGAATGGATCGTTCTATAACATGGAAAGTTCCTCGCCAAATGGATTGAGAGCCATACAACATTCTTCCCATGGGATATAAAATCCAAGGTATCATCACATCACATCACATTAAATGAAAGCTCGTTCGCACCTAACCAATGAATTTTCAGGGATCCGAGGACATTTGCCTTGTAATCAAAGACTTGAATAGAAAATCATCAAAGAGGTAGTAAATTAATGAAAACAGAGCACCACTAATCTTTAACCTTCTATTCCAATTCAAGCTTGCAGAGGGCAAGTGGGCAACAATGGTTACCCAATCCTGCAAACAAAGTAAAGTGACAAACAAAAGCAAAGGAAGAGAAGGCTTGTAAAGCTTTAGCCATACAGAACCCAAGAAGGAAAAAAAAAATCAAATTACCGCATCAATAGAAGAGAGGATACGTGCTAAAATAAAATGTCGATCACCGTTTGGACTCTGGATTATCCAGAAGAAAAAGAAAACCGGAAGGGCTGAAAAGCTAGCGGCTTTGTCGGGAGACATTTGATTGGTTGTTGGACGGTTGGATGGACCAGCCCATTCCGTAGACTTCACTTGAAAACTTCAATACGGTCGTATATAATGGGGAGGATCTGCTCCTCCTGCTGCTTCACAAGACGAGTCTCTAACACCCATCAGAAAGCAGAACATATTCAGGTACTCTTTTGCTCATTTCTGCATATAAATCCACTGTTTATGTCGATACCCATCTCAGAATTTCTCTAATTCGAGCTGTTTTGCTTGATTTTGTTTTGTGATAGAGATCCATCGGTACTATGGAGAACCCAAAAGAGGGTAATGCCTATGGTGTCTCAGAGGTATGGGTCTAATACATTTTGTTCATCCTTGTATAGGGTTATTCTCTTTCGCAGTTCTATTTCTTATTTATTTTCATTCGGATTACTGGGTATTGCGTGCGCCGTTCTGTTTCGGTTCCTTCTGTTTTCAGCGGAAGAATCCACTTTTCGAAGGTAATTTGATTAAAATAGAGCCAGTTGAGGCAATGGACTGCCTGCGAGTTTGGCATTTGTATGTTTTAATCCCCAAATTCCCAAAACACGAATCTTGTCAGAAGTTTTGTTTGAAATAATGCCAGTGGTGGAGTTTGTGGATTGGAACTAGAAGGAAGAATATATATATATATATATATATATATATATATATATATATATATATATATTGTAATGTGGAGGCACGAAAACAATTGATAGAGTTCAATGGCTGAGTATTTAGTAGTAAAGATTTTGAACCTTTATAAGAATTTTGTCTCTTTAGCAACTTTGACTTTGGATTTGTGGTATTCCATAATCTTGTTTTTTATCTGTAAAAATATATTAGTGCACGTATGTTTAATTATTGCAGCCAAAGAGAGACTAGAACAGAATTTTTTTATGGAAATCTGTATGCTAGTACGTTTTTGTTCGCTGCTGGGGATTGTCTTCTAAGCGCTCAGAATCCTCAGATCATTGAAGTATTTTGCTTTGCCTCTTGGCGCCCATTGTATATACTTTGATGCACTTCTTGCTCAGTGTGGGGACATATATATAGTTTTTGTATGTAGCTTGATGGTTTTATCATTCCCAGCTAATGTTTATGGACTTTTGGCTTTTCCTGACAGAAACAAAATGGAAGCTCAATCAAATCAAGGAATGGTTTTCCTTCTAATATCATACTGAACCATGATTTCTCTAGAGGTCTGGATTCATGGAACCTCAATTGCTGCAATGGTTCCGTAGTTCCAGCGGAGTCTGGTAGTTTTGAAGGAATATCAGTAAAATCTGGAAGTAATTATGCTGTAATTACAAATCGCAAGGAATGCTGGCAGGGCTTGGAACAAGATATTACATGCAGAGTTTCCCTGGGTTCTACTTATTCTGTTTCTGCTTTTGTGGGAGTATCAGGTTCTCTTCAGGGATCTGCCGACATCAAGGCCACATTGAAGCTAGAATACCAAGGTTCAGCAACTAGTTATTTATTTATTGGAAGGTAATGAATTCTGTTTTTCCTATGGTTTCCCACTAGTGGAGAAATTTTTATTTTTATTTTAACAGCAGTTACAACTTATCACTTGCAGAACCTCTGTACCGAGGCAGCAGTGGAAGAAATTGGAAGGGACATTCTCATTGTCAACAATGCCTGACCGAGTTGTCTTTTATTTGGAAGGCCCTTCTCCTGGAGTAGACCTTCTCATAGAATCAGTTGTTATCTTCTGTTCTAGTCCCATTGAGGATGAGGTGAGTATTTCTTGTAATCCCTTGTCCAATCTATATGCTAAAAACTACTTTACATACTAATAATTAGGTTGGTTTTGATGGTAGTATGGGATGATGAAAATTCATAAGAGTAGTGTGTGTGTGTTAAAAGAAAGGGTAAGGTTATTTAGTTTTATTCAATTTAATTTGTTAGCTTGTTACTGATTAATATACAGTATATCTTCCTCTCTATTTTTGTAAGGTTCACAGGAAAGTGCAAGATGTGCTGCAGAGAGATGACTTGTCATACTAAACCCAGATTTGAGGATGGGTATTTAACAATTGGTCTGTTGGGGAGCTGCAGTTCTAATGCAGCTCCTAGGAGATGGGGTATTTCACCAAGTCTGGAAAGTTCTTGCATCACAACTGAGCCTTTGGGAGCCCCTGAGCCAAGAATTGTGGGGATCACTGGGCGGGTGCAGCGAAAAATTTTTTGGGGTTTCTGCTGTGGTTTCAGATATTTAGTAACAATATCACTAATTAGCACAATCATACAGGTTACTCTATGGGTCCAAACATGATCAAATGAACAGTATATTGGTGCTATAAAGTTAATTTCTTTTCCTTTCTGTCAGTTTTATTTTGTGTAGTTTGAATATTGTATAAGTAATGAGTCAGAAAACCTTTATAAATCTACCATTGACATCTTTTCTGCGTGAATGCTTTCAATTATTTTTATAATCCACTTTATTAAGTTATAACTCACAAAATAAAAAATCAACATCCACCTTATATTTAGAATCCTTGACTTCCTATTACAATATCTAGCTAGCAAATGTGAGGCATTTTTATGGCCGTATGTACAGGTAAACAATATGATTAAAGTATTCATTTAATTTTCCAATTGTGTAGCCCTGTTCCATAATCACTAACATCCAGAAGGCAAGGACACCTACTTGCTTGTCCTATTTGTATTATTCTCTGCAGTTCTTGGTATAATAGGAAAACTAAATCTAGGCATTCAATGTTTTAGAGTTTTGCTCAATCTACTACTCACTTCCTTGTCGTCTTCTTACACATGTCTCATATACAATGCAACACTATATATGCACATGGAGTTAGTTCCTGTCTTTATATTATCTTTCCCTTGATTCAGCACATAACACATTCGTTGTTTTAGTCATGCTATAAAAGTTCCTCCATGTTTCTTTAAATTGATGAAAGGAATTCGGTTTGTTCTGAAGTTCACAGGTAACAAACAAGGATTGGATACAGCTGCAGGGAAAGTTCCTTCTAAATGCCTCCCCATCAAGAGTAGTTATTTATTTGGAAGGTCCACCTCCAGGCACTGACATTCTCGTCAATAGTTTGGCAGTAAAACATGCAGAAAAAATCCCTCCTACACCACCACCAGTTATTGAGGTTGGTTGCATAAGTGGGTTTGGATTTAGGAATGTTTTCAATGTGTTTCTTTCAGTATATTTGCCCTAGATATTTGATAGTTGCATTCTTGAACTCAAGTTCTGAGAGTTTTAAGGATTCAAACTTGGTTCTTCTTTTGTAGGATCTGGCTTTTGGAGTTAATATAATCCAGAACAGCAATCTTAATGATGGCAGCAATGGGTGGTTTCCCCTTGGTAATTGCACTTTAAGTGTTACAACAGGTTCACCGCATATACTTCCTCCAATGGCAAGAGATTCCCTTGGAGCTCATGAGCCTCTAAGTGGTCGCTACATCCTTGTAACCAAACGCAGTCAGAATTGGATGGGTCCTGCTCAGATGATCACTGATGGACTGAAACTCTATTTGACATACCAAGTCTCTGCTTGGGTTCGGATTGGTCCAGGAGCAACTGGCACTCAGAATGTGAATGTTGCACTTGGTGTGGATAATCAGTGGGTAAATGGAGGCCAAGCTGAGGTTGGTAATGACAGATGGTATGAAATTGGTGGGTCCTTCAGAATTGAGAAGCAACCATTGAAGGTTATGGCTTATATTCAAGGTCCTGCTCCAGGTGTTGACTTAATGGTTGCTGGACTTCAAATTTTCCCTGTTGATCGACATGCAAGGTTTAGACATTTGAGGAAGGAGACTGATAAGGTAATTGGTAGATATGATTTTGTGGAGATCATTAATTATTCCTTAGTGTGACTTCTTCAGAAAGGGAAAAGTTAGAACGTTACTGCCTTAACTATTTATGCAAGTGGTTAGGTGATATTATACACTATTTACTTCATAACCGTAACATTTGAAATATGACTTTCTGCCATTAGGGAGTTTCTTGCTCTTTGGTCGTGGTATGCTCCAAAAAAATTAAGGACCACCACTGGGCCTATATGAGAAATCTCCCTCATTAACAGTTTAGGCTGCAATTCATGCTAGCATATTTAGATGTGAAAATGAATGCAGAAACTCACTCCTCTTACCTTGCCAGAAGACAAGATCTTGCATTTTCTGATAAATATTTTCTAAACTAGATAAGCATTTATCTGCTCTTTGTAAAGTTCTAAGGAAACATTTGTTTTTTATTATGCACTGCTTCCAACATTCATTGCATCCCATATACCCCTCTACCCAAGCAATTATCTTTAGTTCTTGCCAAAGGATTTTTTTTTTTGGTGAAATTTACTTCATTTTCCATCTAATCAAACAGTTCCTTTCCATTTTTAAGTTTCTTAATTCCAATTTGATTTAAACTTTTCTCATTTTGCTTCCATGCAGATACGTAAGCGGGATGTCATCCTCAAATTCTCATGCTCAGGAACAGGAATTCCGATAGGCACATTTGTCAAAGTTAGACAATCACAGAACAGTTTCGGGTTTGGTTCCTGCGTTAGCAGAACAAACATAGACAATGAAGATTTTGTTGATTTCTTTGTCAAGAATTTCAACTGGAACAATATTTCGAGAAATGGAAGTTAAATGAGTATTGGACAAGTCTACAGCGAGGAAACTACAACTACAGAGATGCTGATGAGCTGTGGACTTGTACTTAGAGGCTGCAACGACCATAGGTCATTCATCTTCACATGGAGTGGAGGAACTACTGATTCAATATGGATCAAAACAATTAAAACAAAAAATGACGATGGCTGGATCAGAACCGTGCAGGCCTTCTCACCCGCTACAGAAGTTCAGGCATTATAGTCATGAACAACAGGTCTTTGCATGGATCATTCTATCTCGGGACGATTGGGTAAAAGAACATTGAAACCAGCATCATTTCAAGACTACACATTAACAGATCATCTTGCACCCTGTTTGAATGATTATCATGTTGTGAGGATAAGATGTATTGCCAGATGCTCTCAGAAGTACATTGAACATATTATTCCAGAATCTACGAAGCAAGGGTGCCTGTGGGGGAGTGGAATCAGGGACATAGACAGTCAGTTAGGCAGTTGTTTGTTGTATCTGGGTAACTTGGTGCTCTTGGCCTTCCAATCTGGTTCACAGAGCTTGATGTGTCTTCCATTAATGAATTTATCAGGGCAGATGATTTGGAAGTTATGCTCCGGGAAGCTTTTGCCCATCCTGCAGTTGATGGTATTATGCTATGGGGCTTCTGGGAGTTGTTTATGAGCCGAGACAATGCACATTTAGTGAATGCAGAAGGCGAAATCAATGAAACTGGTCGGAGGTACCTCGCTCTTAGAAAAGAGTGGCTGTCCCATGGTCATGGGCACGTCAACGAGCAGGGAGAATTCATGTTTAGGGGCTTCCATGGATCATATGTCGTGGAAATGGGTACTGGTTCAAAGAAAATTTCCAAGACATTTGTGGTTGACAATGGTGAGTCACCTCTGGTGATTTCCATTGATTTATAGATACTAAGTAATGGCTGCTACCTGACAATAAAGAGAGAACTCTTCACGAGTTCCATATTGTTAACCATGTTCAGCAATAAAGAGTGATATGATGTGTTGGTTGGCTTCATATGTACTAGTACTACCCCCCTCCCTTACATGGTTGTGTGTAGTGTTTGTAACAGCCAGGCAAATAATAAAAGAGATGGTCTTGTTGGTTGTGATTCTTTGTGACTTGACTTGTTTTGTTGGACACCAAATGTAAATGATAATGTTGGATTATGTAAGTACGCAATTCGCCATCCGATCAGAACATCAGTGACAAGTGCATACACGGATTTTCTTCAACTCGCCCCGATTTTACTTTTTAATGAACACCATAAGAATGTTATGTGATGATGTTGGCTCGTTTTTTCTAATGCGGGCACCACCCAAATATCCTTAATCTTCCCTCCATTCCTCTCTCAAGTCTCAAGATGAAGGGTGCTTTGGCAGATTACACTTTCTAAATGATACATGGATAACAATTTGGTTGCTTGTCTTTCAGTCAGCTAGGCATTATCTGGTAAAGTCCAGGGTCGTCAGTTACCGGCGCCTCTGGTTTAGAAAGACGGCAACTATTAAGAACAGCCCAAATCGTATGGTGAAAGTAAAAGCTTCATTAGGTTTGGCCCACTAATGAGTGTAGCTTCCACTCTTTAGATGATATCACCGTGCAGCAGCCAGAATGAGGCTAGCACACGATCAAAGGTGAAGCCAAACCACAAGTTCAATCACTTGCACAAATGGAGTTGAGCAATGTGGATTTCATAGACTGTCTTTCATGTCTCTTGAAACTTTTTTAAGAATATTTTTTGGCGAGTTAAAACAACCATTACAAGGTATGATTCCTTGTAAAAAATTATCTGAAACTAACCAGTAAGGTAGATAGCGAGAGATAAACAATACACACATGAAGGAAGTATAAATCCGCGTGGGTGGCGAAATATGTCGGAAAATCCTGAAAAGATGGGCTTGTCAACTATCTTCACTCTTTTATCTGGCCCACTAAGCGAGAAGATCGTGGGCTGGCAGGAAAAAATAATTGAAAAGAGACCGGTACCAGAGCCAAGTCGAAGAATCAGGTTAAGTGTGGCTTAGAATTGATGGGCAGCTTCAATTCGAAGAAAGTATCCTTTTATTTTTTACATTAATTAAATAGCATAAGAACAGTCGCAAAATGAAGAGGTGGATATATATAAGTAGAAAGTGATGTACTAGTAATGGATAAAGAACATCAATGCAAAAGTAATGGTAAGGGGTGCTGGCGGGGCATTCAGCCGTAGTGAAGCTAGGTTTAATAAAGTTTACCATATGGAGGAGAACAATCGTTTTGAGAGTCTTAAAAGTATGGGAGGGGAAGGATCACAAGGCTTTAATAAAAATATGGCCCTAAATCCATCAGCTGAAAGGAGCTCCACCATCTACTTTCTATAAGAATGATGTGGGGTGGGGCCCAAACACTCACAGAGACTCATCTTGTGTTATAAATTTTCTAGTAGGGGTAGGATGCACAGCGCACGTGGGTGTGCAGAAAATTTGCGGACAAGGCCAGGCGTATGGCTTGAATTCAAGGGAGGAGCTGTTGAGAGGAGTGGGTGGTTCCAACATCAGCCAGGGTTAACATTTGATTGATGCAAGATTGGGTCAACGAGGAGGGTGTGAAAATTAAACTGGCCAGCATTGGTTTGGGGGGCAGAAAGTGGAAAGTGAAAGTGTGATGAAGGATTGGGGACTGTGAGGCTACAATTATATACCATGGGAAACAGCTGTTGCGTATTTCCACTTGCTTCCTATCTAACCACCCCACGGGCTCAAGTCCTAAGCCTCCATATCTGCCTCACCACCTCACCTCCTCACTGGCTTTGTTTTATCATTACTCGTTTCCATGTTTGACATCCCAACTTCATTTTCCAGGAGCTTCAAGTTCAAACTCTGGAGATGGGTTGGTTGTATTTGATATTATTGTTCAGTAGTAACTGGTAGTTTCGGGCAGTCCCGCTCTCTGTTCTCCAAGTATGTCTAGTCCCTGACTCCCCTGGTTGATGTGGGGGTGGTCCCTACTCCCTATTCCAACCCACCCTCATCCTCTATTCTTCTCTGCGCATTTCTCCCTCTCGCTTTCTGAAACTCCGACACGGTTGACTCGGTAACAGGCTACTAGAATATAAAGCAGTATCCCCAGCCATTGTGTTGTAAACCACTCAATTAATTATGATGTTCATTTGTGTCATAGCTTGTCTCACTTGTATTGAGGAAAACATATCTACAAAGAAAAATGGGTAATCATCGGAGTTGGAAATTGACTTTTTTCGAGTGATATATTATTGGGATAAATTTAGACTTTGAGTATCTTTCATCTTGTATTTTTTTTCTTAGTTTTAGATATTAACTTTAATCAATATAGTTTCAACAGGAATCAAACTCATTGTATGGAAGGCTAGTTTTATTATTTATAACATGTATGTATTTATGTGTATATATATATATATATATATATATATCTATATATATATATATATATATATATATATATATATATCTCATATATATATATATATACTCACTCTTACATATACCATATGATTAATCTTATTATATGCATTTTATAAAGTTATTGTATAAATAATTTGGAAATAAAATATAGTATGCATATAGTTTTTATATGTGGGACATTTAAATATAGCCAATCAAAATAAAATTCATACTTATAAATTGAATAACTTTAAATATATGTATTAAATATAAATTTATAAATATTTTAAAATAAAATATATTTATATATCTATTATAATTTTTTATATTTTATTAAATATATTCATATTAGATAAATTTCTGTATTTTTACTTTTAAATATTAAATATTATTATTGATTATAAAACATTGTATCACAAATATATCATTTAAAAAAAATTAAACAACTTTAAATTATTTAATTAATTTTTATATAATTTTTATCAATATTTTCATGATAATATTAATTTTAGAGAGAAAAAACTGAAAAAGTCACGTTATTTACTAGTATTATAATTATAGTAAGGAGGAAAAAATATTTATATAAAAACTAACACTATAATTTAATTTATGTGAAGATAAAGTGATTATTATTACCATTATTACAGAAGTCCATCAATCGAAATACAAATCTAGGGTCGGTGTATTCATTTCTTATAATGGATAATGCATTTTATCAAATGGGAGGTAGCAGAGAAATTTCAAACCCTAATTTCATATATTGGAAAAAATTTAACCCTTTTTTATGGATATAAATCATGTAAAATATGTGTGTATATTCTTCTTCGTTTTTCTTCAATTCTTTGTTATTATTTGAGGCGAAAATAACAATTTGCTCATGCAACCACTAAAATTTAGGGGAAAAAAAAAAAGATTTTTAAGATGAAAAATCGCAAGTATAAGGAAGTATAAGGAGAAAGGAAATACTTCACTTTTGACATTTTTAAATGGAATTAGAAACAGTTTATCTTTCAAAAAAAAATTCAAAAACTTGGTTCTTAGAAAAATCCCATACTAATATTATAATAATATTCTTACTTAAACAAACAAACTAATAAAGCACTTTAGTTTTTTATGCTAAATCAAGTTCTTCCAGAGTTGATTTAGAATTCATTATCTCCTCAATTTGAATAAGGTTTACAAATTAATTACTTTAAAAAAAATGTCTGCAAAATTTAGAAAGAAAAAATTAAAGGATGTTCTTTCCTTTATTAACAAGAAATAAATTAAATTGATATCATTATTACATTTCATTGAAAGAAGTATAGTTCTTCATAAAAAATGATTGTTGATTTATATATGTATTTTCTTTTGTGCTTCTTACGATAAAACCAGTAGAAATTAAATTTTTTGAAAAATGACAAGAATATAGTAAAATTGTTACAGGATGAACAAAGCACAAAAATTCTCGAATCATGATGTTCAAACCCAGTTGTAGTAGTTAGTTTGCCTAAAAATCTAGTAGCTGCAGAAAAAAATTATGAATTAAGATGATGTAGAAATTTTTACAATTTTGGGTGGTGAGTTCATGGTGACTTGAGGGCGAGATTTTTGAAATATGGAGATAGGTAAATAAACTAAGTAAAGTTCGAATTAAAATAAATTAGGCTGAAAAATGAATTAACTTTAAAGATAGAAACGAGCGCAGAGTGGGTGGAACCATGTGGTGCAACGTGGGTCATATTAACTCAAACTCTGAACATGGAATAAAATAAAAGAATAAATGGAAAAAAACTCATTTCTTCTTGGTCTTTCACTTTTCAGGAAAGGAGGGTAGGAAGTTGTAGAGAAGGCTCGACTTTTCTCTAAGATGAGTGGGTGATACAGTCTGCGACCAGGAAGATCTAAATTTTACAGGAGAAGAGTAAAATGGTAAATTGGTTAAAATCAAATTTCTAGATCTCGGATGGTATTAAACGATTCAAGCGTTAGAATAAACTATATGAGAATGGTTCAGTGTGATTTAGTCGAGTTAAGGACAATTGTAAGTACCGCTTTTTAGAGACCTTCAAGGTGACAGTGGCGTGTGAGGGTGTTGGATGAGCTCACGATTGAAGATCGTATGTCAGGTATGACGAGTCAGTAGTGAGAACAGGTATGAGTTTATAGGTGACATGTGGCATCATTAATCATTGGAGGAAATTCATGGTAGATGGATAAGATGATAGGGAAATCCCACAGGCAGAACAAGTTAGACATGTAATGATGAAGGGATAGGCTCTCTTTTGGCTTTGCTGCCAGAATTAAGTAGTAGGATAGGAGAAAAGAAAATAGAAAGAAAGAGGAAAGAAAAGAGAGTTTTTAGAGAGAGACTCACATTCTCTAATTTTCCAAACGATCGGGCCAAGCGGTTTGGTGAACCGGAGGAAAGTTTAAATCTCATGGCCAGGCTTATGAGAGATCGGAGTTAGGAGTTTTGACAAAACTAAGAAGTAAGGGTTTTCTCTATGGTTTTGAAAATCTTATGCGAGAATTCATTCAGAATAGTTGTGTGAGTGATGATGGTTGTGTGAATCAATTACGAAGACTTTTGGGACAGTGTCTTCACAGAGAGAAATTTAAGCCCATTTCGAGTGACTAGGAGTGATTACCAGGTAAGTAATTTTATTGTGTGCCATTTTATATATTTGTGGTAAGATAAACGTTATTAGTGGTGTCTTGCAGAGAATGTTTAATTGCATTTTGACCATAGAAGCTACTGTAACACATTCATGGCGATGTCGGACTTTAGAACTAGTTTTAGATTGAAATAAAGGAATTTAGTGTGAATCCTGGGTAAATTGTAGTCACATCCAGTAGACAGTCTTAGCTTTGAATTCTCCATTCGACCTCTGTAGCTCGAGATTATGGTCAGTTTACCTCAAATGTTTAAAGTGGAAAGGATTGGTGGGTTTTGGCGAATAAAGTCAAACGATGAAGTGATCATGTGAGAACTCGGCCAGTCATACTTCTTCATTTCAAACTTTGTTCCGAATTGTTCTTGGACTCTATAAATCCAAATGATTCATTTCATTATGTTCTGTGGAGGGCGTTAGGTGATCGACAATTGGGGTTGTGACTAAAAATTTAATGGCTAAGTTGACTAGTCATGGCGGACTCCACCTTAAGAGGTCATAACTTCTTTTTATCGGAACTCTGTTTAGAGATGTTCTTGAATCTGAAGCCAGCTGAGTCAATGTTTCGATCATCATTCTTGTGTGGGCTGGGTGAAAGATGATCAGTTGACTAGGGTTGGCCGTTAAGGCTGGCCGGCTGGTTAGCTAGTCATGGTTATCACCTTGAGTCCATACTTCTTAATCCGAACTCCGTTTGGGTGTTTGGACTCTATATTCCATTAGTCAATATTCCCATCCATATGCCTGTATGGAGGGCAGTGTGAATCATAATCATAGAAATATATGTTTTATTTTGGTGTTCAGGTTGTAGTTTGTATCAGAAGTGAATAATCGGGTTTTTAACATGACAGTTCATGGCATATTATGAAGCTCTTTATGTTAGTAATATTGCATGATTGGCACAAGTCCCATATATTATCATTTGTTAATGTGATGGATGAACAGATGGTTGTATGCAGCTGAAGGACCATGAGGTACCACATTGGATCGTTAAAGTGATTGAGACTATGTTGAGATGTTATTATATTATTGAATGTGCAGATTGATATGTGGCATAAGAAGAATATGATGGTTTGGAATTTTTATACTTTAAAATATAAATGTCAGATGATCAATGGATGAATATGATATATTATGCATATATAATTCTGTTATATAGTAGCATGGTTTAAAGTGAAGCCAATGAAACTAATTACATTGCATGTGCATGAAAACGTGCATGACATGGTGTGATCTGCATAGTTGGGATCGAAACTACTTGTATTTAAGGTATTGAGTGAATTATATGAGATTGCAGTTGTGGATACAAACCTTTGCATGTAATTAATTGATTAGTGAGCTGATTAAATGGAATGAAGTCCAAATGAGTTACTTGCTGAGTTAGGAAATAATGAGATAACTATGTGTAGGAGTGTAAACAAGTTGGGATAGATTCCCCACAGGGGTGAAGACCCATCAATTATGATCAGGACAGGTCTGGCTGAGTGAGCCGTAAAGTATGCAGGTTTATGAACCCGTTGGTCGACACAGAAATCCGTTACAAAGGCGCATGGTTATGATGAAAATGTGAAAAGATTAAGAACAATCTTTGGTTGTCATCAGAAAATGACAATAGTTCCGCTAGCTAGAAGCAGTGTGAGGGGGTGATGGTGACTCGAGATATGAGCATGATGACATTTCATGCATGACGTATGGCATTTATGGGCATTTACTTGGATGTGTTTATTGTCGCGACAATGTGTGCATAGGTTTGGAGTAACCACTTGTGTGAGATTATCACTATGGGCTTTTCACTCACCTCGTACAGCAGAAGGCAATGCTCTTCAGGTCGTGAGTACGAAGAAGGCCGAGTTGTGGCTGCCCGAAGCATTTTAGTAAATATATTAGACAATTGGTTTAACTATCTTTTGGCATGTAAAGTACATGAAGGTTGGCTGTCAATTCTTTTGTAAAAATATTATGAAATTTAAATTTACTTGTAAGATAAATATCTGAAATGGGTCTCTGCCATATGAGACATGGAGTGTGATACAGGGCACAAGATATTCCACCGTTCTATGAGTTGGCGGGGTTGTCAACTGGAGCCCCGGACCAAAGTCATGATGCTCGATGTCGGGCCAAGACGAAGTCGGGTATCAGCAGAGGAAGCATGTGGACACCTCGCCAGTTTCCATAGGTCGACGGAAAGTTAGGGCACGGGTTTAGGCGGGTCTTGAAGAAAGCCGTCTTCAAAGCTCAAGAGGTGGGGAACCATCCTGCTCGGGTTTTATTTTCCATCGAGTCGTTTGTCTTGGTTGATCTAGAGTACTATTGGATGGTGCTCTTGAGCACGGAAGAAAAAAGCGTTTTTACAGTTCTTCGCTATGATGTCGATTTCGGAGGTTGTTTTGAAGTTGGTTTGTTAGTTTAGGACCAGGTTTAGTGTCATCTTTGTAGCCAATTTGAGTCTCAAATGAGGCGGGTTTATCTGTCAGTTGAAGGAGTTGTTAAAGATGAATTTAAATTAAAAATGCATATCGAATCGAAAGGTGCCTCAGACGCGCTGATTGCGTAGTTCCATGTATCTGTGTGGTCATTTGTTATGAAGCCATGGCACGGAATGACCATAACACCGTTCGAACTCCCGATTTACACGTTCTTGGACTCTATGGAAATCCTTTTGAGTCTAGAATCCATCCATATATAGCTTGTAGAAATTTGAGCTCACGCCATGTCAAAAAAATTGCGAAAACCAGTAATTATCTCTCTGCCAGTCTTTGCAATCTTGCTAATTTTCTTCATAAAGCCCACAGCTTGCCTGCTCCTGTTAGGACTCACAATTTGGTGTTTATTGGACTCTATGGAGCTCAGCCAGGTCTAGAATCTACCAGTCATCAATACTTATAATCAATGGCATTTGGTGCCATATAGTTCAAAAAGTTACTTAGCACAAAAGTGTACAAGATTATGGTGATGTTATGCGAATCATAATACCTTGAAATCGGTGTATGTTGTTTGTAATTCTGTAAATATTAATATAATTATCACCTTGAGGCTCAGAAATACATGATTTTGTGTATGATTGAGACCCATTGCATGAAACCAGTTGTAGGCTATTTGTGGACATGAGTGTCTGATTCTATAGACACAGAGGGATAAAAATGAAGTCATTACCGGGTCGGCAGCGGCTTGTAGATATCAATGTATGTGTGTTAAGTATATGTAGGCATAGATTGTACTGATTTAAATTAGATTTATGTGTTCAGTGATAAAGTATTGTTAGTCACATGGGTTAATATCATGAGTAGACCTTATGTGCACCTCTTGCTCATCATATATATAGCATGGTATGAATAGGCAATGGCACATTTGCATTGGCATCTCATATCTGAGGACATCGCATAAATGAGGGGTGTGTGCATGGTTTCTGTTTTCACGTTCTTGTGAGGGTGATGGACCCGGAAATACATTGGGGCATCTAATGGGAATAAGGTCTTCATGGTTGTAAATCCTTATCAACCATAAGTGTTGATGGTGTGAACAAGTCTAGGGATAATGTCCCCTAAGAGTCACGCGATTTTGGAGATTGTATCAATGCTTTGTTTAAAGCGGTTCGGAGGGTGTCAATGTTTTATGTTTATCAAAATAAAAACTTTGTTTTTGGATAAGGAACCATTGGTTTAAAAGCCATAACAATTAGGTTTTGCTTTCACAGGCATAAGCGTGACAGAAGTGGGTTGGGACTGGGTTTAAGAGTCTGGCAGAGGGCTCGATTACGCGGGACATGTTGAATCACATCATTCTTGACGTATGCGTTTCCATTCTAGGATGGCATCTTCGAGGAGTGTTTGACTTGTTTCATGACCATTTGCATGCTGAACGATGAGGGCAGCCGCGCAGGAATTTACTGCAACAGAGGCCTCACCTCGTCAGTGGACCCTTTCGGGTGGAATGTGTAGGAGGCAGCTCACTGGGGCGTAATGTGAGCCCAGTTGGCTTTGATTTTATATTTTAGTAAGTATGTATTAGAATGCTTTAATTTGATGCATGTTTTGTAAAGTGATGAATTTGACTCTTATGGACTATGGTTCCTAATCATATTGCTTATATGTTTAGTATGGATAAATGGGCCCCTACATTGGCCATTTTTGCTATTATGTGGACAAAATTGAGATTGTTTGGAATAAGATTGGGCCATGTTGCCATGTAATTGCATAAGTTGTATATTGGGTAGAGCTCCCCGTACAAAAGAGACTCTACCCCATTTTCGTTAAATTATGGGTGTCGGAAAAGGGGACACGAGTGGTGTCAGGTTACCTGATATCCACGAGTCTTCCGCGGGTTGACGGGTTGTCAACGGACCCTCGGGTTTTGGGGCCTCACAGCTTGGTATAAGAGCTTAGGTAAACAATTACCTAGGGATCTCGGGTGTGGGTTTCCAAAAGTATAGTCCTGATACTAGTTCGTCTCAACTAGATATCAGAGCATAGGTATACAAATACCTAGGGCTCGATGGGCATGGGTCTAGGACATGCAGTTATAGTTTAAAGCTTAGGTTGTGAATGTCTAGAGCTCGGTGTCTGATATTAGCGTCATAGCTTAGTATCAAGAAATACGTATGCGATTACCTAGGAAAATGATGGGCATTGGGTTTAGACCATTACATGCATTGTACATTTTCATGTTGTGTGCTCCATGATTGTGATTGCTTAATTGTGTTTTACAAATTGCGTGAATTATATACATGGTAGAATGTATATAGGAAAAGATGAACACTAGGGTTAGAAAACATAATGTTAAGAGTTCGGAAAATGGATGAACGAAATAGTTCAGGATGTTGATGTCTATTAGTGGTTGGCATGTGCACAATTAAATAAACAAGGAGAGAAATCTCGATATGGGCTTAGAGGTTGGAACCTTGGAAAAGTCGTTGAATGGGAATTCTCCCCTAGGAACAAGGGTGAGTGTTGATCAGATATGTTGGAGATCTTTGGAATTCTTCTCACTGTGGACTTAAGGGTCATGGACATGTCAGAGTTTAAGGTCATCCTTGGGATGGGTAGGTTGACGACAGCTGGCCAGGCACCCCGATTCAGGGTGTCCGTTAAACCCAACCGATCGGCCGCGGAAGGCTTGTGTCTCATGTCATGAGACCCATAATGAGTAAAAATTGTCACTTGGGCCCATACATCAATACTCACCAAAAATCATACCAACTATATTGGCATAGTTCAAGAGTTGATTACATCACTCTTAATACCAACATATATTAAGATTTACAATGTTAATACATGTTATACAAAATAAATACCAAAGCCACCAGTCAGGCTTTCTTCTGGCGACTCTAATGGGCACGTCTTGAACCTCCTGTACCTGAAATAATGATCTCGACAGGGAGTGAGCAATCTTACTAGTAGTGATAATCTCCTACATGAGTTACTCCGCCTAAGTGCACATCGTGATGATTCAACCTGGCTTGCATTCAAGCAAATACATGATCTGCCAGATATGCATGATATGGATGAGAATGCGACTCACCCTTTCCCTTTGCTTGAGCCTCACGGATTCCTCACGCATACTAAGCCGTGCGAGAAAACATCGTTTCAAAACAAAAGAGTTTTGTTCTCGAAAACGTGCTACCGAGTTTCGGTAAATGCTCTTGGACTACCCTCAGGCGGGTGCTAGATAATTATTTAGAAGCGTCATAGGTTGGCCTGCGAGATGTTGTTGGACAACTCTCCAAGGCAATTCTTCGGAAAATCTTCCCTTTAAATTTCCTTTCACAACCATTTTTCATTTTTCATTTCTTTCATGCCATGCGCTCACACCTAATTTTCTAGGTTGCCCACAGCCATATAGTACATTATGCCATTCAGGCCACATGCCCGATATATCAATTATGCATATATTAACAAAATTTACATACCAACCATGTTATTCAATTCCTTATCAATAACATCAAAATTGGCTCAGCCAGGCTAATCATTATTCAATTTAATTCCAATGGCTCTCATACAATTATATTTTATATAATTCAACCTCACGTTAACACATTAAATTTCATGCATTAACATTTCTTTCACACAATTCAAGCCATCCTATTAAAGCAATATTTTGCTTGAAACACACATGGACCATTTTCTCCAATCAAGCAAACTTGGACTGTTTTTAACAGTCCCTAAACGAGCAGTGGGCTGTCCATGGACATCCCTCTCACCTAGCATCGGTTCCAATTTGTGGAACCAAAATCCATGGCCATTTTCGGCCCAACAACACCCAAACCATAATTTATTGCATAAATTACCACACAAACCACCCAAACAGTCCCTAAACTGTCCAAAACGGGTTCCAAATTTTCCAACAATTCCATCCGAGTTTTGGGACCAATCAAACGGCCACTCACGGCCTCAAATCAACCAAATCATTCATAAGGCTCTTAAAACTGAAAATAACCGAGTAGGAGAAGACCCCTACCTATTGGAGTTGTTGAGCTCTCCACCAAAATGAATGCCCACCCTGTGACCCTTGCCGTAAGAACAACTTTGCTTTTGGCCCGACCTTGAGGCAAACGATCGAAGCAGGGAAATGCGGAGAGTTCCACGCTGCTCACGAAATCTGATTTTCTCTCCCGCTTTCTACGTCCAACACCATTTTGGAAAGCTCACTTTTTCTTTTCATTTATTCCCATTTTATTCCCATTTGCCTCGCTATGACTTGTGTGTGGCGTGCTTCATTGGATTCCTTATCCCTTATCCACCAACCTTTGATTTTCCTCCAATTGGGAGATGCCACATGTCCACATGGGCCCAGCATGAAGCTGAAGTTGACTCGTTACGCGACATAGCTGTATGGCCATTTGAAAATGTCTGGTAATATCTGTATTCTGACTCGCTACTTTTAGAAAAAACGTCTGGTCGATTAATGCAGGTCGACGAAATTTGACTTGGTAAGTAGATTTCATGAAGACGATTCAAGCGGTGAAGTGCGTTTCGTCATCAGAAGTCTAGTGCGGGATTTGACGAAATTACCATTTTGCCATTTTTCAAAAAATTAGATTTTCTCGGAGTTTCACAGCACTTTGAGTCGTCATTGATTGTGATCGTAGGAGGTTCTGCCTACACGGGACGGTAGTGTTACATTTCAAGGAGACCGAGCATGATGCTTTTGAGCAGTGTGCGACTCTAGATGGCGCGGGCGGAGTTGATAGGTTGAGATGTTCTGAGATTACCTGCAGAGGATGTAAGCTTATATATTGAGTTACACCACAGTCGTGCGCCTATTCTATGACTCAGAGGATGGCAGAGTTGAGTTCCGGGAACTTCCAGGTCCAAATACGAGTTGTTAAGCGAGGTTTCATTAGGCCAAACACTTCACTTTGGGCGCTCAGGTTACATTTTCCTAGAAGGATAAGACCCTTTGACTATGCTTGATTACCGACAGTTAAATAAGGTTACAATCAAGAATCGATACCCCTTATCGAGGATTGATGTTTTATTTGATCAACTAAGAGGGGCACAGGTATATTCCAAGATAGATCTTCGAACTGGTTATCATCAGCTAAGAGTTAGGGAGGTGGATATTCCTAAGACAGCGTTTAGGACGCGGTACGGGCATTTCGAGTTCACAGTGATGCCATTCGACTTAACGAATGCTCCAGCGGAATTCATGGATCTCATGCATAGGGCATTCCAACCCTACTTAGATAAGTTCATAGTAGTCTTTGTGGACGACATTTTGATGCTCCCGGTCAGGATGAGCATAAGATCTGTGCAGGATTGTTCTCAAGCCTCGAGAGAACATCGGTTAATACGCCGAGTTCAGTAAGTGTGAGTTTTGGCTTACCGAGGTGAGATTCTTGAGACATGTAGAGTCAGCTTCGTGTGTATCAGTGGACTCGGAGAAGGTCAAAGCAGTTATGAGTTGGGAGAGGTCGAAGTCAATCTTTGAGATACATAGTTTCTTGGGATTGATAGGGTATTACAGGAGATTCATTGAGGACTTCTCCCGATTAGTTGCACCTACGAGATTGACGGAAGAATTCGAAATTTGAGTGGAACATGGCTTTGTGTGAAGGTATTCCGGGGTGAAAGGAGACTTACTTGACTCTATTCGGATAGTCCCATAAAGGGGACAGAGGTACACAGTGTATTGTGATGCCTCGAAGGACTAACTAGGATGTGTCTTGATGCAATCCGGGAGGGTTGTGGCATATGGTTCTCGACAGTTGAAGAACCACGAGCGGAATTACCCCACACATGACAGGGAGTTAGCGGCCCTAGTCTTTGCCTTGAAGATTTGGCGCCACTATCTATACGGTGAGCAGTTCAATGTGTTTTCAAACCACAAAAGTCTGAAGTATATCTTTACACAGCGGGACCTCAACATGAGGCAACACAGGTGGATGGAGTTTTTAGAGGATTAATTTACATTTACTACCATCTGGCGTGCGAATGTGGTGGTGATGCACTGGAGT
Organism: Tetrastigma voinierianum; assembly: GCA_016808115.1. Taxonomy (NCBI): domain Eukaryota; kingdom Viridiplantae; phylum Streptophyta; class Magnoliopsida; order Vitales; family Vitaceae; genus Tetrastigma; species Tetrastigma voinierianum. The sequence continues at coordinate 501,254 of JAEQBH010000025.1, forward strand.
CAAAAGTCACGGGGATCTTGGTTGAGTGTAGCTTCTCGAGAGTGGCGGATGCCGGGATTATGGGACGGGTTCGGGTTAGAATCTGAGTGATCGGATCGGTACTTTAGGGAGTCTAGTGGTTATACCATCCCTATTGAGCATAGTGATTAGGTCTCATGGGCAGAACGTAGAGATAGTGTCCATTAGGGACCAGGTATAGTCAAGTGCGAGTGACGAAGGCTGGGCCATTCATGCAGATGGTAATCTTTGGTATAGCAAACGGGTTGTGGTTCCCCAGTTGACAGATTTAAGAGAAGAGATCCTCAGGGAATTTCATTGCTCTCGATTTGTTGTGCATCCAGGTGGCACGAAGATGTACTGTGATCTTCGTCGCTAATATTATTGGAGCGAGATGAAGAGGCACGTTGGGGATTTTGTTCGACGATGTCTCGCGATAATCGTGGAAATTAAAGAGGTGAGCCGCGAGTCAACGGGCTACTCCAATCATTGGAGGTAGCAAAGTGGAAGTGGGAACATATCACGATGGAATTTGTGACTCACTTGTGATTTGTGCCACAGTAGGCTGAGCTAAAATCAACAAAATTTATATACACCTAAGTTCCTACTATTTATAGTAGTCAAGCTAACACTGCGAGTATAGTGGTCTAAGTCGAACACGGGGATGGGTTTTCATCCTAAAATGATTTGCATAAGTGCACGAAGGTAAGGCTTTCTGTTTGGACTCTTTGGATTTGTTTAGCTTGATGGAAGTAGGTTGGCGAAATTGTAAATACGAAAATGAAGTGTGAAAAGTTAACTTTGAAGATTTAGGTCACTAACTTGGTAAGTGGGGCAAACAGATGTCCTCGGGTTTATCCTCGTTATGACATGCAACCTATAGTCGAGGCATAGCAGGATACATGTTTAACTAGCAAACCTCACCCTTGAAAATCACCTCCTATTTGAGTCGACCACGGGTAGCATGCTATGGCCTTTACTGTGAAACCACAACATTTAAATGTCATTTTAGAGGCTCGTAAAGACCATCTAAAGAACCCACAGTGCATCTAGCATTAAGTAATACCTTGTATCCTAAGCATGGAGAGTATTGGCCCGAATCAATAACATTCAATGTTATTCAACACTGGTAGAGAAAGATGGGTTATAAACCTGGTACCTATGAAACTTAGTACAAAGGGGACAACATGCATCTGCCCACCACCAAAACTAGCTTCCTTCCTCCTCAAGAAAGGAAACAGCCAAGCATCTCTTGAGTTGTCATCCTCAGAGGGAGTGTTTAGGCAAAGTAAAGGAAGAGGAGGAGGAAAATAAAACCCTAACTAAAATATGAGACTTTATTTACAAAAATGAAAACTTACAAATTCTTCTCTTCCCCCAAAATGTTGCTTCCCAAAATTCTCTATATTTATTACAAAAGAGAGAGAGTTTATATGAGCCACCTCGATACATGAAAATACCAAAAAAAAACCTACAAATTTAGCTAAGTTAAGAGACGAGAGTAATACACCAAATTTGAAATTTCGGTTAACATTAAATACAAAAAGCATGACAAGGCGGAAAATTTCGCTAGAATTTTGAAGAATTTCATTGGAAATGGCGAAATCTGAACATCAGCGGAAATTTCGCTAAAGCCGGGTAATTTATTTAGCTAAGCGAAATGGATTAACTAGCGAAGTTTCGTGGAGTAGCGAAAATACAAAATTTACGCTAGGAACGGTGCCCTACTTGGCTTGGTTTGAATACAGCGGTGGCAATTCATTAAGGTTGCGAAATTTTAAGCTAAGGTTCGCCGAATTTTTATGATCTAGCGAAAATTTCGCAACTCTAGCGAAAATTCGGGCTTTGTTGATCTCCAACGCATTTCATCACGTGTGTGCATCAATTTTTCTTCGCGCCTTCGATTTTTCATTGATTCTTGGGCTGGTTGATGGCGACACTTGAGTTGAACTTCATGATTCGTCATACGTCTCGATATTGAACTCCCCAATGCGCAAAACACGAAAGCGACAAAATAACCTACAAGCGGCATAAAAATTGATACTAAGAACTTGAACACTTCAATTGGCATTAATGACATGATTAGTGCACAAAAGCACTCAAAACCTATCTAATATAGGGTTGAAATTGTACTTTTTGGGCGCTGCATCACCCCCAACCAAAGCGTTGCTAGTCCATACTTGATACAAAAACAAAGGAGATGCATGTGGTGATTTTCAAGGTTATGATTCAAAAATATATGCACATATAGACATTGCCTTTAAAAGCGAAAAATTGACATCAAATTGTAAGCGATATGAAAGAACTAAATCCATGCAAGAACAATTCTGGAATTGATCTTGGTTCCCATGATTCTCGACTTGAATTTCCACCTAAGTCCTAATGGTTCTTTTATATAACTTGATTAAGCCCGATAAATTTGCAAAATTTGTCTCTCCCCTGACCTAACCTTGACATGGCCTTAAGTTGTTGAACAACCTAGATAAGGATGATTACGCCTGCTTTCTTTATTGACTATATGTGGATTGCAAATGCTTAAAATTGACTTCACGAGTCAGGTATGCGGGGATTCCTGGAAGTGACTCGACGATTGGGTTTGGGGCATCGAGCCCAGAAGGATCATGACCACGAGCTCTGGAGCCACACGGGACCTCAAAGTGACTTAGAAATCAAGCACCTACAAATCGTTAGACTGCACTGTCCACCATGTAACGAACACTAAATCGATGACTCCCGACCCAGTTCAAGGCTTGGGGCATGGACTAAGAGCTTTAAATATATACCCTCGGGACGTGCTGGGTTTCAAGGCAAAACTTCACGTTGTATTTTCCTTTCTTCTTTTCTTTTTCTTTTGGTTGCTTTTTTTCTTTTCTTTTGGAAGACAACATTGGTCTTAGTATGGTATAATTTATCCTAGGTTACTTGACATGCTTAGGTCGGCTGTAAGCGAAAGAAGTAAACAATTCATGACTATTGAAATAATCTGGAATTACGTGTGAATTAGCATAAGGGAGAAATTTCAAGTTGAGCATCAGGCGCAAGTGACCAAAAATTTGTTTCAACATGGAATTTGTTTAACATATATTCAATGAATAAGGATTCAATTTTCAACATGAAGCAATTCAATTGTCGGTGTAGCAATTGATTGTTCAATTGAAAAAGAAAAACATTTACACACAGTAAAGTACAAACATGATATGTACAAAAATTTGTATATATATAAAGCGAATAGCTTTTGATATAGCAGAAATGGCTAGTACATGCATCTGGTAAACACAAAAATATCAGCACTCTTGTGGCTAATACATAAATCTTAATCAAAATCATTGAAGCGGGTTGATAAAGCTGGTAACTATACAAAATCATAAAAGAGACCTAACCACCTCAACGCTATGGTGGTGAAGAATTTGGTAGTGAATGAGCTTTGAAAATCTCTTCTTCAGTAATCGAACATCAATGGCGGTGTGGTGGGGTCCTCTCCTACGGTCGGGAACATAGGAAGGAGCCCGGATCGTCATAATGCGTGTCGACGTGGAATGGCGGAGCCAACCTACGATCTGGGATGCACATTGTAGATCTTGTGAAGCGAGATAGCATCCATCACACCAGCTATCTCTCATTTGGCATGAAGCGTACTTACGTATTGAATGGTGTCTTTGAATATGATGGGCCCGGGAGTATCTAGCTGCGAGCTGTGATGTAGTATGTGGAGGGAGGGATGGAGGTGACATACGTGTGGAGGCCGGACTCTGCTTTGTATCTCGGGCTCGAGGGGCGGAGTATATCATGTGTATGGTGGTCCTCAGCCTCCTGACCCGATACCTCCTCCTGGTCCTGTGGTCGTTAGTGGAAAGATACGGGCATAGTCATCACCCAGCTCACGATGACATGACCCGGGGCATCGAGCCTCATCACCGATCCTGGGCTCTGCAGGAATTATATGCACCGAGAACATGGCGGAAGGAGTCTCGGCGCCGTAGTGGAATGCTCTACGCTCCGTGCCGGGTCCTTCAGATGGGCCTTCCTCAAAGCCCCTGGAAGGCCATCACCGGCTGAGAGGCGAACGAAATCCCAGAGATCCGGTCGCGCCTCAAGATGGCTCCCACTCCTGTACGTATCTTGCAGACGGAAATAAGCTCGTCTGAGCAGGATGGTGGCTTAATGACGACATCGAGGCGGGTATTTGCCTCTGTAAATCTTGGTCGGCGGTGGTATCTCACGGCGGTGTTTCGGGCGCCATCTTGCGATGAGGCGGGTGGGCCCGATCTCTGTAACCTACGCATTGGCGCGCGGTATCTGGCAGACGAAGGCTGCTTCTTCGAAATGCTCGGCCGCTCACGAGTACTCATGAAGCGATCATCAATGCGAGCTGGCGACTCCGCGCGGATAGGGTGATCCTCTGGGCGTCGTAGTGGAAGTGACCAGAAGCACCACTCGTGAGTAGTATCTTGCCCCTCGGGTCGCGAAAGGTAATAGTGAATACTCCCTCGATCAACCTCATGGACTCCGGTATCTAGGATCGACCCTCAGTCGCGAGAGACGTCGTGTCTGACGCTCACGATGGAGCGGTCTCACGATGCGTCGGACATTCCAGGAATGGGGGTTCCTACGAGCAATGGCCGAAGTCGAATCCTCGGCGGCGACGGTGAGGTGATAAAGTCGCCTCATGGCGGTGTATTTGACGGCCGAGCTGCGGCCGAGAGGATGATGACTGCTGGGCACGATGTGCGGGCGCTTGGGCTGAACCAGACTCCTCCTCAGTGCGGGTGATGGGGCGCGCGGGGTCCCATCCGGTGTGCGATAGCGTCCCGGAATCCTTGAGGCTCCTCAGTCTGGCTGGGGTTGGTGATGTCTTGGAGTCGGGGCCGGAGGCGGGGCCCTCCTCTCGGAGTGTCTTGTGAATCTCTGCTTCGTGCGATCCGGGACCCACCCGAAATCTGAGTATCGCGAAATGTAACTAAAATATTGGAGGAGGGCACCGACTCGCGAAAATCTGATGCCTTTGTAGAACTAAGCGAGGCTCCGGGAAGGCGGCGAGGCACTCACAATGTGCAGATGAACCGAGGACTCGCGACGGTGAGGAAATCGACCACAGGCCCAGCAAGCAAGGCTCGAGTAAAGACGAATCTTTGAGCGAGGCGGCTCGTGAGCAGAAGGCACGACGGTGAAATGCAGCGGTGGAGGCTCGCGAGGCTCGGCGAGGAGGTGGCTCGAGTACAGACGATAAACGGTCGGGGCTCGGGGCGCGCGTGGTGGAGGCTCGATTAGGGCTCGGTGGTGGAAGGCGAAATCTCAGGCAGTTTAAGGTGCATGGGAGCTCTGGCCGAGCGTGGCCATTTCGGTCGTGGTGTCTTGACGCGGTACGAAATCTGGCTTGGCGGGAAGCAGCCGAGGCGGTGACCGAGGCTCGGTATGCTGAGCGCTAGTGTAAAGCGCGGTAGTGGCTATAGTCCCGCGCTACTTGACAAGGCGAGATGGCTGAACCGGGGATCGGTGACTCAGTGGCTTCTCGCCAAGAGGGAGAGAATGTGAAGTGACCAAATAAAACAAACTTCTCCCTTCTTATAGGCAAATGAGGAAGCCGAAGAGTTTGGTTCTTATTATTTCACGGTTCATCACTCGTTTCACCGGCATCACCTGCACTAAAAAAATTATAACTTAAATATGAGTATCATGTGAAATAAAAATTATTATAATAAATTTACTATATGAAACCAAAATTAAAAATTTACTAAAGTACTATAGTATATAAAACAAATTATTAAAAAGGAAAATGCCTATTTTAGAAATTTTCGAAAATAACTCGAAATTATCAAAATTATCCAAATTAAGACAAAGCAAAATTGTTGAATCGCAATCCGTTTTTGAAAACAATTCAGACCAGCTTCACTTTTGAAGACACTCAAGGAGGGTCAAGGGAGAATGATCTCCTTAACCCCTCAGCAGTCTGGGTGACCTTACGTTGTCGGATGTCCAATTGTTGAAGTGGTTCTCATCGATGGCTTTAACTGATTTACCATCGCAATGATGCCAGATGTTGACCAACATCTTCATTCTTATCATATCCATTCTATAATCGTGGCTTCCTCGCATACTTAACATTTGTTAGTTAGTTCTTGATTTTCATTTTCTGGAAGAACTCATGTTTTTGTTCAAATGAAAGATGTTTAACTCCAAAGTCATGTTACCAGTTGTTGAAGCCGTATTGACTCCATTCCGGCAATTGATGATTGTACTGGCTGTGGCCAGAAATGGTCTTCCTAAGATGATTGGTACATGATTGGGTTCACTTGCACTGGCTCTGTCACACTACAAAATTCATCGGGTAGTAGAATTTGTCTATTTTCACTAAGACATCCTCACTCATCCCTTTTAGGGATTTTCACCGATTCCATCGGCCAATGAGTGCATTTGCTGGTATGTTTGTCTAATTGAACCTAACCGCTTATATAAATTAATACTTGCGATAAGGTTCACACTGCTCCTAAATCAAGCAATGATTTCTATGCAAATTCCCACCAATATTGACTGAAATTGTGGGAGATCCCTGGATCCTTGTATTTCGATGTATTTGCTTTGGATTATGGCACTGACTTGCTTAGTGAGAAACGCTTTCTTCTCAATGCCTAATCCCTTCTTAATTGTGCAAAGATCTTTCAAAAATTTTGCATAAGCAGGCACTTGTTTGATTATGTCCAATAAAGGTATGTTAACCTTCACTACTTTAGGACCCTCTCTAAATGCCCGCTTGTCGAGATGCCTCTTCTTACCTCTAAGTGCTTGTGGAAATGGAGGTGGTATATACTTCATTGAATCCTCCTCAGGAGAATATGCTCGCACCGCACTCCTCTCTCCTTGATTGGATTCTTCAACAAAGCCTGTACGGGTTGATCAACCTCTTTCCACTCCTCAAGGTAATTATAGCCTTAACTTCATCCATTCCGCACTGTTGGATGATCCTACCTCTCATGGATTCCCTTTTGGATTTGGGAAGTGTTTGTGATGGAAACCTCCCTTCTTTCTCCTGTACCTCGCAACTTGTTGATCTTGGTGATTAACATCGTATTGTCAATTGCTGAGATTGCTCTCAAGCCCATCTATTCTCTTATTCAAGAGACTTTCTACAAGATTAACTTTGTGCCATTGCACATTGATTCCTTGTCTTCAACAAAGTTGCTCCACCACCTTACTCAAATTCAATATGGCTTTGTTCCACCTGGAGAAGAGGATTGTATGGTCACAGGATCACGTGTACCAAACCGAGGTTCGTCAGGGTACATACTGTGTGGGTTGGGTCTCCATGTTGTTAGGTGATTCCTCCACTGGAATTGTACAACATGAAGCATTGATTGTTGTGGCTTGTATTGTCCTACGTTATTTGCATTCTCGACATCAAATCCTTGAACATAGGGCCATAGGACATGGTTCTACTGTGCATAGATTGAAAGAAAAAATTCCTTCAGACACTCTGAAAAGAATTGACTGTAGGATTTTCACCGTATGCACCTCTTGGAGCCGTTTGCCTTCAAGCTCTTTCACCTTCCTAGCTAGGTTGAAAATCCCAGCTCCTTGGGTTTCTATTTCCTCCTGGCAGTGCATACATCCCACCCCTTTGGTTAACTGTGGGTCTCATCCTTTCCACCTCAGTGGCCAAAGCTCATCCCAACCCTTAGAGTTTCACCACGTAATTTAAAAATCCATGGCTTCGGTCCTGATGCTTACTCGTAAAGTCTCCTCCACATGAGCCAAAAGCTGCCTCATGGCAGGAGACATACCACCATGAAGTGGTTCACCAACATCCAAGTGTCAAAACCCATGATGTGGACAGCACTCGGCTGGTTTCATAAATCGTTCCCAACATCAGAAAATCTCTTCACCATCCCGGAAATGCAAAGGTGTAAATTTGTTCCCTTCAAATTATTGGTCTTGTGAGCACCGAAGAACTTCTTTCAGAATTCAGCCCGCAAATTTCACCCCCAATTTCTAATGGTTCTAGGCCTTGTTAGTTTAGCCATATTCGCCTTGTCCTTACGTCAATGGAAATGCTTCACTTTCAAGAAATCCATGTCCATCATACCTTCCTCAAGGTAGTGCGCACTTCAAAACTCACAGGAGTGTATGGATTCTATCTTCCACACCATGATATGTGGGGAGTAAAAACAAATAAAGGCCTCACGCTACATCTTCGCCAGGAGGAATGATACAGACGGGCACCAACTCTAGAGGGTGGATGTGATCCCCGCGTCTATACATCTGGATTCATGGGGGTTCCTGGTTGACTTTGTTGTTCCTCAGGTATGGGATCCATGGTATCAGTGTGTACACTGACTTCACTAGCTAGGTCAAGTTGTGTACTTATCCTATGCAATCTACATGATGTGTCTCTATCCCACTGTTGCATAAACACCTGTTACAAAATTGTAGAGACTACAAAGAGAACTAACAAAGCTTGCAAAAAGGTTAAGATTAGCTAACAAAATTAAACCACTGGAATAAAAAATCAAATGAAAGGCGCATCGCTTAGTGCCGAAACTCGCGCTCCTTAATCCAGTGACAAAAAGGTGTAAAAGGTTACCTTCACTTGTGATAAGCACTACAAGTACACTCTCAACTTACCATTAGTAGTTTGGCACCATCCCCGTAACGGCGCCTATTTGATTCGTACACAAAGAGGGTCGAGCTAAAATCAACAAAATTTATATACACCTGTTCCTACCATCGCCAGAGTCAAGCTACCGCAAAGATAAAGGGTCTAGGTCAACACTGTGGACGGGTTTTCATCCTAAAAATGATTTGCATATGCACTTTAATGCAAGGCTTTCTATTTGGACTCTGGATTTTGTTTCCAAAAACAAAGGGAAGTAGGTTGAAAACTCCAGAAATTGTAAAACTGAAAAATGAAGTGTGAAAAGTTAACTTTGAAGATTTAGGCTACTAACTTGGTAAGTTAGGCAGCCCATGTCTCTGTTTATTCCCGTTATGACATGCAACCTATAGTCCAAGGCATAACCGGATCTATGTTTAACTAGCAAACCTCACCCTTGAAATCACCTCCTATTTGAGTCAACACAGGTAGCATGCATCTATGGCCCCTTTACTATTTGAAACCCTAACATTTAAATATCATTTCGCAGGCTCAGAAGACCATCTAAAGAACCACGCGGCATCTAGCATTAAGTATGACCGTATCCTAAAGCATGGAGAGAGTATTGGCCAAACTAATAACATTCAATGCTATTCAACCCTAATTTGAGAAGACGGGGTCATAAACACAAGACCTATGGCTTTTAGCACAAGAGGACAACATGCATATGCCCCACCACCCAAGCCAGCTTCCTCTTCAAAGAAAGGAGCGCTAATGCCAAGCATCTCTGAAAGGTCATCCTCAAGAGGGTGTTTCTGGCGCCTAAGAGGTAAGGGAAAGAGGAGAGAAGAGAGGAAAATAAAACCCAACTAAAATACTGAGACTTTATTTACAAAAATGAAAACTTACAAATTCTTCTCTCTTTCCCCAAATGTTGCTTCCCAAAATTTCTATATTTATTACAAAAAGAGAGGGTTTATAGGCCACCTCAATACATGAAAACAATTAAAACCTACAAATTTGGCTAAGTTAAAGGACAAGAGAGTAATACACCAAATTTAAATACATTAAATACAAAAGATGATTTATGCGTAAATTTTCTACAGGCTGAAGACTCACAGTAAGAAATAAATCACTGCATAAATAAATGTGGTACCTCGCAAAGTTGTGCACTCATTTAGCTAGCCAAATTCCTCAATAGCTTAGCCAAATTTTCAAGAGGAATAAAGACAAAAATTTCGCTTAGGAACAAAGGCTCAGCTTAAATCGGGTTTGGTCTAGCGAAATTGGCAATTTCGCTTATAGTTATAAATTTCGCTAAGGTTAGCAAATTTTCGCACCCTAGTTAAAATTTTCGCAACTTCCAGCTTAAAATTCCGTGCTTTGTCGATCTCCATCAGATTTCATCCTCGTTTTCAATCAAGATCAATTTTTCTTCACTTTGCCTTTAGTTTTTCATTGACTTTCGGGCTGCCGATGGTCGACACTTGAGTTCAAACTTCATGATTCACATACATCTCGATATTGAACTCCTTGGGCAAGAAACTCAGAACAAATCAAAATAACTCTAAACTAAGATAAGTGATACTAAGAAGACTTGAACACTTCAATTGGCATTAATGATATGATTAGTGCACAAAAAGCACTCAAAACCTATCTAATATAGGGTTCAAAATTGTACTTTTTGGGCACTAATCAACTTGCCACCGACATCGCGGAGGCATGATGCGGAGTGGGTGATAGTGGACCGACTCACTAACTCGGCACATTTTTTGGTTGTGAAAATGACCTTCACACTAGAGGAATTCTACAGGTTGTACATTCGAGAGATTGTCCGGTTACATGGAGTGCCAGTCTCTATGGTATCGGATCGGGATCCTAGGTGTACGGCTCACTTTTGGAAGAGTTTCTAGAGAGCCACGGAACACGCTGATTTACTTAAAGCACCGCTTCATCCACAACAAAATGGCGCCAAAGAAGACTATACAACATCTTTGGGAGGCATGTGGCCTAAATCTTAAGGGTAGCTAGGATGATTATTTTCCCTTGGTGGATTTCGCCTACAATACGCTTTTCATCAAGCGCAGATAGCCAGTACGTGCACCCTACAGCCAGGATTTGAGCCACGTCGATCTCCCCGACTATTGACTGAGGCGGGAGAGAGATCCATCACTGGTCCGATTTGATTGTAGACACCTCGAGAAGGTGGATTTGATACTTTAAGCGCCTTTCTCACGCCCGTAACCCGTGTGAGGCCACGCCGACAGACTGGCCAACCTCTGTAGCCTGGGAGGTAGGTGATCATGTCTTCTTAAAGGTGATGCCTAAGAGAGGAGTGGTCAGGTTCGGTAAGCGTGGGAAGCTATCACCGAGATACATCGGGCCCTTCGAGATACTAGAGAGGGTGGGCATAATTGCGTATCAATTGGCATTATTGCCGAGTTTATCGGGTGTCCATGAGGTATTCCATATCTCCATGCTCTGGAAATACACTCTAAATTAATCATGTAGTGGATTGGAGCGAGCTTATTGTTGATACAGATGGAACCTTCAAGGAGGGACCGGTGTGTATCATGGATAGTCGAGATTAGGTTTTTCGACAAGAAGACCCCGAGGGTTAGCAAAAGCAATGGGCAACACCGAGGATCGGAGCGCATAACATGGGAACGCGAGGACACGATGCGCGCTTTACCTATCCTTCGCTTAAGGACGAAGGTACATGGTTTAATGCCTGTGATTAAATGACTAGTTTATATGCATGTGATTGTGTATGGTTGCATATGCATGTGATTTGATGTGCAAGTGTATGTGAATTTCGGGACGAAATTCCTTTGGCGATATAGAAAAACCCTAAAATTTAAAATTCTTCGAAAAATGGCAAGAATAGTAAAATTCATCGAATGGCTCAGTAGCTTCAGGAAAATTTCTGGGACACGGATGGCTAAAAATTGCGTCGTCGACCTCCGAGATGCGGAATTTTTTTACTATTTTCTAGGTGGTGAGTCGCCAATGACTCTAGGGATGAGATTTTTACGAAAATCTCGAAAGTCATGAAATGGATTGAGCTAAGTTCATTTAAAATAAATTGAAGTGAAAAGAAATGAATCGTTTCAGGACAGAAACGAACCTGGGACCGGAGTGGACACGTGGCGAGATGTGGGCCACTTAACAAACTTAAGTTAATTGGAATAAAAGGAGGGAAAATGTAAGTTCTCCATTTTTTTTCTCGGGTCTTTCGCTACGTGAGCAGGAGATGAGAGGGGTGCAGAGAGAAGCTTTGACTTCTCTCTAAGATCTACGGAGCTCGGGTGGTCGTCTTGCTTCGAGCCAAGACTTAAAGTCAAAGTACTCGTTGAGGGCAACTTATGGACACCAAAACCAGGAGTTTTCGCAAGATTCGAAACAAAGTCTGAGCTATAAGTTTCAAGTTTCCGTGTCTTCAAAGTTTCGCTCTTCGCCTCCAAGAGGTAGGTCCCTTCCTACTCGTTTATTTTCCATAGGAGTCGCTTTTGGTCTTCGGGCTGAGCCCTTGGGGTTGCCTGATGGTGCTCTCAAGCACCAAAGGAAGGAAAAAGATTTTTTTTTTCTGGTTCTTCGCTATGATGTCCAGTTTCTGGGGTTGTTTTGAAGTTGATTTTTGGCTTAGTTTGGGACGGGTTTTGTGCCATGTTTATGGCCAATTCAGGGTCTCAATTGGGGCGGGTTTGTCGCCGGTTGAAAGGGTTGTTCCGAGATGAGTTTGGGTCGAAAAAATGCATGCACGGGAGCTTCAAAGGTGCCTCGAGCATGCAATTGCGTAGGTTCCACGCTGCTGTGTAGGTCATTGTTCATGTAAAGCCTCCAACTTTAGACGACCATAACTTTCTCATATGAACTCCAATTCGCACGTTCTTGGATTCTATGGAAAGCCCTTTGAGTCTAGAATCCATCCATATATAGCTTAATGCAATTTGAGCTCATATTTTGTCTAAAAAAGACGAAATACAGTAGCCTCTACTGCTGTAGGTGCTGCAATGCTGCTGATTTTTTTCATGACTTGCAACTTGCATAACTCCATCATATAGATCTAAATTTGGTGTCTCGACTCTATGGAAATCTCCCAAGTCTGGGAATCTGACCATGTGCCTGAATGGAATTCTGCGCCCATATATTTTCTTTAAAATTTGATCAGAAGCACCAAGTGTGCAAATTCGTTTGGTCAGGATGATATGCGTGGTCTAATACCTTGAAATTGGTATTTTTTATTTGCAATTATATATGTTGGGATATAATTATCCATGAGGTTTAAGGAATGCATGAGTTTGTATGATCGAGGTCATTGCATGAATAGCTGTACTATTTGTGGACATAGTGTCACAATTAGACCTAGAGGATAAAGTAAGTTTATTACCTGATCATGCATGACTTGTAGATGTCAATGTATGTGTGTTAAGTATGTTGGCATGAATTGTATGATTTAAATTGGAATTTATTGGTTCAGTGATTTAAATGTCCAATTGATGCATGGGTTAATATGCATGAGTAGGCATATGTGCATATAGCACTCATTATATATGTAGCATGGTATGAATAGCAGGCACATTTGTATCAGATCTCATATGCAAGGACATCGCATAAAACTGTGGGTGTGCATGGTTGTTGTCATTCACCATTTCAGAACAAGTGGTGGACCTCGATACATCGGATCGACGCTCCAACAAAGCTCCACGATCTTCATGGTCAGAATCAACACCCAAGGTATGGTGTTGATGGTGCGAACTCGGTCTAGGGACAATGTCCTAAAGAGTCAAGCGGTTTCGAAGATTGTCCAAGGCTTTTGTTTTATAGCGGTTTCAAACAAAAGCGGTTTTGGGGATTGTCCAATGCTTTGTTTTAAAGCGCTGAGATCGCCTCAATGCTTTGTTCGAAGTTTGCTTCGTAGATTATCCAATGTTTTTTATTTATAAACAAAAAGCTTTGTTTTAGATAAAGGACCATTGGTTGAAAAACCAATGGTGAGCTTCTCACTGGGGCATACATGTGTGAGGAGCTCGTTGACCGGCTTAAGAGGAGCTCCAGAAGGGCTCAGTACATGGGACATGTTGAGTTGCATCTTATTCATGACATGTAAGTTTCCATTTCAGGATGACATCTTCTGGAGGGGAGAGTTTATTTGTTGCATAACCATTGCATGTGCACTTAGGTGGGGAGTAGCCCTTGTAGGAATTTACTCTGCTGGGCATTGCTTACCCCATCGTAGGACTCCCTTTCAGGTATAGGGAGACAGCGCTAACTAGATGCCGATATTGAGAAGAGTCGGATTGTGGCTTTGATTTATATTTTGTAAAATATGTATTAGAATGCTGACTTTGATATGTTTTGTATAAGAGTGATGTAATTTCTAAACCTATGGACTATGGTTTTATATCATGTGCTTATATGTTTCGAGTATATGGATAAACACACATATGTGGCCATTTTTACCGTATGTGGACCCTAAGTGGAGATCAAGCATAATATCAATGTTGCCATGTAATTGCACAGTTGTATTTTAAGTAGAGATCCTCAGACAAAGGAGACTCTACTCGATTAAGTAAATCACGGGTCTCAAAAACGGACACGATGGTGGTGTCGAGTTACCCGACATCCACAAGTCTTCCGCGGCCGATCAAGGTCAAACTGACTCCTAAGCAAGGCCACACTTACGACTCATGAATATAATGATATCTAATCTTAATATATTTGTCTATTTAATGAAAATAATGAATTCCTCTCCCTAATGTAACTGTTGATTTACTACTATAAAAAATCTTTAAGCAATTTAAATAAAAACATTTGACCTAATAAATTCATTTAAGTAGCACTTTCTAGTAGTTGCAATGATTAAAATTATCCCATTTTGCACTTAACAAAATATGTTTTTATTGCTTCAATAACGATTAAGAAATTTTTTTTGAAGTAATATTAAATGCATAACCACAAGCAATAATAAGCTTCTCTATATTACATATATTATCATTGTCCCAGTCTTTAATAAGTTGGAGACATGTTTATAAAGAATATATGTCATCGAGTTGCATACCTTTAATGTATTACGTGAGCGGCTAGGGTTTTTTGAAATAAACAATTCCAAAACACAACTTTGGTGATACATACCTTTAATGTATTATGTATCATAAAGTTGCCATCATGGAAGTTGAGTTTGAATACTTTCAAATAAATTTAGATAAATAAGAAGACCTTCTTCATCGAAGTAACAAAAGAATTAGGGTGGAAGTGGATGTTCCCTCTCATCCCGGAAAGGAATAAGTTCATCTCTCTTTTTGGGACAAACCGATGGGACTACAAGCTAACAATGCTAAGAAATGACAATGTTTCCTACTCATCAATATATCAACTGGTCTCTACGACGAAGATGGATTAATCGAAGAAAATGAGGACCTTGCTGTCAAGCTAATACCAAAGGAGGAGAAAGGTAGAATCAAGAAGCCATGGAAACAAACGCTAATTATAAAACTTCTTGACTTATCTATAGGATATAAAACCTTGTTTCAAAGAATTACTTCATTGTGGAAACCAAGAGCAGCAATAGACCTAGTGGCAATGGATAATGAGTTTTTCTTATTTAAGTTTGCTGCAGTGGAGGACTATGACTTCGCAAAATATAGCAGACCGTGGATGATATTCAATCACTACTTCACCCTCTAATCATGGAAGCCAAACTTCAACCTTAAGTAGAACAACCTGAAAAAACCTTCGTGTTTGGGTGAAGATTCCTTGTCTACCCATAGAGTATTATGACATGAGCTTTCTCAGGAGAGTTGGAGAGAATATAGGTAAAACTTGTAAAAGTTGATGAAGCCACATCCTTGGTCTCAAGGGGTCATTTTTCCCGTATGTGCTTGGAAAAGCCGTTGATCTCTAAGTTTCAACTCAGGTGCTACATAAGGAAAATTGAATATGAAGGCATTCACTTAATGTGTTTTAGTAGTGGCAGATTCAATCACTGGAAGGATGAATACCTTTCGGAGTAGGAAACGACACCTTCGAAACCGAAAGGAAGCAGGATCAGCTATAGGGATGACAGAAACCCCAATAATGATCAAGGTAAGATGCAAAAAAGGAATTAAGATCCCCCAATTAACCCAAAAGTTATTCATAACTATGGGCCTTGGATGGTAGCACCGAGTAGAGTTCATCATCATCAAAGTAGTCAGTATCATAGGGAATATGTGGGAGAGAGGTATGGGAAAGGTAAGTGCGAGTTCATCATCATCAAAGTAGTTAGTATCATAAGGAAGATGTGGGAAAGAGGTATGGGAAAGGTAAGTGCACTAGACCTAAAAGGCAACCTAAAAAAATCAGACTTCAAATGGAAGGGTATCCCGTTTTGATGTAATCAAGCCAACGGATGAGGAAGAGATCCCATAAGATCCGAATGAGGAAAGGGAAGCTAGCATAATCTTCTATAAGGAGGGGGGAAACACCCATACATCACGCAATAATAAGAGTAAAGGGAAAAGACCTAATGTTCAAGTGTAGTGTTAGATGGGGGTCAAAGATTATGTTGACCTTAATTAGAAAACATCCATGCATAACGTGACTAATGGGGAAAAAGGAAAGGGACAACCGATTAAATCAAAAGGAAAACATGAGGGCTAGACTTCCAAGCCAATGAGAGCATGTTGACCAATTTTCCGACACGGCTGCCAAAGACTAAACTAAGTCATCGACAATGGCGCCAAAAACTTGTTGACCAATTTTCCAACAGGTTGCCACATACTAAATTAAGTCCCCGACAACACCACCAAAAACTTGTAAGGACCAAATGATGTATTATATATTAAAATTTATCCAAGGAAGTGAATGTGGTAAATACTCAAAAAAATTGATTTTAAAAAGTAAGTATACTAAAAAACTAAAATGAAAAGTATTACCAATATTCATCCCCTTCCGCCAGAAGTGCACTGGGCCATACAAGTAATAAAGTGGACTCAAGTCCGAACATCGTATCCACGGTGATCATGTTCCTCTAATCGGGAATCTCCGAGCACCCTAATTACAAAGGCTCTTCACTATTTAGGCGACCAAATAGGATGTGGAATAAAATCAATTTAACTTAAATAAAAACCGATTTAAAACTAATCCTAAAATCTACCAAACAAACGACTACTTAATTCTAAAATGTATGAAGAGAGGCACTAGGGATGGTGATAATAATTTAACAATCAATTTGCATTTCCTTTAAAGCGCAACATTTGTGAGTTGAATACTGAATTTGTCTAAGATCAATGTAGTATACTGATTCCTCAACACCATATACTTCACTTAATTGATATTCATTTTTTCCTTCCAAATACACGGGTCTAATCACTACTGGTAGGATATAGTCCCTTCTAAAAATTTGCATTTTTCCTTTCCAAAGATTTCACACCCTTTTCTTAGGATCAGACTGCTGCCTCTTGTATTGTGATAATGCAAAATTTCTCCAATAATTGGTATCTCAACCATCAACTAACAAAGTTCTCTCTCTCCTTGATTAGATCTATGCTAACACGGATCAAGGTCATTCTATCAAATTATATGAAACTCTAACATTAAATCGATACATCATCTAATTAATCCGCACCATGAGTAAATTAGTGATTCATCAAAGTACCTTTTAGTTCATTACTCCATAATATTAATCTAGCATACCCTAAGTAATCATTCCATGCTCTCGTGAATGTCCATCTCTGTCACTCGCAGGGCCTCCCACAAAAAATCGAGCAAGATACAACCTTTTTTTGGGTACAAGCTACTAATATTAAGAACAATTCATTATATGAATAATACCAATTATATAAAATCAGTTTCAAACCCACAAATAAACTGAAAATCTGCAAATTTGAATGTCCAACAATTAATCCCCACCCCTAGAGGGTGTTTAATGTTCCATTACTGGATTCCAATCATCACCAATCAAATAACAAGTAAGAGAATGAAGAAAGAAATCAAGTGACAATGAGTGAGAGAAAAATCCAGATTTGAGTTTCAATTTTTGTTTGAACAGTAATGAAATCTGAATCTATGATGTACAACATCGAAATCTCTTCAATACAAATAAAATCTACTCTAAAACTACTCTAAGATCTACTAAAAATCAAAACCCTAAGATAAACCGAAAAAAATGGGTTAGAGAAGGTTTTAGAGAGAGAAACCCTAATGAGAGGTTTTCTCCCACCTCCTCTCTTCCCCTCATCCTCAAAAAAAAAAAAAAAAGAATATATATAGTCCTCGGGTGAAAATGGGCTTGAAAACATGCCAATATTAATTTTTGGGCTTTTCTAGTTTTTCCAGCACTTGAGTCGTGACATCAGCCTTTTGGAGTCACGACATCAGAATTTTTGAGTCGCAACGTCATCATTCTGGATGCCCAGCATAATGTTGTGACATAATAAAACTTTGTCACGACAAAGTTTGTCTAAAACTTTGTTGCGACAAAGTTTGTCTTTGGCTTGTCTTTGGCTTTGTCGCGACAAAGTTTGTCTTCTAGCTTTGTCGCGACATAATCTGGGTTTGTCGCGACAAAGTTTATGGCTTTGTTTGTCACACCCCTACCCCCGCATGGGCGAAAAAAGGGGGCGCGGTACGGGACTAGGACTTCTTAACTTGCTTTTCGGACATTGGTGGGCCCATTTCATATATAATTTCATAATGAAATACAACTTGTACTACGACCACCATAGTGGTGTTTAAACTATCCTGTACATATTTTGTAACACCTCAAATTATACCCTAGTAGTTTTATATAACATGTTTAGGGTATAATAAAAGTAAATGTGTATTTTTCAAAAATTTAAATGTTAAGTGAGAAAAATGATAAAACCCAAAATTAATTGAAGAGTTAAGGGTAAAATAATAAAATGTCACATTAAGGACCCAAAGGTCATAAATGAAGAAGAGTCTATGCTTAATTAGAAATTGTAAAAAGTTGTTCTGCAATTAGAATATGGAAAAGGGACTAAAATGCAAAAAAAAAAAAAGAAAAAAAAAGAGAAAAGCCAAACAAGGCCTTGTAAAGAAAAGAGGGATAATATCAAATTAGGTCTATTGATTGAGGAGAGTTCTGCATTTTGGCTTTGGAGAAACTAGGTTTTTGGGTTTGAAGAAAAGGAAGCCATCCTTGGTGATTTTACTCCATTTCTTGGTTATTTTTGTACAAGTAAGAAGAGAAGGGGGAAGAAAGTAGAAGAAAGGAAGAAGGTAGAAGAAAGAAGAGAAAGAGAGAAGAGAGGAAGAGAAGGTTTCAAGAAAATTAAGGTTAGGAAACTACCCTAATTTCTCCCTCTTTGTTTTGTTGTTTTTGTTGGTTTAAAGTTAGTTTTGATTGTTATTTGGTTTGTGGTCCTCAAATGAGGAGATTATGTATAAAGGAAATGTCAAGTTTTATGAGATGTTTGTCAAAATTTTCCAAAACCCATGTTTTTGTTTTGGAAATAACTTGACCATTAGTCATCCAAATTGAGTGATTCCAGTTGGGAAAGAACCCTAAGAGGTACACCTACAAAGATATAGAAGGTACAAAGAAGCAAACTTGACCCTAAGGCCCCTATTTTTGAGGCTGAAGTGAAAATACGAGTAAGCTGCTGGGTTATCCTCTATTTTGGTACGGTTTTGGTGTTTAGGTCATAATTTGAGTTTCACTCATCCAAATTTAGTGATTCCAATTTCTGGGTAAACCAGACTTCTAGGAGAACAACTTCCATGAAGGAAGTATAGCTAAATTTAGTCCCCATTGCTACCATAAATTCGTTAAAGTAAGGAAACAATTCTATCTCTGAAACCTGTCTCAAAACAGTCCCTGAACTGGAGTAATTCCGGTTGTTTAAATCATAACTTGAGTTATACTGATCCAAATGCGGTGATTCAACTTTCTGTACAAACTAGACATCTGGGAGAACAACTTTCATGAAGAAAGTATGATCAAATTATGTCTCTATCATTCCCAAATGTTTTTCAAATATAGGACACAATTCCATATTCTGTTCCTGGAAACTGTCCAGGAGAAATTCGGAATGTTTAGACCATATCTCCCAAATTAAAAGTTCAAATGACATGATTTTTGAAGCATAAGAAACTTAAGGTATAGGGGTATATTCAGTTAGAAGATCACTTTGTCTGACAATCCCATTTATAGGGTCAAAATTGTAGTTCAAAATGACTTAGAGCTGCTCTCAACTATTCAAAGGTAATTGGTTATGGAAACTGAAAATTGTATAAAAGTTATATGAATTAATGTTACATGATATAGGATAAATATATTGAGATTATTAAGATACGAAAGGATATGAACTCTGATCATGTGAAAAAGAGTACATGTATTTTTATTATATGAAGAAGCATGTATCACTTATTGATTCATAAGAAATAGTGTGAACTATCTCACATGTTCAAGAGAATATCACAAATGAATATCCCATATGTATATAGGGATACGGCATCATTCATGCATATGGGATATGTGTTTTGGATATTTGAAAGATTGTTAAGAAAAACATATTAAAATAGATTGGCCTACTTATGACCTGCAAGGTACTGGATAGATGTATTGATGCCCATAGGATAACAATGCCGTAGCATATAGCTTACAAATGAGTGGCCCCTGCTTGTCGATGACAGGATCCCATTCGATCATTACAAAGGCCCCATTTGAGTCATACAATGCCAATACAATTTTATAGATCACCGTCTGCATAAAGGATAAGATTCTTCTGCACATACGCCAGCTTCTTTCCCATATCCACTTATTCCGGGAATACGCAGCATGACATAAGATGAGATGAAATTTTGGAATGTTTATAAAAGGCGTGAAACATGCAATGATATGGAAATGCACATGTAATTGAATTCATAATGATGAGAAGTAATATGTAATATGAATAAAATGTTATGAAGTATTGTGATCGGTCACATAAAGGTCGTCCATATTTATGGATTCCCACTGGGTTATAAAGCTTAACACGAGTGTTTATCCAGGTACCGATGAGACGCCCATGATATTCTCCAGATACAAGAGGCTAACATTAAATCGTAGATTCAAATTCATATGTAGGTTTGATCGACAAATGTAAATGTAAGATTTTGGAGACAATGTAAATGTAAAAGTACAAGCAAATGTGACTCAGAATATATGTACATGACACTATAAATACCACTATGGTGGATGTATATGAACTTTTTTGTAAGTTTATATTTTCAAGATAATTGTTTAGAATTATATAAGTTACTCAGTTTATAATTCACTCAGATTAATCTTTCCTGACACAAGTCGGGCCGGTCGGGTGGGCCACATATTCCTGAGTCTCATTTACTTGTACATACACAAACCCCACTATTACAAAAACTTTTACATTTACATTTCGAAACCAAAAGTCAAAACCTACAGCAGGTGGACTCCTATTGCTATGTTGGCCATATTGTATGTGGAATGCCTCAGATATCCTCAAGACTCACACTACATGAAACACCGCGCTGCTTTATAACTTAAAGGGAAAATAGAGACAAATATGACCACTTTGAAGTGGTCCACACCATAGATACATATAAATATAATGAATATGTCGAGTTTACGATAACCTAATTTATCACAAAAGTTTTTATATAGCATAATTTTTATAACAGGGTTTTCATATCTCCCATAGAGTTCAGAACAAAGATCTTGTACAGAAGGTACCCGTAGGTACAATACAGAACAAAGCAGAACTGATTACTTATGCTTTCTTATTGTTCATTATTCATATTCTTATCATATAAATGTTTCACACATCATTTTATTCAGATACTTTTCATATAAATGTTGCATGCATAGATTCAAGAATAATGAACAGAGGGACGCGCGACAATGTGCACCAAGGTATGGTACAATATCAACAGAGGCACGCCTGCCCACGCACGCAGGTGTCGAGCGACACGCGTGATCGGCACAGACCGAACATGACGCGGTTCGCCATATAATGAAGCGTCGTGAGCACGAAAGCGTGGAGTGCCATCGCACTGAATCGAGACTGGCCTACCCACGCAACAGCGCTCCTCGTGAGCACTAATAAGAGTGTCGTCGCGACCAACGTAGACGTCGCCCACGCAATGCGAGCGTGCTCTTCATAGCACTGGCAGGAAGTGTCGCCGCGACCAACGTAGACACATGCCTGCCCACGTAACTGAGGTGCCGTAGCACTAGCAGGAGTGCCATCACACTGAACAGACGTGTCTATTCATTCACTATTCGGTCTTCGACAGGGATATAATTATATGTATTTTCGAGCTTGTTATTTTGTTCTTATTCACATTAGCAAATAAGGGTAAGAAACAATGTTTTCCCAATGATAGGATCACCGAGGCAACAAGGTACATAGCATTTTTCATATAACTTTTATACATGTACTGACCCTTTCTTGGTCTGCACTAACAAAGAACATAATAAACAGTATCAGGACTCAGACGGACCTAAACAACTCTCGAGTATTGGTACTCAACTCTCTTCAAAGACTCCGCACTTAATGTCCTCTCGCTGTCACTGAAAGCACGGGTACTCACTCAAGCATTGTGTACTAACGTCATTTGACCGAAAACACTTTGAGAACCTAAGACTTAATATCCTCTCAGAATTAAATACCAGTACCAGTAATTAATATCCTCTGTACTAAAAAACAACTGGAGACGATATCAACTTTTAGTACCTAAGATCAACTTTCAAGACTGCATCACTTCATGATTTCGCAGTTTACCTATTTTCACCCAAAATTTCTAACCAAAACCCAAAACTAACCACAAAATTGAACTAACACCAACAAAAATCACTTTTATACAAAGATAGGGTTCTTCTAACCCAAACATAGGCAAAGAGAGAGTTAGGAGGGTTTCCTAACCAACAAATCCATACTTTCCATACACAAACCTAAACAAGTATCCAAACATATAGGTTCCGTACCAAAGTTCCATACCTTGATTTCTTGAAGCTTAAACCTTTTCTTATTCCTTCTCTTTGCCTGAGCAAGTAGAACCAAGAAATTGAAAGAATCAAACCAACTTGGCTCTTCTCTCTCTCAACTATAAGCCCTAGGTCTCCCATATCAAAAATGAGAAAAATATATTCTCATAAGACCATCTTTGATCTTATCCTATTTTTGGCTTAAAGTTCTTCTTTTTGCTATTAAGTCCTTCTTCTTCTGTAAGACCCGAGAAATTCCAATTTCTGGAAAAATGGCAAAATCGTAATTTCGATTACAAAATTGTTATTTTGGTTAAAAAATCCGGAATTTATTCTCTAGATCTTGGATGATGAAACGGATTTCACCGTTGAATCGTCTCAAGAATCTAGCTAAGATGTACTACGAATTCCGAGACAAATAATTTATACATTTTTCGAGGCATCGTTCGTGCGTCAGAAACGATTTTCTCACGCGATTTAAAATCACATATAACACGTACTCATGTGCCATAAGTGGTATGAGTAGAGAAATGATGAAAATGGACGGCCGAGATAGTGCCGAATGTCAAAATTGGGAAAAGAAGGACATAATGGTCATTTTAGAATTTGTTTAAATGAGAATAATGCCAAAAAATGAATAGTGCCGTCTCTAACCTCAAAAAGGAAGCAAAAAACATGAAAATCAGAAAAAACTTGCAGTAGCCATTTTTTTGAAGGTTTTAGAGAGAGAGAGAGAGCTTCTAAAATAAATATCGCAATCCGACCGCTTCAGCCTCGACAAGAAGGGAAGTCGCTTCTAATGCTGAGAGGGCTTCATCGTGGGTATCGATTTAAGGATGGAGACAAATCTCGAGGTAGGGCTTTTTACGGGGTTTTATTCCTTCTTTAAGTACTTTGTCGATGTTTGAGTCGACGATACGCTAGGGCTGTTGACGGTCCCAACCTCGGGACCTAATTGATAGGCCTTGAACACTGAATGGAGCGGTACCCGTGGATCGCTAAGGGGCTGATTTCGTTAGTTGTTAAATCTTGAAATTTCAGATTAAATCATGTACTGCTCGATTGAGGTCGAATGGCCATGAATCACGGTTTACTAAGTGAACCGATGACCAGGATTTTTCTCGGGAATAGTAACCGAGGCTCTACTATCTCAAACAAAGGTTCTCAAAATATATTTCTTGTGTGAAATGTGTTTAATCGAGTGATTCAAGTTGAATAGCCTGGTGGTTTGATCATATCCCAAGTGAGCTAATTTTGATGTGTATGAAATGAGAATTTACATGACATGATTGTGTGTGAATTAATGTTTTGTAAATATATGCATGTTATATATTTACATGTGAATTAGATCAGATGGAAATGGCATACATGTGCATTCCATATGCACTGAACACCCTAGACTATAGGAGGAGTGCATGAGATGAGTCTAGAGAAAATGGTTCCTGAGGGTTGTCTAAAATGTTAATTATCTAGGGTAGTGTCCAAACTAAAATATCAATCGTCTGAGACTTACCCAACTGATACATACACGATGGTAGTTCACAACACATCACCGCCTGAGACGACCCAATTGATATATATATACACACTCCAGGGTCCACAAACAAACAAAATAATAATTCTCATACGAGGCTTGTGCTTAGTGTGAGGGAGTTTGCAAGAGGACTCTGGGTAATTTAGATGATGAGTTAGACATCCAAGTAAAATCATGCATTTGTCAATGTGTGTTTATTTTGGGAACATTGCACCGCACTTATGTAGAGAGTAGCCCACTTAGGCGCATTTCACCACGTGTTAATAGCTCAAATTCCCCGTCGAGGATATTTCACAGGTACTGTGAGCGTATAGGGACGGTTCGTCCTAGAGACCGAGGTCAGAAGAAAGCCTGTCAGACTTGATGATTTTATACATGTATTATAATTCTCTAATTTTATTATATGTTGTATAAGAGTAAAACATTTGAACTCTTAGAACTATCGATACATTGGATTCATAATGAGATTGTTTATGGGCCCAAGTGGTCGTTTACTCATGTTGTGATTATATTGGACCTGTTTGGGACAAAGCTCATACAGTGTTGTATTTGGGTAGAGCTCTATACAAAGGAGACTCGTCCGATTTTCTTGAAATGCTCCGTTACCCGACATTCACGAAGTATTCCAAGTGTCGACGGTAGTCAACGGACCCCCGATCTCTGTGGGTGTCACATCTTCATTCTAATTGCACATAAACTTGTCATATTTCCACTTTAACATATAATCTTTTCATCTTATGTTACTTAGGTCCTTAATTGGCAAATTACCAATTTACCCTTAGTAGTCAAATTTCCGAAAAATGCAAATTTTACTTATATTATACCCTAAACATGTAATAAACTACTAGGTCTAACGCGTTATGATTATTAAAGGGCTTTGTCGTGACATAATCTAGAAATGTCGCGACATAGTTTGTGCTCAGTAGCTTGTTTTTCTTCTCCAAATTGTTGGGGTTATAACTTCTTTATTTTAACTCGGATTTGGGCGTGTGAGGTGTTGTTGAAAATATCTTTGAATGTAGAATACAACCATAAGTGGAGTTGAACCTTTTTGATGCTCCTAATGATACATAAAAATTCATCTTCCCAATGACGCGCTGTGAGACATCCGATTAACTCTTTTTTTGGAATTATATTGCATATTTTCTTACTAAATCACTTGCTTTCCATCAAAAATCCTGGAAAACCAAGTTTAGATGAAATTTTATGAGTTTTACATGAATATGGAAATAAAATACTCAAAATAACATGTGAAATAAACGCAAAACATAGATGAGTTTTACACTCATCAGAGAGGCAGTTGAGATGGAACATTGGGTTATAATGGGTAATACAAAGGCTCAAGTGATATGAAGAGTAAAGAGGAATCACTCCCTAGAATTCCAAAACATGCACAATAACCGAGTAGGAAATCATAATTTATTTGAGGAACATCGTCAAGACCTGTCATTAAATCGAGGGATGGAAGACATGGTAAAGGAATCTGGTTGTTCTTGATAAAGAAGGCAAGTAGTGGTAAAACAAAGTTGCAAGTCATAGTGTTTTAGCTTGTAAGGGATAGCCCCCTCCCCTGAAAAAAAAAGAAGTATTATGTGATTTGTTTTATGGCTTACAAGTGAAACTAATAGGGAGAATTCATAAATTTGCTTATAAGAGAAACTCTATTTATAATATTTGATGATAGAAAAGTTAAACATTGTGTACTCTTAAACATTCTTAGAAAAAATTATCATATCAATAAACTCACATAAGTGCTTTTTCTTTTCTCTAATTTTAATATTGTTTTTTCATTAAAGTCAAACAGATTTCTATGATTTCATTTTTTTTTTTGAAGAATATTATTTACACAATCATTTGAAAAAATAAATATACTACTATCCACTTTGATTATCTCAATAGTAAAATATATAAAAAAAAACACAAGATTGATCCCATATCTATCATTTAAAAAATAACTAATCTTCATTTCTAATATTTTCTATATTCAAATTGTCACATCCCACATCGGATAGGGGAGAGTTTCTGGTACTATATAAGTATGGACTATTCTTAACCTAGTAGACACGTTTAAAGCCGTAAGGGCCCCTTAGGCCTCGCGATAATCTACATGGTTAGACTCCATTACAAATAAATCGAAGGACTCTGACTCGATATGGGGTCCGCTCCGCTTAACCCCTGATGAGGTATGCATTTGTTCGTCGACCTCACTTCCCATGGGACACAATGATGACATTGTGTCTGTATAAGGGTATTTGTCACGTCTCACATCGAATAGAGTAGAAAGTTCATGACACTATATAAGTATGAACCCCTCTCAACCTAGTAGACGAATTCTTTAAAGCTTTTGAGGCCCCTGACCCGGCGCATAATATATGCATGGTCAGGCTGAGTCGAAGGCACCCAACCCAATGGGGGTCTGCCTGCTTAGACCTATATGTGCTCATTCGTTGACCTCCGCATCCCAGCATGGGATACAACAAGATGCCAGGTCAGATGGGGGTGTTAAACATCCCACATCAGATATGGGAGAAACTTCCAAACACTATATAAGTATGAGTTCCTCTCAACCTAATAGACGCATTTTAAAGCCGTGAGGACTCTTTGGGCCCGAATGAACAATATCTACATGGTAGGGTCGGATCGTAACACAAATTATTATCAAAATATTACCTAAACTATCCACATATAAAACCCATAATAAGAATGTTGATAATTTAAATTTGGCAGAGAAAGTTTGTCCATAATAATTTTGAAAAGGGAGAAGAAAAAAAAAATGGTATCAATGTGTGTTTGTCATACTCTTATTACTTGTTTCAATCAATAATTAAATTTAGATTTTCAAAATTTAAATATCGAAAACATAAATAGCACAATAGTCGGTTGTTCTAGTTACTTATAGATAAACAAGGTAATTTTTTATACTTATTTTAATTTTAATTTTTTAAAAATAACATTTTATACTTATTATTAAATGAAAATAAGTAATTTTGTGTCATTTTGATATTTACTGTTGGTCTAACATAATACGTTTGATTATTACAATTGGTATTAAAAAGCATTATATGTTTTTTATCTCATTTCTTTTGAATACTACATGTTTTTTAAACCAATCTAAACTTATATTAATAAGAGTTGTCACTCAATAATACATGAGAAATAAACGAAGGAGGGTCTCTAAGTCACTCCTGAGGTCCTGACCTAGAATAGGCAGCTTGTGCTAGCAGATAAGCCACCATATTCGCATAATGCCTAACAAAACAAATTTGCAACTGCCATAAGAAATTTGACAAATGCTTACAATCTTGAATAATCAAATGAAACAGTGATCAGTCACATGATTCAGACAATGCTTGCACTACTTGCAAAGAATCAATGATGCACTTCTCTACTTGTTTCTCTTTAAGCCATGATAGCTCTTCCTTCAAGCTCAATGCCTCCGCCCCCCGCACCGGATAGGCTACTCTAATTTTAGAAGTGCTCGCCATGACCATTTTCCCATAATGTCCCTTACAATACAACCAACTCCTTATATTGCCTCGATAGTGAAACGTATCCGCATCAACATTTGCCTTCAACCAACCAATGTCTCACCATGCTACAGCCCAACAAGGAGGTGAGATCATGATTGCACGGTGGATGGACCGCCATCAGTCTTCAGATGTGAAGGGCTGGTTCCCCTGAATCCACAGATCTCAGAGAGGAGATTCTCGTGAGAGTTCCCATTGTTCCCGCTTTTATTGCAGATCAAGGTGTGGCATCAAGATGTACCACAATCTCACACCAGAGATATCGAGGGATGAAGAAATACGATTTTGTTCTGTCGATGTCTCACGTGGTCGTGAAGTAAAGGTCGAGCATCGATACCAACCCAGATTACTCCAACTTAGGAGGTAGGCCGAAAGTGAGTGACAGGCCACGATATTTTGTGACTCACCCGCATCAATATCACAGGGTAAGACACCGTGATAAGGGACCTGGCCACTGCGTCAGGCACTTTCTCGGTCGTGTGAACGACCTTTCACTGAGGAATTCCAGTTGTATACATTTAAGATTGTCTAACAGATGAATGCCAAGATCTATAGTATCGATCGAGGATCCTAGGTTTACGCTTCATTTTGGGAAGATCAATTTAACTGCTGGACATACGACAGATGAGCACGTTTATCCCCAAACTGACACCGGGCCGACAGACATCCAAACTTTAGAGGACATGCTACGAGCATGTGTCCTTGATCTTAAGGGTAGCTAGGAAGAGCATTTACCCTTAGTGGAGTTCGCCTAAACCAATAGTTATTAGACGAGCATACATATGACACCCTATGAGGCACTATATGGAAGGCCCCGCGATCTCCAATATTGACTGATAGGAAAGAGACCCTGCCCATGCTCCCCGACATTTGGTTGGGGCAACCTTCGAGAAGCTGCGGATTTGATACACTAAGTGTCTTCACCCACTGCATTTCCAGAGAAGAGCTTTCAATACGCCGCATGCATCTACGATGACCTTTGTAGCCCTGAGGTAGATCATGTCTTCAAGGTGATGTCAAGAGATGAGTGGTTAGATTCGATAGCTGGAAAGCCATCACCGAGATATATCGTTCTTCGAGATACTCGAGAGAGTGGCACAAGAGCACGGCTGCGTTATCGCCTAACCCATTGGTGCTCATGGTATTCCATGCCTCACAAGCTTCTAAATACACCCAAACTGGGACCATGTGGTGATTGCATGAAGCTTGTTGTTGATGCACTGACTTTATGGAGGAGGACTGGTATAACATGATAGCCAGAACAAGTTTGGGAGGCAGACTGAGGCTAGTAAAGGTGTTGTATAAAGACCGAGGAGTGGAGTGATGCACTGAATGGAACTGGGAAGATACTATATGTACCAATTATCCTTTTCTTATTCGAGATGAAGGTATTTTAGTCATTTTGATATTAAATGATCAGAAAGATATGTATGTATTTGTGTTTGTATGTGTGAATTTTGGGGACGAAATTCTTTTTGTTGGGATCAGGACACTCCTTTCTTTCGATCCGACCCAATCGTGTCTCAACCAAATCGGATGCTCCGATACCAACTAATCATGATTACCCCAACCGACACCCTGTCGAGCGTTATGTCATATATATATATATATATATATATATATATATATATATATATATATATATATATATATTTTTAAACTTATATTCTAAGTTTGTTCATTCATATAATGTTAAACATTTAACTCAGATATATTCTCGTAGCAATGACACAAATATATAAAAGCTCCATATGGAAGTGTCTTAACATTTACAATATTTATATTGTTTACAAAATAAAAACAAATTACATATACAAAATAGACCAAAAGGTCTTCCAAGCAAGCACCTAGTGATGCGTGGCCTTGATCACGATGTGGATTGTCTTGTCCTCCGGTTTCTTCGGCACTCCACACCCGATGAAAACACCCGTGCTGCTTTACGCCTGGGAATTAACACATATGGATGACCCCACCGGGAGGGTCTCCACACTCTCTATACAATGCAGTATATACTTATGACATATAACATTTATGACATAATTTATCATTTCGCTTATATACTTTTTCACAACATGTTTCATTTTTACTATTTCATATACTTTTCATGTCATCTTCAGACTTTACTTACCTCAGAATCAGATATTATCATCGCGATAGTAGTGCTATGTTTCCTATATCATGTCATATTCTTTACATTTCATTTGCATATACTTGTCATTTTCTTTACAAGCCATGTCTCAGAATACCTTATGATACTTGAATAATCATATGTACTGATAGTACTATCACTGCTCGAGACAAGGATCTCTATCTACACCCAAGGCATCACCGCATTTACGCTGACCTATGTCATGTAATGATCCAAACTGATCTATGTCATCAACCCAAATTAATTTAGATATTCATAAACCATGTCGCAGCAATCGTGATCTTCCCTATAGCATGCCTCTATCTATCCCCACAGTTCTGGCAGATAATCCGCAGTATTTTGATGCTCGCATATCTCATATTACGCACGAATAAGTATGATTACCACATATGCTTACTGTTTTTCATGATTTCTGACCTAATGTGAGCCCAATTTTATCACGCCATATACTTTACCGGATTCTCGACTCAACTGCTTTCCATATCCAAGAACAATTTAAACCGAGCTGGACGAAAAGTTATGACCTTTTCGTCGAGGTCACACGTAGTCAAACCCAGCTGAGCTGACCTGTCTGAGCTCACCTATTATCCTCAAAAGGCACATTAATGGATTCTTGACTCAATGGACTTTCCATAGAGTCCAAGAACACTAAACGAGTTCTAATGTAAGAAGTTATGACCTTCCAAGTCGAGGTCACATCGTAGTCAAACCCAAATTAGCCGAATTTAAACCGCCGAGTTGAGTCGGACCACCGGCCGAGCTGAGCTGAGCTAACCTGGCCGACCTGACCTGTCCTGGCCGAGGTGCATTGGCTGAGGTGCACTGGCCGAGCTATACTAGCCAGGGAAAAATGCCATAACTTTGGCTACAGAGGTCCGAATTGAGAAATTCAAAAGCCTAACATCAAGTTCATTGATGTGGCTACAATTTACTAGAGGGACTCACTTCCAAATTCCCTTTACTTTACCCAAAATCAGTTCTGCTGTCCCATTTAAGGCATGTGATCAAAAATGCGGAAATTCTTTCTTGTTCAAATCGCAAACTTACCTTTCCCCAAAACACATAGAGACTTAGAGCTCTTCTCAACTCAACCCTAACAAGAAATGAGTTTAGGAGTTTCCAAACCCAACCCATACACAAAATAGAGGGTTCCAAACCATGTATCTATACTTTATATACCAAAACTAGACAAATACCATACTCAAATCCATACAAAACACTAGACTTCCATACTAGAATCCATATAAATATTCATAGTTCCGTACACAATTCGTAGCATTTATACCTGTGATCTTCTTTTTCCCTTCCTTCTTTCTTCTCTTCTCTTCTTCTTCTCTCTTATCCGTTTTTGCTCTCTCTTTCTTCAAGACCAAAATGAGATATTTATTTTGGTCTTATCCTTATTTGATCTTATCCTATTTTTATTTCATTTTTTCTCTCTTTTGGAGCATCCTTGACCATCTAGTCAAATGAGGAAACTTCCTTCCTTTTTCCTTAAAGCCACTTGTCTATTCCACAATTTTCTTCCTTATTTCATTCTAATATCTTTCTTTATTACTTCCTTTCTGGCCCTCCAACTCTATTACTCTTAATTTAATCCTATGCATATTCCTACTTTGGCATATGAACTTATTAAATTAGCTTAATTAAATCTTGAATGGTAAATTATTAATTTACTCCCTAACTTTTGTATTAATTACTGTTCTTGTTTATTTTATTCGAAAAATATACTTTTACTTTTATTATACCCTAAACATGTTATAAAACTGTTAGGGTATAATTTGGGGTGTTACAGGGAAAAACGTAAAACTCGAGTAAATTTGAACTTTTCCAAAAAAGGGCAAAACGGTAAATTGTAACTACGATATGGGTTGCAAACCTGAATTTTTCTAGATCTCATATGATGAAATGAACTTCACAGTTGGATTCGTCTCACGAAATCTAGTTACTCAGACGAATTTCATCTGATTTCGAGATAGTCATATTTTTCACATTTTTTGGGGCGACAAGTGTCTGGTGACCCCCCAAAACGAGATTTTTAGGAAAATTATGAAAGTTGGAAAATAATTTAAGTAAAGTTCATATAAAATAATTTGAACTTAAATCGTGACGAAATTTTTCGGGGCAAAAAGGGACCCGGATAAGGTGTGGACATGTGGCGTGACGTGGGCTAAGTCTGTAAGACTTAAGATAAGGTTAGAAAAATCATATTTTTGGGAGAAAATAGCTCATTTTCTGGTTTGGCCGTGGGAGAGCAAAAGGGAGAGAAAGAGAGAAGTCCAATACTTCTTTTGGCGATCCTCAGAGTTCCGTCGGTCGGAATTCGTTGAGCCAAGAACTAAAGTTCATCACCTCGACGAGGGCTACGCGTGCGTAACAAAACCGAGGAGTTTCACTGAAGATCCAAACAAGGAGATTTGGGGAAATCAAAGGTTTTGGGCTTATGAGGTGTTCTTGAGGCCTCTTACCTTTTCTATTACGCTTCAAGAGGTAGAGATTCTTTCTACTTTGGTTTTGCCTCTACTGGGGCCGAATAAGGAGGTTGTCGTAGATGTCCTAAGGGCCTGTTTCATAGCTTTGACTACTTATGGCCTTTTACGGCCTATTTCCAGGATGGATTTATGAGCTGGTTTGGGATAGTTTATGGCATGTTTAAAGGATGTTTTAGGGGTTGTTTGGATTAAAAATCTATTTTATAGTTGTTAAGGGGCTATTTGAAATGTTTAAAACAGCTTATACGTATTTACGGTCTCCTGCTTCAGGTTGGTTTTGTGGGCTGAATTGCAGGTTCGCTTAAGTATGTTCAAAGGATGTTTTGTACTGCTTCGATTAAAAAAATTCGTTTATGGCATAAGGGGCTGTTTGTAAATGGGCTTATGGTCTTTATGGCATATTTATGGCCGATTTTGTGGGTCAATTAATGAGTGTTCATGGCATGTTCAAAGGATGTTATAAATATCGGATTAAAAATCTGGTCTATGGTCATGGCGGGCTGTTCGACATCAAAAACTAAGCATGGCCCGTTTCAGACGGGTTTTACGGGTCGATCATGAGGTGGCGCCTCAAACCCGGTTCTCAAGGACACTACTCAGGTAATCGATACCAAGCTTTGATACCAAACTTATATCAAATATTGTGGATACCGAGTGACTCGATACCACATCATTACGTCCCTTTTACCGATATCCATTTATCCATATTTAAGTTAAAAATATGCAAATATTACATTTAAAACAGTCCGTAAGAGTTCGACTCTCTTACCATCATTACATACTAGAAATAGATTGTTCCAAAATTTTACAAAAAGGACTTATCAAAGCCACATGTTGGCCTTATTCACAATTACGGCCTCGAATGAGCATCGTCCACCGATGTACACCCTACACCTGAAATGTTTTCCCATAAAGGGTGAGTCATGCCTAATAGAGAATATTTCCTATAGAGGTTACTCCCCACCTATGTGCACATGCAATAGTCATGTTCGATAAATTCACATTCACATTCCAAGTAAAAACATGCAATTTCTACAATGAAATCCTACATGTCATGCCATAAAATGAGGTGAGACTCAATCATGTACCATGCCCTAAGTCCTTGCGACTCCTATCACACAATGCCGAGGCCCATGCATCATAAAATCCATCATTTTTGGATTACATCCAATGATTATTTTACAAAACAAATTCATTTGTTTTCAAACTAAAGTTGATGTTTTGACCAATGATCATTCAGATACAAAGCTCATGTGGTTCAGGTAGCGACTCGTGCGTCATACCGCAGGCTTCGCACACCTAGACACTTTTACTGGCTTTCACAACTGGAAATATGTCTAACCACACTAATGGGTCTTTCACCTGAGGGGGTGTCTATCCCTTCTTGATATTACTCGACACAAGTTTTCTTTACCAATTTATTCAATCATGTTATTCTATTGGACTTCGTCCCACTTGATCAAGCCCACCCAATCAAACACCATACACAGTGTTGATTCTTCAACCATGCACTCACACCCATTCAATGTGATGTCCTCTTGCATATGCAATGCAATGCGCTATTGCATGTTATATCATGTCACATATATAATGAATTCTACATGGACAACACAATCAACACCACTTATCGGGTGTCATGGACAATCACATCACCTGCATATGACTTCTATACATCATTTCATTCATGTCAATATATCATGCACGCATATATCAACACCCACATACAGTATGCCATTCTATGTTCAAGCAATGACACACACAATCAAGCCATGAAATGGCCATTCAGACATATATACTCATCAAGTCAATACATTAGACACATATTGACATCCAAGCATCGCTACCTACCAAGCAATGACACTTCAAAAAGCTTCACAATGTCCCAAGCAAGCCATGAACAATCACAAACCGAAAGCACGGAATCAACTCCCAAACAGCCATGAACACGGGGGTCTCAACAACATGTGCTCGCCTCACATACCCTACCTTTCGCTAGGTGAAAAGTGGTGGGCCTGGGAAGAAGCAACACCCCACCTAAAGTGACTAGAAAATCCACCGATTTCATCCCCGTGTTCCTCCTATGTGCATACTGGCTTTCAGAGGACCCCTTCACTTAGGCGGAGACCCCTGTCTTCTTGGGAAAGCTCCATGTCCTCACCTAGGTGAAGGATGCCCAACAGAACTCGAACATCCGACCATTTTATGGCCCAAAAATGGAAAATAAATAAAGAGGAAAGAATTCCCTACCTCTTGGAGTGTAGAAGAAACCCTATGAAGCCTTGTGGACGCTTCCCAAACCCGAAACCTTTGATTTCTCAAACTCCTCTGTTAGATCCTCGGTGAAATCCTGTGTTTTCGGTATCCACACGTAGCCCTCGTCGATGCGATGAACTTCTTGCTTCGCTCCAACAAACTCGATCGATGGAACCTGACAGATCTCGAAGGAAGCTCTCGCTCTCCCTTCTTCTCTCTTCTTCACTCTCTGACAAAAAACCAGGAAAAAATGGGATCTTTTCTCTTTTTGCCCCTTTTGTTCTAACTTTATCTTTAAGTTAAGGGAGTGGCTCCACGCCTTACCACGCTCCAACCTTACTCAACCTGCCTATACTAAACAATTACTTCATTTCGCCTCAAGTTCAAATCATATTTCATGAACTTAACTCAAGTTATTTCCTAACTTTCAAGATTTTCATAAAAATCTCGTCCCTGTGAGTCAATGGACACCCATCCTCCCGAAAAACGTAAAAATTTGTCTGTCTCGGAATTCAACGAAATTCGTCTAGGTAACAAGATTTCGAGAGAATTCAACAGTGAGGTCCATTTTGTCATCTGAGATCTAGAAAATTTCTAGGTTTTCAACTTATATTATAGTGGCAAATTACCGTTTTGCCATTTTTCAGAAAAATTCAATTTTCTCGGGTTTTACACTCTGCCCCCCTTAAAAGAATTTCGTCCCCAGATTCCCACACACAGCACATACAATCACATGCATATGCAACAATCATTTAATATCAATGACTAAAAACATACCTTCTTCCTCGAACAAGAAGGGATAGTTAGCACGCATAGTTTCTTCGCGTTCCCATGTTGCCTTCTCCACACCTTGGTGCTACCGCAACACCTTCACTAGCCTCACAGTCTTGCTTCACAAAACCTAATCCTGGCTATCCATGATACGCACCGGTCCCTCCTTAAAGGTTCCATCCGCATCAACCACAAGCTCTTCCCAATCCACCACATGAGTCGGATCTGAGGTGTACTTCCGGAGCATGGAGACATGGAATACAACATGAACACTCAATAAACTTAGCAGTAAAGCCAACCGGTATGCAACCGTACCTACCATCTCGAGTACCTCAAAGGGCCTAATATATCTCGGCAATAGCTTTCCCCGCTTGTCGAACCTGAGCACTCCTCTCTTAGGCATCACCTTTAAGAAGACATGATCACCCACCTCAAACTCCAGAGGTCGTCGTCTGTCGATGTAGCTCTTCTACCGGCTCTGAGCCGTGAGAAGATGTTTCCGTATCAAATCCACCTTCTTAGAGGTGTCTTTAACCAATTTCGGACCCGTGGTGGTTCTCTCTCCCACCTCCTTCTAACAAACTGAAGATCAACATAGCCTCCCATATAATGCCTCATAGGGTGTCATCTGTATGCTCGCCCGATAACTATTGTTGTAGTAACCGCACTGCTGCAATGCTTTTTCCCATTCACCCTTGAGATCAAGGACACATGCCTATAACACCTCTGGATCGACCGGCCCATACGGGGGATGAGTGTCAGGTTTCATCATCAACGTGTCCCGCTGGCTCGGAAACTTTCAGAAATGAGCCGTAAAATTGCGATCCCGATCCATACTATGAACACTGGCACTCCATGTAATTGGACAATCTCCCGCACGTACAACCTACAGAATTCCTCCAGAGTGAAGGTCATCCGCACAACCAAAAAGTGTGTCGACTTAGTAAGCCAGTCTACTTTCACCCACACCGCGTCATGCCCTCACGATGTCCATGGCAAGTGAGTTACAAAGTCCATCGTGATGTGCTCCCACTTCCACTCAGCTACCTTCAATGGTTGGAGTAAGCCTACTGGCCTCTAGTGCTTAGCCTTTACCTTCTGACACATGAGACATCGTCGAACGAAATCTCCAACGTTTTCTTCATCCCACTCCAATAATACTAGTTACATAGATCATGATACATCTTCATGCCACCTGGATGCATAGTAAAACGAGAGTAATGGAACTCCTTGAGGATCTCCTCTCTCAGATCTTCTGACTGGGGAACCATAACTCGTCCTTTATACCGAAGACTACCATCTGTGTGTGTACGGGGCCCACTTCGTCACCGTATCATTCATACTCGCCCCGACGGAAAATATCCCTGTCCTCATTCCATAGGACTTAATCACCGTCAAGAGGGAAAAGTGTAGCCACCAAACTCCCCAAAGTACCCTGAGCCTGATCATTGTACTCGCATTCCAACCGTCCAACGCCCGAGCATCTCGCCACTCCCCGAGCTATATCGCACGCGTTTCGTGATTTCCCCAAGTGCATCACCACCACTTTCGCTTTAATGATGATAATTGGAAAGTGAAGTCATAATCCTCCGTATACTCCATCCACGTGCTATGCCTCATGTCGAGGTCCCACTGTGGTAAATGTATTTGCACTCAGGTCCGAAACACCTCGAACTGTTCACCGTATAGATAATGGCGCTAAGCCTTTAAAGCAAAGACAATGGCCACCAACTCCATATCATGTGTAAGGTAACTCTGCTCATGGTTCTTTAACTACCGAGAACCGTAAGCCACTACTCTCCGTAACCCGCATCAAATGCATCACGCTTCATCCTGGGAGGTAATTACAATACATCGGTACCTCTGGCCCCCTCTCTAGGACTATCATAATAGGAGTTGTAGTAAGCCTCCTTTTCAATTCTTGGAATGCCTCCTCACATAGGTCATTCCACTCAAACTTAACCTCCTTTCGGGTTAATCTCATCATAGGTGCAGCTAATTGGGAGAAGTCCTCAACGAACCTCTTATAGTACCCTACCAATCCCAAGAAACTGCATTTCTTGAAGACTGACTTTGATATCTCCCAACTCATAACTGTCACATCCTTCTCCAGATACCTTTGAAGTAGATACCACGTGCCCTAAGAATTTCACCTCAGTAAGCCAAAATTCACACTTATTGAATTTGGCATATAATTGATGTTCTCTCAAGGTGTGGAGAACGATCCTCAAGTAACCCTCATGATCCTCCCGCACTCCTAGAGTGTGATCAAGATGTCATCCATGAAACCACAACAAACCCCGAGGTACTACCGAATACCCTATGCATAAGATCCATGAATGCCGCTAGAGCATTCGTCAATCCCAATGACATCACCGTGAACTCGAAATGCCCATATCGCATTCTAAACGCCATCTTAAGGATATCTGCCTCCCTAACTCTCAACTGATGGTAACCTAAGGTAGAGATCTGGTCTAGTAGTAGACCCTCTCATTGATCAAACAAATCATCAATTTCTAGCAGCGGTACCTATCCTTGATGGTAGCCCTATTCAACTACTGATAATCTATACACGATCAAAGAGTCTTGTCCCTCTTCTTAACAAACAATACTGGAGCGCCCCAAGGTGAAGTGCTTGGTCTAATAAAACCTTTATCCAACAATTCCTGCACTTGGACCTTGAGTTCTTACAACTCAGCAAGCGTCATTCTATGCGGAGTCATAGAAATAGGCGATGTACCAGGGTGTAACTTAATAATGAAGTCTACATCCCATAGCGGCAGAACTCAGAGTTGTTCATCCGTAAAAACATCCCGCACTCACAAACCACCGTGAGGTAAGCCCAAAGTCCGCCTCACTCGCCCTTCTATGGTAAGGCTTGGCTGCCAACTCATCAACTCCGCTTCATACCACCTAGAGTCGTACACCAAGATTGCAGTAAAGTGTCGTGGTTTATCCCATGAAACATAACACAAATATCATCCAAAGGTGGCAATAACCTCCTACGATCACAATCAATGACGACTCGGTGTACCGTCAACCAGTCAATCCCAAGGATGACATCAAACTCTGACATGTCCATGACCCTAAGGTCTACAGTGAGTAGAATCCCTGAGATCTCTAACTCACAACCCCGACATATCTAATCAATTCTCACCCTTGTTCCTAAGGGAGAATTCACATGCAATGGATTTTCCAAGGTTTCAATCTCTAAGCCTAAATCTTTCACACATGATGCAGCAATGAATGAATGAGATGCACCAGAATCAAACAATACTCTTACCCATAAGCGAAAGAGTAGAAAAATACCCTGAATAACTGACTAATCTGTAAGCTCAGTCTGAGGTGTGATGGCGTAGACACTCCCCTGGGTCCCCGAAGTCCCGACCTGTGAGCCCTGCTCTCGACTTCGACCCATGCCTTGACCTATCTAGCCTGTCAAGAAGTAGTGAAAAGCCGCGGCAGCACCCTAGGACCGATATCGCCTCCCCCAGCCCACGGCGGTGGGTAGGAGGAAACAAATTGTGTCCGTACGTCCCATCGATGATTTGGGACTAAGGTGTCCCATGCCCCCTAGGATCCCTACTCCCGCAGGACAACTCGTCTCATGTGTCTAGGCTAAGGCAATGGAAACATGTCCTCGCCCGACAAGGTAACTCTCAAGTGTTCCTCATCTGGATGACTAATCCTGGCTCTCGCCTGATACCGCGCCGTCCCCCAAACCTTCGTGGAGTAGAAGTCCTTTGCTTCTTACCCGAGCTAGAAGAAGAAGGCTGGCTCTCTTCCTTCTTATCACTACAAGACCACATCCCATGCTTTCAGGCGTCATCCACTTCCCTCTTTATGACCTACCATTTTAACTATCAAGTCCATCTTGTAGAGAGGAGTCCTTAATATTCTTACCTGATGGACAATTCTGTCATCCTCAAATTTCCTTACTTTGGCCATGTCCGTGGCCATATATCATCGAAAAAATGTGTTAATTCAGTGAACTTAGCCACGTATTCGAGCACTGTCATCGTTCCTTGTTTCAACTCTAGGAACTCTAAAGCTTTTGCATTTCGAGCAGACGCGGGGAAATACTTGCCCATGAAGAGTTTACGAAACTCTTCCCATGTCATCACCTTCAAGTTCCTTGAGGTTTTTACCCAATCCCACCATACTTGGGATTCACCCTCTAGCTAGAATGCGGCTAGCTTCACCTTAGTGGCATTGGAGGTGACCTCCATAGCCTCCAATATCCTTCCAACTTGTCGAAACCAATGATCAGCCACCATCGAGTCCCCTCCTCCTCAAGGTCGGAGAATGCATACGCCTTAAATCTCTCTATGTTACTCGACCCTCCCCGCCCACTTGCACTAGTTTATGCAATGTTGACAAATTACACAACACTCGTGCAATAGTAGCGCCGTAGTACCAATAGCCCATGAAGGTCATATCAAAGGCCTGCAGGCTGGTTGTCGCTTCTCCCACTCCTCTACGTCCTCTTCCTCGACTTGCTATCTACACATGTCAAATAGAAAATTGAGATTCCTTTTCTTGTCTAACTAGTAGTGCATGTGCCAATTACTAATAGACATTAACAACCCGAACCATCCGTTCGTTCTTTTTCCGAACCCCTAAGGTTATGTTTTCTAACCCTAGTGTTCCTCTTTTCCTATATACAATTTACCATGTATATAATTCACACAACACAAAACAATCAGTCATGTAACACAACATGAAACACACCATGTATGCAATGGTCTAAACCCATCCCATCAAGCCCTAGGTAAGCACATACCTACGTTCTAATGCAAGTTGTGACATCAGAACACAATGAATCTAATGACTTAGACCCATATCCATCAAGTCATGGGTAATCGTATACCTAAGCTCTGATACTAAGCTGTGACGCCCCAAAACCCGAGGGTCCCATTGACCAACCGTTAACCCGCGGAAATACTACCTTAGGTAATCGTATACCTAAGCTTTGATACCAGACTTGTATCAAATACCTATGGATACTGAGTGACTCAATACCACATCGTTACGTCCCTTTTAACGGAATCTATTTATCCATATTTAAGTTAAAAATATGTGAATATTACATTTAAAACATTATGTAAGAGTTCGATCATGACTCTATTACAATTATTACATACTGGAACTAGATTGTTCCACAATTTTACAAAAAGGATTTATCAAAGCCACATGTTGACCTTCTTCACAATTGCGGCCTCGAATAAGCATTATCCACCGGTGTACACCCTGCGCCTAAAATGTTTTCCTATAAAGGGTGAGCCACGCCCAATAGAGAATATTTCCTACAAAGGCTACTCCACACCTAAGTGCACATGTAATGGTCATGTTCCACACATTCACATTCCAAGTAAAAACATGCAATTTCTACTATGGAATCCTATATGTTATGCTATGAAATGAGGTGAGACTCAATCATGTACCATGCCCCAAGTCCTTATTGACTCCCATCATAGTCGAGTCCTTACCGACTCCTATCACACAATGCCAATGCCCATGCGTGATAAAATCCATCATTTCTTGATTACATCCAATGATCATTTTACAAAACAAATTCATTTGTTTTCAAACCAAAAGCTTTTTGGATGTTACACCTCAATGATCATTTGTATACATAACTCATGTGTCTTTTTATGGGTAGCGAATTTTTGGTGTCACACCGTAAGCTTCGCACACGTAGACACTTTTACGAGCTTTCACCATTGGAAATATGTCTGACCATACTAACGGGTCTTTCACCCGAAGGGGTGTCTATCCCTGCTTACTATTACCCGACACAAGTTTTCTTTACCACTTTATTTAACCATGCAACTCTGTTGGACTTCTTCCCACTTAACCGAACCCATCAAACACCAAACGTAGTGTTGATTCTTCAACCATGCACTCACACCCATTCAATGCGATGTCCCCATGCATTTCCAATGCAATGCTTCATTGCATGTTAAATCATACCACATGTATAATGAATGCTACATGGACAACATAATCCACACCACTTACCGGGTGTCATGGACAATCACATCACCTGCATATGACTTCCATACATCATTTCATTCATGTCATTATATCATGCATGCATATATCCACACCCACATACAACATGTCATTCTATGTTCAAGCAATGACACATACACAATCAAGCCATGAAATGGCCATTTGCACATATATACTCATCACATGTCAATACATTAGAACACACATATTGACATCCAAGCATGTCACTCTTAATCAAGCAATGACACTCTCAAATAAGTCATACAATGGCCCCGAATAAAGACACAAACAATCATAAACCAGGGCCAGGGAACCGACCCCAAATAGGCCATGAACACAGGCCTCAAACAGTCATAAGCTCGCCTCGATGTGCATACCTTCACCTAGGTGGACCCCTTCGCCTAGGCGAACCTTCCCTTCGCCTAGGTGGAGACCCCTTTCTTACTAGGGAAGCTCCATCTCCTCACCTAGGCGAAGCACAGTTCATCTAGGCGAAGGACGCTTGACAAGAACTCGAACATCCAACCATTTTACGGCCCGAAAATGGAAAATAAACCAAGTAGGAAGAATTCCCTACCTCTTTGAGCGTAGAAGAAACCCTAGGAAGCCTCGTTGGCACTTCCCAAACCCAAAACCTTTGATTTCCCGAACTCCTCGTTTGGATCCTTGGCGAAATCCCACGTTTTTTATATCCACGCGTAGCCCTCATCGATGCGATGAACTTTCGTTCTTGGCCCAACAAACTTCGACCAAAGGAGCTCCGTAGATCTTGGAAGGAAGCTCTTGGCTCTCCTCTTTCTCTCTTCTCTCACTCTCTGACAATACCAGGAAAAATGGGATCCTTTTCCCCTTTTTACCCCTTTTGTTCTTACTTAATCCTTAAGTTAAGGGAGTGGCCCACGTCTTGCCACATGTCCAACCTTGCCCAAGTCCATCTCTATCCTGAAACAATTTATTTCGTCTCAGTTCAAGTTCAAATCATATTTCATGAAGTTAACTCAAGTTATTTCCTAACTTTCAAAATTTTCATAAAATTTGTCCTCGGGAGTCTGACACCACACTTAAAAAAACGCGGAAATCCAACCGTCTTGGAATCTGCAAACAAAATTCATCCGGATAATTAGATTTCGATAAAAATCCAACCCAAGTGAGATATGCTCTGAATCATCCGAGACTCCAGAAATTCTCCGTGTTTTCAACTCAATTCTATAATCCAAGCAAATTACCGTTTGCCTTTTCAAAAATTCGATTTTCTCAAAGTTTCATAAAGGCGTGTTTATGGCATGTTCAAAGAATTGTTTTAAGGGTTGTTTGGATTAAAAATTTGGACATTTAAGGGCTTGTTTGGGGGTTTGTATGCTCTGTTTAAGGTCCTGTTTGGGGCTAGTTTTTATTACATGTTAAGGGGCTATTTGGTGCCGATTTTTATACGCTTATACCGTTTGTCGCATATTATATGTCACATGGCCTCGAGAATTAAGGGTGTTATTACTTGATTTTGTAATAACATGCTTTGTTGTTGTTGTTAGATAAAATGTTGATATATGTGTATTAATATATTGACATTGGAATGAGTGTTTATTTCGAGATTATATGCATATGATATGATTGTCCGTGATACATGATAAAATGTAGGATTTAAATTGTCCATGTAACATTCATTACATATGTGACATGACATTGACATGCAATTGTGCATTACATTGCATACGCATGAGACATCGCATTTCATGGGTGTGAGTGCATGGTTGAGATCAAACACCACAATTGGGGATTGATAAGTGGGCTCAATACCATTGGACGAAGTTTAACATAGTCACACGTTTGCATGACATGGAAAACTTGTGTCGGGTAATAGAAATAAGGGCTAGACACTCCCTCG
The DNA here is from genome assembly GCA_016808115.1 of Tetrastigma voinierianum. NCBI lineage: Eukaryota > Viridiplantae > Streptophyta > Magnoliopsida > Vitales > Vitaceae > Tetrastigma > Tetrastigma voinierianum. The sequence goes on from JAEQBH010000025.1 coordinate 544,406, forward strand.
AGTGAAATACTCGGTTACTGGTTCACACACTCCGACGGTGAATGTCCAAAAAGTGTAACTAGGCGTGCGGAGCCTATGGTGTGATTCCAAAAATCCGCTACCCACAAAGACACATGGGTTTTGTTTATAAAGTAATCATTGGATGAAATTCATTAATGATGGATTTTATTACACATTGACATTAGATTGTGTGATGGGAGTTGGTAAAGACTCAGGGTATGGTGCATGAGTGAGTCTCATCTCATTTCATAGCATGACATGTAGAATTCCAACATAGAATTTGCATATTCTTACTTGGAATGTTGATGTGAATATGAATTGTCGAGTGTGAACATTGCATGTGCACTTAGGTGGGGAGTAGCCTCTGTAGGAATTACACTATTGGGCATTACTCACCTTATACGGGAAAACATTTTAGGTACGGGATATACGCTGGTGGACGGCTCTCATCTAGGGCCGTAAGAGTGTAGAAAGCCAACTTGTGTCTTCTATAACTCCTTTGTGTAAATTTTTTTGAACAAACTAGTTTTAGCATGTACCTTTATGTAAAAGAGTTGTAATTGAACTCATATGGACTGTTTTCAAAATAGCATTACATGTTTTTATATGAATGTGGATAAATGGACCTGGTGTGGTCAATTTTTATTCATAAATGGACTCTATGCGTATCATTGTAAGGGTATCGGGCCTGATGGGTCATGCTATTGCATATTGCATGTTGAGTTTTGTTGAGTTTTGGATAGAACTTCCTGTACAAAAGAGATTATGTCCGATTTTATTAAATTTTGAATCTTGATAAATAGGACACAACGGTGTGATATCGAGTTACATGATATTCACAGACATTCAACGGATTGATGGGTGATCAACGGACCCCTAGATTTTGGAACGTCACATGATATCACAAACACGCCCTTGTACCCACCCATTTGACACTATCGAAGTAATAAACCCATTCTCCGTCGATGGTAACCAAAAGTAAGTACCATATGAAATTAGTTCGCCATCCGTCCAGAACTGACGCGATCACGCATAATTTTACATTTATGGAGACTTCTCCAAATGAAGAGGATTACGACCCGTCGCCTCGAAGAGGGTGGGTGAAGTGTCGAGCCTTGAATATACGACCTACCATGGAGGAGGTATCTACTAGTAAACTCCATGCTTGCTTGCCCAACATGGATATATTAAAGTCTCGTAACCAATGTTTTAAAAACCAGGCCGTTATTGCATTAGGAAGGGTTATCGGTTCACGGTTCCTTTGAGGTCGGGCCGATGATCAGGCAGGTAGTTGAGCCGTTGGCGTAATAAATATAATGTTATATTTTTAAAATATATAATTAATAATATTTAAGATATTATTTATTACTTTTTATATAAATAAAATATTTTAAAATTTATTTTAAAAATATGTATAATGTTGATATATGAAAACATATTAAAAATGGAAGAAACTTATTTATATAAATATATACTTAATTAGTAGTAATATATAATTTTGTTCATCTCTAGGCAATCACCGATGGCCAGTACGATATTAGAAATTGGTTCCTTGTAACTTCTTCTTCCATATTCAAATCCGTGACCACATTATTTAGTGAAATTTTTAGTTACAAGCCTTTTAACCTGAAACACAATGCCCAAGTAAAACAGCATCGTTTGATTGTAAAACATCAAAATCATTTGCTTTAAAAAAAAATTTGTGTGACCGAGCCGGTGGTTCGTGAAACTCAACGGTTCATCGAGTTCTTTTGATCCGACCGCGGTTGAGGCGAGTTTCATGATTCAATCACCACAGCGGTTTAGGTGAAACGGGCCGTTTGTGGCGATCGTGATTGACTTGATGGACCCGGGCGGAATGCGATCAGGTCGGTTTTAAACATTGCTCGTAACTACTTGAACCCTCACCCCCCGTACTTCTTTGGACAACACAACCATTTCCAACCCTTCCATTTGATACCCCGGCTACCCTGCACATTCCCTTTCCACCAAAATGTGAATACTAAATGTTAATAAATAAGTTTTCTAAATTTTCACGTTTTATCTCTCATGGTAATTGTTTAAAAAATTCTCACACTCAATCTTCTAGCTTTATATTCAAATTGTTAAAGATTATATTTTTTTAATAGCGATATTGAATATAGGATTAATTATTTTTTTTGAAAAAAAAAATGAAGGGTTTGTTAAAATTTCCTAAACATTTATTTTTTTGGAAAAAAAATTTTCATACATAAAAATATTCTTTAAAGTTATTATCAAATAGACTCTTAATTTAAAATAAGTTTAAATATTTACTTATCCTACATAAATCATATCATTATTTTTTTACATCAGATCATATCATTATTTCATTATTTTTAAATTTTATAAAATATTAATCATTTATATGCACGTGTCATATCATCGGTTAAATATGTTATATAGAAATTCCATTTTAGTTATTTTTGAAATAAAAAGTAAATTTATTGATTGAATATATCCAATATGCAAATTGCTAAAAATCATAAAAAATAAAACAATATCCAGGTTAATAGTATAATCAATTGGCATTGATGATGCTTTATCGTAGAGGCTGGGGTGGGCGTGTTGGGGATCGTTGGGCCGGAATGGAAATGCGGCCCCAGGCCGTCCGGCTCGGATGTGGTGCTTCCACACAAAAAGCAAACTCTTTCAAAGGGGGGGATCGTGAGTTCTTGGTCGTCACTCCCGTCACCTAAGTTAGTTCTTTCTGTGAGAGAAAAGATCAGCATTTAGAAGACAAATCTCCCTACGTACCTTCCACCGATGCGAGGTGGCACGATATCTATAAGTATATGTTTTCCAATTGGACTCAGTGATGGGATTCTCCTCGTTGAATGGGGGGATTTTACGCCTTTTATCATTTGTCAGTTAATAGGGATAATTAGGGCAGTTCGTGAGAATTATCTTACTTCATTAGTGAAGTTTGATTTGATTCTAAGAATATGACTTTTTGGCATCAGGTGACCTGGCGAATGGTGGGCTCCCGTTTGGAATTCGGTGCGGGACGGTTCCTGAGCACTGACTTCTTGGGCTTGGTGGCTGTGCGACTGTCGCGCTATTTTTAAACGATCGATTGCCCCTCGACCCATGATTCTGACGGCGTGGGCGAAACGATTCCATTTGCTTAGTCGAGTCTGCGGCTCCGCGTGGCCGTTTGGGCTAGTTTAAGTTATGAGGCTTTTTATCGCCTTCAAACGTCATGTGATAATGATGACTTTTCGACTTTCGTGCTCATTTCCTCTAGTTCCTTCAGTTTCCTTCGAGAACATCCTCTAACCGTTAGCATTGTGCCCCCCTTAATATTGAAGCTTTTGCTTTTACGCAGTTGAGACTGATGACAGTGCCTGACCAGATCTCTTGGCGTTTTGTGATACCTTTGGGGTAGCCGCTTTTCGTTATGTTCTAGAGTGGTTCATCTTTCTTCCTTACGTGTCTCTTGAGGTAATATAGCGAGGCTAGGAGCTAACGGTTGGGTCTTGTTCTTACTATCGAGATACTCCCATGGAGTCGGGGTCGTTCTTAACTTTCGCATGGGAGGTGATTCTTTATTGTACCCGGTCGGGACAGCGGGTGAAGTGCCTCACCGTCGTTTAAATTTGTGGTTGCTCTCGAGGATTTACAGAGACCTCATACAGGAGTAAAAGCAAAGGTAAGATTATTTAGATTAAATATCCCGTGGAGGGATGAACTCTGAAGTCAGCCAGTGCCAAAATCACTCTGGCGGTGGGGACCTATGATCGGACGGCCTTTATATGGGGAAACTTTGTGTGGCGTTATAGGCCCCCTTTTGGTGTCCAGTCTGGTCTCCCGACATTTTGACCTCCTACGTGGTCTAAGTGCCCAAGATGGTGTGCTTTTTTGAGGTGGCCTTCGACAATGGCCTCCGTTTCCCTTTACACCCCTTTATCGGGTCTGCAACTATTCCAGCTAACCACCCCTCGACTTCCTTGGTACAGGTGTTCCCAGTTGAAATTTGTTGGTTTCTTTAGGGATAAGGGCTTGGCGTTCCCGATTATAGCCTATTATTGGACCTCTTTAGTGTGGTGTGAAGGCTTAGTCGAGGCTTTCTTTATCTATCATTACTTGACGCTCCTACGATCATCTTGGATCCCATCTCCACTCCTTAAAATTTGGAAAGAGCGTTACTTTTTGTGACGGTTAGAGATGCGACCTCAGCAACGAGGAAACACCTTTGGCGTTGGCTGTCACGGACCACTCTACGAGAATCCATGTAGGCTTTGCTTTAGTTCGGTCCAGTTACGTAAGTTATAGGTGTCCCAATTTTGCGTGACTATCGCGTTTTGATGTCGCCACTGATCTCGGCCGAGCAAGGTCGTAAAGCGGAAGTTGGCTAAGTGTCTTCGCAGCTTACTCTGAGCTTATCAGGTCGGATACTCCCGGATCTTTAGGTTTGTGGTCCTCAGCCTCTTTACTTTGAGGGCCTTGCGCTCGTCAGTTATGAGGGTTTTTCTCTGATGGGCTCAGTTGTCGACCGCTCAAGGGAGGCCCAGCTCAGGTGGAGATCTTTATCCGGAGGTCTCAGTGTGAAGTGGAAAACTCACGGATTCCACGAGGAAGGGTCGTTTGGCTTGGGGTAAAAATCCAGGAGTTGGGAAGTCTTCAACCATCTTCTACCCGTGTCAGTGTAGGAATGAGTGTGCCAGCCTCTAGGGGTTCTGAGGCCCACAGTTCGCGACTGGATTAAGTTGTTGCAAAGCGAAGATTCCTCGGGAGAATTTGTTTGTTTTTCCGTTGGAGGTTATGCCCATAACGAGTTTAGGTCCCCCTTCGTGAAGCGGTAAGCCTCCTCGCCGAGGAGCGGAAGATTTAGGGAGAACGCCACAGTACAAGTGGAATGGGGGATTCCTTGCTCTTCAATCGCGAGCTTGTGGCCAGGCGGTCTCGTCTATTCTCGAGGATTACGATCTCAAATTGGTGCCACTGCTTTGGTGAGGAAGCCTTGGCTCTATCTCTCCAAGGGGTTGCCTCTATAAGTTCCCGTGTCTTTTTATGTCTGCTTTTATCTTAGGTTTGAGTTGCGTGTTGACTTTATGTTGGGTATCGGCAGGTGGCTACCCATCTGAAGTTTGTGAGGCCCGGGGCGAGCAGGTGATCACGTCAGCCTATCAGAGCATAAGGCGGGTATTGCTCTTACCTCGACGGCCAGAACTCACGAATCGAATGCAAAATATGGCGCGGAGGTCGTGAAGCTCGGCTCGGCTGAGGCATACCACGATGGCGTGGCCTTGTTTGAGAGGTAGGGAAGAAAGGCTGAAATAGAGCCCAAAATTGGCGAAGTGACCCGGGAGAATCAGGGGGACGAGCTGCAGTACTTGGCGGGATGATCTCTTGTGGGTAGGGGCGGCTGCAGTGCTTGACCGGAGCAGTAGTGGGGATGGCCCCTGTCGTCGAGATGAGGCTGCGGGTAACTTCGGGAAGAGGCTGCGTGCTCGCAGAGATGAAATTTGCGTAATAAAGAAGCGTTACTAGATGGAGCCCATCGCGAAGCTTTCAAGGTTGTGAGCTCTGACTGACAGCATACAATGAGGAATCACCATGGGTTGAGGACCTTGGTGCCTGAAACTCGGTTGTTCGGAGGCGGGCCATAACGAGTTTGAGGGGATGGGCACGCGCTCGATGGAGGCTTACGGATCAACGCCTGAGGTTGCTAATGCCTACGGGAGCTTGGACACTGCGATATCCACTGAGTAGCGGGGCGGAAGAGTCTTTTCAGCCGGCGTTGAGGCCAAACACCCGGTTGAGGTCAGCTCCCCTTCTTCGCATACAACTCCCAACCTATGTGGGTGCTAAACTCCTTTGTATAATTTTGCTCGTTTTTTTTTTTTTTTTTTGGTTGTTAGGCTTCGAACCTTGGATATATGTGATGTCATTCTTAATGAACACTTCATTTTCTATCTCATCGCCCTTTTTTTTTTTTTTTTCTCTTATTTTGTAACTGCTTTCTTGATGTTGCTCTTTCCTCTGCTGACGTGGACCGATGGATATATGGCGGCCTTTATGCGGCGGTTGATTCCTGTAAACCCCTAGGTTTCGGGCTCGTGGGCTAACTTGCCTAAGTGACGGCTCTGGGCTATTACGCCTCCCGAGCTGCTTCTCTTTGGTAGACTATTCTGTCTGGCCTTCTTTGCCCGGGCCATTCTGCCAGCTCTTGGCGATGGGAGGCCTGCTGGTACCTTCTTCTATAGTGGCCATTTGAGCCCCCGGCGGCGAGGCCTTCTTGAGCTGTTAAGCTCTGCGAACTGAGCTACTTGGCTCTATGGGCTAGTATGCTTGAGTTGAGCGCTCTGCTTCCTCTGACCTCTGGCTTGATTCGAGCTCTTGAAGCTAACTGCGAGGCTCAGCGGATATTTTGTTTGAACACATCTGAGCTACAGAGGCCTTAGTTAGGAGTTGAGCTCTTAGCCCAATTTCTTGGTATGTGTAGAATTAAAGCACTTTGTTTGGGCTGCTCACAGACTCTGGGGCATTAGTTGAGCGTCCAGGCCTCTCAAGCGGTACATTGAGGCTCGAGTCAAATTTCACTTCTTGCAGAATTTGAACTTGCTCTGTGACTATATATGGCATTTCTGACGATTGAGCTCTTGAATGAGCATTGAGGCTCAAGTGAATCATGGTGAGAAATTTGAACACATCACTGAGCTACAAACTAAGTTGAGCCGATCGAGCTCTTAACCTCAAAGCTGGCTCTTCCGACTCAGTGGGATAACCACACCGACCGTACACTCATAGTACCCGAAGCCTTAGTTGAGCAAGCGAGCTCTTCGTGGCGTTGAGGCTCGAAGTGGAGCTAAAGCATGCAGTGACCATTTCGCTCTTGGGGTACCGAGGCCTTAGTTGACGGTCAGGCTCTTCAAGCGAGAGCTGGCGAGCTGGGTGGGCTCTCGGTACGGCCCTGCTCTGCCGGCTCTCTCAGCCTTTGCGGCCGGAGTTGAGGCTCTTGAAACTAAGTCGTTGAGGCTCAGGTGGGAATTTGGCCACTTTGGCTGAACACACTCTGGGCTCCGGGCCTTGGTTAGTGGTGAGCTCTTAAGGCGGCGTGAGGCTCAGGTGGGCTAAGCTGCTGAGCTAAACACGCTATGTGGCTATATGGCCTTTCTTTGGCCGAGTTGAGCTCTTGGCTTAATTTCTTTGAGGCTCAGTGGGCTAAACACCTAAGATCGACTTATCCCAGCTGCTGCAGGCCTTGATTCGCTGGTGAGCTCTTTAAAATGGTGCGAGTGCGACCGGTTGACTTCCACTTCTGGAAAGATGCGGGCATCTTTAATCTTTGGTTTATGGAGGGGTGGACGACATGGAAGTGAAATGGCGTGAATTCCAGGCGCTCGACCTCCTTATAAATTGAGCTCTCTGCGATGGAGCTCGTGAACCTTCTTCCCTTTTGGAGTCGTAACCTTAGAATCTGCGTTGAATGACGTCGAGGCTTGTAGTCTTCACGGAAGTCAGCACGGAGATCTGGATGTGATTGGATTACGATGGCCCCTCTGTTTGTAGGAGTTGTGTTTTCCTAGTTCCCCGCTTTATGGGAGTTGTGTTATTCCTAGCCAGATCCGATGTGGGCAGGTATAGGGAATGCATCCCGAAAATGGTGTGCCAAAGAAGAACTTTTAGTACCACTTTCTCTATTTTCTCCCCTTCTTCCTTCTCTTCTTTCTCTTTCTCTTAACTATAACTTTTCTCTTAACTCTTACTCTTTTTCCTTCTCTTTTCCTTCCTTGCACTCTCTCTTCCTCTCTTTCCCTCCTTTCTTCTCCTTTTCCTTCTCCTTTCCCTTCTCGTTCGCACTCTCTTTTTTTCTCTTTCATTCTCCCTTTCTCTTTCTTGAGATTTTTTTGGGGAGGCGCGTCTTGTTCTGGCCCGAGATAAGGGATGCCTTCTTGGTGTAATTGATTGTACCTTTATTGAATAAAATTTTTTAAGCATGAATGTCACGTGTACTTTCTGAAGTGTGTAATTTTCGCCCGAGTATGACTGGCCAAGCTTCTGCCTCCTTTTTTTTTTTTTTGATCCATAAGGATATAAAACATCGATGTTCTGATTTTATCTTAAGGCGATGATACTTTATTAAAGATTACAATCAGAATACATTGATAAAAGCGCTTGAGGTGTTCATCATTGAAATGAGGTAAAGAATTTTCATAGCCGGTGCGGGTTCGGTAGTTACCGGGTGCGACGACCACGAGACACGATATAGGGGCCTTCCCGGTTGGCCACACAGTTTTCCGTGTGTCGGTTGTTTTCTATGACGAAGCTTTTAAGGTAGGTCGCCCAGAACATAACTCGGGTTTGACCTTTTGGTCATAGTACCTTCTTTGTCTTCCTTTGGTAATCTTAATGCGTTTACGGACACGATCACGGTTTTCATCCTGCGAGGTCTAGGTTTAGGTGGAGAGCCTCTTCGTTTATGTTCCGGCTTACCCGACTCGATCCTTGGGTTTTGCTCAGTCTCGGCGAGGAGCTATAGCCTCGGTGCCAAGGCTAGGCGAATGGGGTTTCTTTGAGTTCAATGACTTGGTGGCAGTTATGTCATGCCCTGACACCTCGAGAGGTACTCTACCATTGCCTTTTAGATCTTGAAGCAATGTCTTACTTCAGGGATCGATGGTGACTTCGACTTATCCGTTCGTTGTGGATGAGCTAGGGCGTGTGGTTCCAATCCGCTCGGCGCCAAGTCACGAACGGATTGGCGGTGTTTCCCATTGTGGGACATCGGGGCCCTCGGGATACCAGGCACCATCTGCCAGCTGTGAAGCGAGTTCGTCGTTTGTTACGTGATGGTAGCGAGGTTCAGCCGCCCATTGGTGAAACAATCCGCCTCACGGCGGCAATTTGCGTGGCCCTTTCGATGGCGGTCCCAATATGTCTAGCCCCCACTATTGAAAAGGTCAGGGGCTTATGACTAAAGTCAGCGGCTCGGATGGGAGGTGAGAGATTTTGGCGTGCTCCTGACAAACTTTGCATTTCTTGACTAGTTATATTGATCTCTAACGTGTGACACACGATGTATCCCACATATTAAGACTTTCCATGATTACCCAGGAAACTCCGTGTGATTTCCACATACGCCTTCATGTACCTCCCTCAGTACGTAGTCGGTGTCTCCCCCTGCAATGCACTTAAGGAAGGGTGTGAAAAAACCTCGGTTATAAAGGGCCCCCCAATGAATAGTGAACTTGGCAGACCTTGTCTTAAGCTTGGATGCCTCTTTTAGGTCGTTTGGCAATAGTCCCTCTACTAGGTAGTCCCAAATGGGGTCCATCCAGCTTGGCTCGGACATGACAAGGGAGACCTCTTCGCTATTGAGATCCACGGAGGGCTCTAAAAGGTGTTCGACGGGCGTCTGTTTGTTGAGATCTTCTTGGGGTTGTCGCGATTTTGCTAAGACATCACCTTTCCTTGAGAATTTTACGCTCTCGATGTATTAATACGAGGCCCGAATAGTACGAACTTCTGAGTGGTCCCAGTACCTTTTAAGATATAATTGCATTTTTCGCCATGGCCTCGTAGAGGTGTCTTCTATTTGCTTTATTACATTTGGGTCGCTGCACACCTCTGGGCGATCGACTTCCATTGAATCAGGCGAGGTGGGAGTCGACTACTGTGACCTCATCTTTCGACCTCGATTGTTGGGAGGGTACCCGGAACCCAAATGCGGCGCCTCAAATCATCTATTCCTTCTGAAATTCGAATTAATGACACCTCTTAGACATTAATGATAATCTCTGGGCGAAACTTTAACGAGGAGGTCGGTGGTTTGATATCCGAAACCTCCCTCTTGCGGTGAATTCAATGGCCGAAATCTGCCAAAACCTTATCCTTTTATTAGTTTTGGTTTTATATCGATGTCGAACTACGCTCAGTTCTATGGCCCAGTGCATCAATCTTCGACGGAATGAGCTATGTGGGCTTCGACCGTAGTTTATTTTTACCAACATGTCATCTATATATACCTCCCATGGATGCCCCTGTTGTAGAACATCACAATTCACGATCTTTGATGAGTAGCTCCTTGTGTTTTTCGGTCAAGAAAGGCATTACATGATAACAATAAGTCCCTTGCCCTGTGACGAATGAGGTCTTCTCTTATTAGGTAAAATTCCATCTTTGATCTAGTTGTAGCAGGAGAAAGCATCCATAAAGCGAGTTCATGGCGCGCCGATCTACCCTCGGGTGATCGTGAAACTATCTTTAGGGCATGCTTTCGATTGGCGTCGATGCAAGTTGATCTGTGTCGCCATTCTTCTTAGCTTTTTTGTGACGTTGGTCAACCATTAAATTACTCACTTCTCGGTGCCCCTGCAGAGGAGCTTGACGACCTCCTCATTTATCGCTTTTGTCTTCTGGAGGCGAAACTCCTTTTTCGCCTTATGGCCCAGTTTGAAGGATGGTGATTTAGTCTATGAGTGATTTTCTTGGGGTCAATCCCTCCATCCTCCTACTTCTTATGAAGGCAACCTTGTTGTTTCAAGAAGTGAATAAGGAGGTGTGAGGTCTTCATTAGCTTGGATTAAATGCCGACGAAGTGTTTATCATCAGCCCACATGACTCAGTTCTTGGGAGCTCGGTCGGGTGTTTGCCGTCGGCGCGTAATCGAGCTCATCCTGCATTATATGTTGTCGACCTTTTTGCTTCATTGATCTTGAGTAACACTCCTGACCCTTATTTGGTCTCCTCGAGCCATTCTACTCCATTTGTGGTAGAGCGATGCCATGTGGTAGCGGAGGGGATGGCTTATGGGCGTTAAGAGAGATGCGCCTAATAACACGTTATAACGGAGGGGCATCTGATAGAGAAACCTTATTGTATGATTCATTGCCTAGCACATGGGGTCTCCAAGTGAGCATAGCGTATTGACCCGAGGTAGCCGCACCTCTCAGAGAATCTCGCGGTGGAGTCTTGGTTCTAACTCTCTCCATAGATGCCCATCGTAATAAAAGCGTGCCAGAAGATGATGTGGTAGAACTCGTGTCTGTTCAAAGTTGAAGTGGCTTTGTTTTGTTGCCACCCGCTGCCATATCACGAGGATCATCGACAGAGGTGCATCCCTCGGTCTGAATGCGAGAATGCTTTATGGCGATTGTGGAGGTGAGGTAGTTTGGACACTACAGCTTACCTCCCGGATGCGTGCTACGCAAAATGAGCCTTCTGCGGGCCGAGACTCCCCGCCTCCACATGAATCTCTGAGATCACATGGATTTCCCCGAGGGTTGTTGATGTTGGTGGCCCAGGCTGTCGGCCGTGGTGGCTACGGCTTGATCGACAGCCGAAGGCTATGTATGGCGGAGATATCCGTCGAATCAAGTATTCTATTTCCTTCACGAGTTGTAATGTCGTCGGGTTTCGATGCGTGGTCTATGGAACTCTAATACGGTATTGCTCTCTTTGGTAGATCACGACCTCATGGATAGCCATCTTGGAATTTCTCCTGTCTGCTGTGCCGCGTAAGACCTCGATCACGTGGTTGTCGGGGGTGAACGGCGAGGTGAATATCGGCCCGGCGTAGCTCGGCGAGGTGGTCCCAGGCGGTCTCTAATGCTTCCTCACCTCTTCGGGGATTGTTGCATGTCCCTCCTTGGAGATCTCTCTCGATTTCTTTGTCTCCTAGGGCTTCGCTCCCGTTTCTTGTTTGTCCTGCTTTTCTCCTTGTGGGTTGAAGAGCTTCCTCTCTTTGATGTAAGGGCTTCTTAAGTTCATGTACTTCTCAACTGGTAGAACACCTTGGCCATGTTGCTTGAGGATTACTTTAGGATCGGAAAAACATCAAATCTTTTGGTGAACTCCCCAGCCATGTCAGTGAATGCGGTGACCTCCGAACTTCGTGCAGTCGCATCTACATTGAACTCGACGTGTTGAGCCCTCTGGACATAAGACACCAGGAGGCTTTCTTGCGGGCTCTGCTTTATGGTCAACAGGCAATAACTTGGCTTCCTGTATGTTAAACCCGATGAAGTAGGAGGCAGATGCGATGGAGAGCTCTGCAAATGAGGAAGCGAAGAGGGGTGGGAGCTTAAGTAACGATAGCGCCGGGCCTTTGTGCTGATAGCGAGGAAGCTCGCCGTCTGAGTCTTAGTATAAGATGCAGTTCATCCCGGTTCTTATACGGTGTTAAGATGACCGACCGGGATCATCGTTCAGCCAATTACCTCCTTGCGGCATAGGAACTTGAGCGGAAAGGGAAGTGTAGCACCTGGCTATAAACGGTGAGCTCGATTCTTTGCCTTGGTCATCTGTGATCCCAGTCATGGGCACTTTCTGGCGCGTCTTCATGCATTTGAAGCTCACGCTGAATACCCTTGAAGCTTCTGTACCCATGATTGCTCCCGAACTCTTCTTTGAGAAGAGAGGTGGCTCATCGTTCCAGATGTATGTTGGCTCAGTAGTAGGAAACGAATCACGATGAAACTCTCTAAATGGCTGAAGGGTGGGAGCTTGTCACTAAGCAAACCCCTGGCCGAGACGCTTTTAGTGTGATAAGCGAAGGCTACGCCGTCTGAATCTTGATATCGTCTGATTCCATCACGGTTCTTATAGTTGTTAAGATAATTGACAGGGATCCTTCGTTCCATGAATGCCTCTGCCGACATCAGAGACGGATGGAAGAAGTGTAGCACCTCGGCTGTGAGCGTTGACTCAATTTCTTTACCCGAGAGGTGTCCATGAGTCACGGTCTTTGGGCCTTTTCTGACGTCCTTCATGTGGTGAGCTGCGGATACCCTTGAACCTCTGTACCCATGATTGCTCCGGGTTATTTGCTTGAGAAGGGTGACTCTGTGACTCGTGTCCCCACCCCAAGTATTATATTAAGCTTCTCTTAGAGACTGGTGAATCCATGCCCCAATGAGTGGATTTACCACACTTGCGGGAAGAGGCCAGGGTGTGGCTTCTCTTCTACGAGGGGTGGTGTTATGGCCCTCTTGATGCCAGCCTTCCGGCATTCGCGTTGCACAGTGAGTTATACAATTCCTCGCTGATGTTGGTTGAGCGAGGCGGAGTGCACTCACCTCATTCAAAGTGCGCTATCTTGTCTCTAATGCATCTCTGGAGGTGGTAGCTCCACCTCTTTGTTTGGTCTTGCATCTGGAAGGATTAGGCGTGGCTCTGCCTTGTATTTCGAGTTGATACCATCGATTCTTGAGGAGATGGGCTTTGACCTTAAGAGCTTGTTGTTCCTGACGTCTTGCGATGATGCTCAGGCGGGAATTTGGACGTGTTGGGATCGTGACGGAATGAAATGTCATTTGGGGCCGTCCGTGACTCTGGATGCGGTGCTTCTCAAAGCAAAAATGTGAGGGGATGATCGTGAGGGCTCGCCCGGCCCAGTCACTCAAATACTAAGTTAGTTGATTCTTTCTGTGGAGAGAAAGATCCAGCAGCCTTTGTTTAAGAAGAATGTTACGCCTTTCACAGATGGGTGGCTTGGTATTTATATGGTATATGTTTTCCCCATTGGATGATGATAAGATTCTCCCTTATTGGATGGGGATTTTAACCTTTATCGTCGGATTAATAAAGGGATAATTATGGGCTTGATTATTGAGAATTATCTTACTTCTATATTATTGAGATTGAATTTACAAAATAACCGACGTTCTGACGCTAATCTTTATTTTAAACAATCGAGCATAAAAACTATAAATTTGATAATACAGTAGCTAGAATATCTACGACTATAATTTTTTAACATATTGTCAATTATAATTTGATATCTTCGACTGATCGAATTTACTTTACCTGTCTGAATAGCAACCACACAAATAAAGTAATGCAACAAGACAACGAAAAGTATCACGTTGTAACTAGTCGATGACAAACCAAATGCCATAATAAGGCGACGATAACAAGATAAAACATAAATTTTTATAGAAGAACCATTTTATTGAGCAAGAAAATGAAAAAAAAAATAGAAAATATTGATTTCAGGCCAAAAATTGCCAAAAAAAAATCATCACTCTTTACTTGAGAAAAATGGGTTAGAAAGAACAAAATGAGGGATGAATAGGGTTAAATTCCATTTTAGTTATTTGTTAGGAAAATGTTGGAATTATTAAATGAAAATTATAAAAATATATATATGCACAAGGAAAAAAAACGAAAATATTTACTTTTTAAAAATGAATATGATAAAAAAATTTATAGAATTATAATCAGTTTGTGGCTAAAAGTAAAGAATTAAAATGACAGATACGATAGAAATAAAAATTAACTGTACAGTGATTATTCCTTTGTTTAAAAAATAAATAAATAAATAAAATTCCAATATTTTTGTGTTATTCGTCAGAAGAGATTCCTTGTTGCTTGATCATTTTAGACCCTCATAGATAATGGAAGGAATATATTGATTTTAGCATGTCCTTTAAACTCTTAAGGATGCTCAATATGTTTTAGGAATCAATTCTCTTTATTTATTTTTTATTTTTGGATTCAGGGGAGGGGGAATACCCCAATTACACTCTACTGTAAACTCTCCTCGGCCAAAGGTGGCCACCCTTATCTTGCTCAAGGGTATTACGCACTACGGTAGGGGGGAACGTCCAGACCTGCAGGTCCCTGTTGGGGAGCTGGTTGCCATGCCGACCAACCTGTCAGTAACTGCATTAGTTTCTCGGTGCACATGATGTACTTCTACCTGCCATTCTCTGTTTAGCCACTTAGTTCACTCATCCGATAGGATGTAGTATTTGCCATGGCCATCCTTTCTCGTGGTTAGCCATTTACATAAAATGAGGAAGTCGGTTGCCAAAAGGTCTTTTCGAAAGCCCTTTTCCCAAGCATATCTCAACCCGTGAAGAGTTGCCCAGATTTTAGCCTCCATTGTTGTGCATGAACCTAGGTTGATTATAAAGCTGCCATGCCAGTTTCCCTCCCAATCTCTGATTGACTCCTCCACAACCAACAGTGGTTCGGTCTCCTTTGCAAGCCCCATCCATATTCAGCTTATACCAATGAACTGGTGGGTGAAGGGCCACAATCCGTATTTAACTAGTAAACGGGAAACGGGAGGTGGGCCTAGTACAATCGTGGCTCCTAGTCCACAACTATGAGTCAGCAAAATTTGCATAACACAGCCTTCTGACCAAGCTACAAGCCAAAGGCCACCAGTAGAAAGGATTAAATCCCTGTGAAACTGGATTGACTACAATCAGCGGCCCGGCTGCTGACAGGCCCGAGCCCCACGAGCCCCGATTGTCGAGAAGATGATCATATGTCAACAAAGTTATTAGATGAACGAATAGCATACTAACACGTGGACACTTCGACCCTATATGAAGGAAGACAAAGAGCAAAAAGGAAGACAAGAAAAAAAAAGTGTGAAGATCTGCTCAGAGGGAGAGGCTGTGAGGCGCTCATGGCGCCGGATCTTCATTGGCGTCATCACGTAGGAGCGACCCGAAAGACTACCAACTTAGATCAAAGAGACACGGAGGTCACTGTTGTTTGGCCAAGTTACAAAGCCTCCCATTGCTTAGAGTATTTACGAAAGTATTTTTGTTTGTGCTTTTTGACATGGGTTTTCCATAAAGCGCCACATGGGTGATAACAAAGGCAACAACAGCGAAGGTCGAGTACCTAAGCGAAGGTCGCAGACCCCTAAAAAACAAGGCTTGCCGAAACTAGCAAGCCACGAAGGTCATGTACCCAGTGAAGGGGTCATGAACCTAAAACAAGGCGATATGACAGCAAGCCGAAAGTCGGGTACCCTATAGCGAAGGAGGTCAGACCCATAAAGTGCAAAGTACTTAAACAGAAGGTCGGGTACCTGAAGATATCATGGACTAAACACGAGGCGCGAGTCGACAAGTCGTGAAGGTCATTTACCTAAGCAAAGAAGTCACGGACCTAAAAACAAGACTGCCAAGTCAACAAGTCGTGAAAGTCATTTACCTAAGCAAAGAAGTCACGGACCTAAAAACAAGATTGCCAAGGCAGCAAGCCACGAAGGTTATGTACCTAAGCGAAGAGGTCACAAACCTAAAACAAGACTCTGAGAAGCGACAAGTCGTGGAGTCGGGGTACCTAAGTGAAGGGTCACGGACCCTAAAAACAAGATTGCAGAGGCGGTACTTAGTGAGGTCGAGCTAAGCAGGGGTCTGAGCCTAAAAACAAAGGCACTTTTGAGAGCGTGACCATGAAAGGTCGGTACCCTAGCGAAGAGTCTGAACCTAAAAACAAGTCTACCAAGGTAGCAATGTGAAACTTGGGAAATTTTTTTTAAGAACAAAGCGGTAATTTTGCGGGACAAAGCGGTAGCAGTTTTTCTAGATCTCAGAATATTAAAGCGGATCGCGCCCTTGGACCCGTCTTGAAAATTTGGTAGCGGTGCATTAAATCGATTCAAGGCGATTGGTTTTTATTTTTATTTTTCCGTCTTTCGGTGAGCAGGCGCCGCGAGGTAAACATGGCGTGAGGTGCATTCTATGTGGCACCATACTTAGGGACACTTGGCACTTGATGTTAGGACCGGTTTCTGAGTCCTTGTAATTTCCAAAAAAAAATTCGAGAAGTGATCTTGTTACTACTGGTTTCTAGAGGTTGTATTATACATGCTGTTTTTCTTGATTTTATGTTATTGGTTGAATGAATAACATGCAAAAACTTTTGGTGGTTTGCATTACTGGTTCTAGAGGTTTGTATTGTACATCTTTGTTTTTTATTTTGAGACGAAAAAGTCTACTTTGGTATGTTATTAGTGGATGAATAACATGCATAATTTTGCGATTGATCTTGTTATCTTGGTTTCTAGAGGTTGTATTGTACATGCTGTTTACGATTTTAGAGACCGAAAAGAATCCAGTTTTCAGTAATCCATTGATTTGTATGAATAACATGCAGAATTTTTCTAGAATTGATCTTGTTCACCCCTCTTGGTTTTAGAGATTTGTATTGTACATGTTGATTCTGGCGGATTTTGAGACCGAAAGAAGTCCAGGTTGGTTTACTGATGGTTGAATGAATAACATATAAAAAATTTCATGGGAGTGATCTTATCTTCTGGGTTTTGGGAAGTTTATCTTATACTTAGCTGTTTTTTAAGTTTTGAGGCGAAAAAGTCTAGTTTGTATGTTATTGTTAAAATAAATAACATGTAGAATTTGTAAACAGACATGTTGACATGTGTATGCTTGTTGATTAACATGATGTGAGATAAAGCATGAGTTATGTTTATGTTGCATGTAGTTTTTTATGACCATGTAACTGAGATTTCCGCTCCAATGACATTAGCCGTAGCCTGCTGGGACATCACATAAATCGGGTGTGAGTGCATGACATGGAATTTAAACGAATTAAATTTCAGAGGGTTGTCCATTATGTTTAATCTCAAAGGGTTGTCCATTATATTTAATTTCGAAGAATTGTCCATTATATTAAATTTTGAGGGTTGTCCATTACGTTAAATTTCGGAGAATTGTCCATTATATTAAATTCGGAGGGTTGTCCATTATATTTAATTTGGTGTCCATTATATTAAAATTTGGAGGAGTTATCCAGCTATATTACGTCATGAATTCGGAGGTTTACCACTTTATGATAATATCGAAGAATGTCAAATGATTTCAAAAAAAAAAAAAAGCTTTGTTACGAAATGGTTTCTATACATGCGCCGACATCATCGTGAGGAGTGGTAAGGACTCGAGATATGGGTCATGGCATGTAGACATTCATATAGAGACATACATGTTTTATATGAATGTGTGTGAATTCATGGCATTGCATGAGCATTTAGGTGGGAAGTAGCCTTAGTAGGAGGATTTCTCTATTGGGCATTGTCCACCGTCGGCCGGAAAACAGTACACAGTGGGTGCATGCCCGAAGAATCTGCGATCTCAGTGTTTTAACGATCATGAAGACGGAAATATGGTTTAATGCTTGTATTTTGTAAATTGGTGCAGAAACCCGGGTTTTGGACATCTATGTAAATAAATTGTACGGGCACCAGTTTCATCACGGCCTTGATTTAGATACGACTTTCCCAGGTTCTGGTAATTTATGTACTAATAAAGTTAATGGAAGTGGAAATGTATAGTGATCTAGAAAGTTGGAAATGCAGAAAATGCCTAGAATAGGCTATTGCATGAACTGGGTCACGACCAGACTCTTACAGTAAAGTGCATTGTCCATGAACATTTTTTGGTATTGTTCATGGTTGTTGTAAAAAAAAAAAAAATAGTACAAACATATATAAATAATATACAAAAAGGACCCCCGGGATTTGGGGTGTCACAAGCACGCCATACGGATCAAATGCTCGACAAAGCTAAACGACCACTAAAGACAAGAACCACTTGGTGTTCTGACAATGCTATACCCATTAAACATGAAATTGTTGAAAAGAATAAAAATAAAATAAATGTAATGATAAATAAATGTGATCCTGCATGTTTTGGCTCTCTTGCTCCAATATTTATGAGTAAGGTGCATCATATTTGGCCTCATCACAAAACATGTGAAAAAGGACCTGAGACCAGGGAGCTAGTGAGAGGTTCTGTGAGTCTCCCGACTAGTGGCGGAGCTTGAGGTCGGGTAAGGCACAGTCGTGGCTCTAGTCTAACTATAGGTTGGCGAAGCCGATTGACCTGACCTCTAGTAGCTGACGAGTTAGAGTTTGCTTGCATAAGGACTAAATCGCGGGCTTGGATTGACTCTTGTCTGAAGTCGGCTTGGCAGCAATGACAAGCCCGTCCACTTTGTCAAAGATGACCATACGTCAGCAAAACTATTCGATAAACGAATCGCATACTGACATGTGGATGCTTTGACCCTATATAAAGGAAGCCAAAGAGCAAAAAAGAAGACAAAAAAAAAAAAGTGTGAAGATTCCGACTCTGGGACTCGTGAGGGGAGCCTGCAAGTGCTTGGATCTTTAGTGGGGGTTCCTACTCCACCCAAATAGTTAAAGAGGTACTCCTTCCATTCATCATGATTCTATTTCTAAAGAAGGCTGACTAGATCTCCTTAACATAATTTTTTTATTAAGTTTACTTTTGTTGAGAGGTCTATTCTCTCCTCCCCAAAGACTAGCATTTCGCCATCACCAAAGTCACAATATGCAAGCCACAAAGCTTTCCCTCCAATTATCACCTATTGTTGTTAAGTCCTTTTTTCCGGTGTTCCATTTCATCCATTGGCCAAAGTCAAGAGATTAGGTGTCTTGCCACTTGCTCCCGTTCATGAAGCATTGCCATGCACAACAATAGTCATCAAAAATGTGGTTGAGTCTACTCCCACCTCACCCCAGGCAAGATTATAGTATGAGTCTGGGTTGAATCTCGGTTCCACCTTCCATGTTCGACATCTGCCCTATTTGATTTCTGAGTCATGAGTCGCTAAAGTAATACAGGTGTTTAGCAAGTGGAACCTTCGATCAATAGGAAGGTGTGGTTTTTAGCGAGGATTAGTACCATTTCTGGTATTCACTATTGACGACTGATGATATGGGAGAAAGGTTTTAAACTAAATAAAACAAGGTGTGATCAATGTCACTCCTGAGGAATGAGATGATGTCAGAACCTTTCAGGAAGGGTTGAGGGGTTAGTGTGTAGTGCCATTTTATAGTTTATATTAAATGGCGTTGATTGAGTGAACGTGCACTTGTGCATGTCAGTCCGGTATGAGGTTTTCACTTTTCGGTATCTCCCTCGATTTCTCCACCAAACTCCTATTCTCCTTTCAGTCCATCTAGGTCATTAAGTATGGTGCCATAGAGGCGGTGTTTTCCCCTTGAGAATGTTATTGGTCACCTCTGGGTCCTCTGATGGACTACCACATTCACTGGGATCGATCCACCTCTAGTCATAGATCCTCTGTAAGTTGAGATGATTGCTTACTTCTATTAAATCCATCTAGTACTAGGCATTCCCAATTCCTACATTCTTTGATTAGGTTAATTAAAATGTTAAATTAACACAATTCATACCTTAAGAGACCGAAAAACAGATTTAGGGGCGTAATCCAAGCGTCACTAAGGATGCATCTCTAGTATGAGATCCCAAAGAACCCAACTCTCATAATGAATTAATTAGTTAAAACCATAATAATCTTAAGAACTACACCAACTAACATCCTGATTTTGAATTCATAAAACCATTCTAAAGATATATAAACCCGAACATCAACACCTGATCTTAGAGGGATTTAGCCACTCATTGCAACCAAAGAAATCAAAAAAAATCCTATTAAGATAAACATAATAATGAAATATTCATAAAGAAGAGCAGGATTTAAGAGATACAAAAATGCAGATATACGAAATGAGGTCTCAAAATCCTGCACACGCTCTGAGGCTCCTCTAGTGACCTAGATCTTCAATATCAACCCCAAATACAAAGTAGAAATGAACAAAATCAAAAACCCTAAAATGGCTCAAGAAGAATAGAGGAAAGAAACCCTAAGGAGGGTGTTCTCTCTCAAAAAAACCTAATCCTAATCAAGTTTCAAATACATATATTTATAGGGTTTGGAAAATATAATTTCAAATAAAGTGAAGCTTGTTGTTCGACGATATTCTTCACATGCAGTAGAAGGATCAGATGTCTTAAATCTGGATAATCTTTAACCTGGCCTAGGCGAAGGGTATCTTTGCCAAGCTGAGCAGGATTTTTCTTGGCTTTCTTGAAACTTCAGCAGCCAAGTGAAGCCTTCTACTTCTTGGTGGACCTCCTCTCCTCGACGAACTAGTGCTTCGAACAGCAAGTTCTTCCTTCTTAGCTTTTTGCCCTTTCCTTGCTTTATTTTCCTTTTAATCCTGTAAAACATAAGCAAATGGTATTAGTGTAATCTTTAGGAATATAGGTGTGAATCTAGCATTTAGGTTACATAAACACCTGGAAAACACGCTATGAATGCTAGTATGATTCACACCTATCACCTTCCCATGGCCTAGCGTCCAAATCAACGACTTTAGTCTCTAGGGAATGTTGAGCTTCCATATACTCGACCACCACGCATTGTGTTCCTCATCTGTGTTTACTTCAGTTAGGGCATATGTTGTTTTCACTGTGAAAGATCCTATGTTGGTTGGTTCTCAGTATAGGTCGTCTTCGCCACTTCTTTGTGATAGGGTTGGGGCTAGGTATCGGGGGATATGGTGTGGGGCTGTTCATTTAAGTCATGCGGTTCTGACCTCTTCACAGGTTCCAATAGTCTCTCACAATTTCATAGGACTCCTTGAGGGGGATCTCTTAAGTGCTGAATCGAGGAGTGGGGTGGGTTTCAGTTGTCACGCCCCTACCCTCGCCTAGGCTAAGAAAGGGGGCGCAGCACGGGACTGGGACTCTTTAACCTGTTTTTCTAACATTGGTTGGCCCATTTCATATATAATTTCATAATGAAATAAAATTGTAAAACTACTACTGTAGTGGTGTTTAAAATGTCATGTACATATATTCTTGAGTCTCATTTACTTGTACTTACACAAATTCCCTTATTACAAAAAATTTACAAAATGATCAAAATACATATAATTGGACTCGATTCTTGTGCGGCCTAGCGAATGCGAAATACGCCGAATAATGCTTGATATACATATGGTAAAGCAAAGTCTTCAAGAGCATAACTTAGTGGGAAATAGATAACAGATATATAACCACTTGGGGTAGTCCACATACATATAACAAAATGGATTTATCAAAGTTTACGTATAAAAAAATCTATAACAAAGTTTTCATATAACATAATTCTTATAACGAGGTTTTCATATCTCCCGTAAAAGTTCAGAACAAAGATCTTGTACAAAAAGTACCCGTGGGTACATTACAGAACATAACTAATTCCTTATGCTTTCTTATTATTCATTATCCAGATTCTTATCATATAAATGTTTGTCTGTATAAACCAGTAACAATGAATGAGAGGGACGTAGCCGCAGTAGATTACGAAGGAATTTTATTATAAATCGCGAGCAGGAGACATGTCTGCTCGCTATAGAGGTGTTGTGGCACAATGCGGGAGTGTCATCATGCGAACGAGCGTGCCTACCCACGTAATAGGAAGTGTCGTAGCAGCAGCGGGTGTCGTAGCAATGAACGAGACGTGCCTTGCGTAGCGAGTGTCTGCAGCGCAATGCGGGAGTGTCGTCACCGCGAACCCAAAGGCGTGCTACCATGCGCGGAATTGCCAGCGACGCCGTGCGGGAGTGTCATCTCACTAATCGGTCGTGCTATTCGATACCGCTATCTCATTAGGCATACAATTATATGTGTTTAGAGCTTGTTATTTTGTTCTCAATCACATAAGCAAATAAGGTCAAAGAAATAAATATTTACAAAATTTTATAACATTTTCATATAACTATTATGTATGCAGGACCCTTTCATTCACTTTCTAGGATCCTCATTAATCCAATTTTATACCTAATTATCTTAGTGAATGTGAACAAAAGTATGAGATTCTAAGTCTTGAGAAGAAAGAATAAACTAGAAGCGTAGCTTGGCCTGGCGTATGATGTGCCAGCCTAAGCGTAGAAAGATGCCTGGCGTGAGAAAGCTTCTCGGAAGGGGGTCTCGGGGTCACAGACATAGGGGTGTATGTTTTTAAAACCAAAATATGGACCAGTTTTAGCCATTTCACCCAGAAATCATTCACGAAACAAACCAACCAACCTTTATAAATGAACTTAAACAAACGAAAAAACACAGCATTGTCTCTGGTTAGGGTTTCCTAACCTAAACATAGACAAGGAGGGAGTTAGGTTAATTTCCTAATCTTGATCTTCTTGAAATCTCCTCCTAGCTTCATTTTCTTCCTTTCTTCTTACTTGAACCAAGCTAGATCCTTGGAGAGCAAATGGGAGAAATCTTAAAAAGTTCGCTCTCCTCCTCCTTCAAATAAATACCCTTTAAATTAGAAAATGATCAATCTCTAAGACCATGTTTGGTCTTATCCCAAATTTGGCTTACGGCCATGTTTGGCTTATCACATTTTGGTTTAAATTCTCCATTTTTACTTATTAGTCCTTCCACTTCATTCTATTTGAAAATCAACTTATCATATTTATTCTTTAACATATATTCTTGTTAACTTATACCTCTTAAGTCCTTAATGTGACATTTGACCATTATCCTTTTTACTTCTATAATAATTCTGACTAAATCCTTTTTCACACTTAGAAATTTAAATTTCCGGAAAATGCAAATTTTACTTATATTATACCCTAAACATGTAATAAACTACTATGATATAATTTGGGGTGTTACAGGTCATGCAGCCCTCAGAGGCATAACTTTGCTTGGAGATTTAATATCTTCGTAAAATGACTTCTCTACGCAAAACCTTATGGCATAACAGTTCTCAACAGCCATTTGAAGCCGATTGATTTTGCTCTATTTTTAAGAGTGTAGGTGTACCTTTGATGTATTTGCCCATTATCACCTAATAGGAGAACTTTGTTACTTCTTATCGAAGATTGAGTACCATGGTCTTTAAATGATATAATCGGTTAATTTGTTTGGCCTAAGGCCCACTTGGCCCACAATGTGAAGCCACGCAAGCCCACCTACCATATTAAAACCGAAGGGCGCTTCGAGCCAGGAGAATCAGAAGCCGGTATGAGAGGGAAACCGGGAGTCTTTTCTAGAATGACAGTAATAGGTCTAGAGTAAGTCCTCGGTCGGCCATCCCTCTGTATATGGCAAGTTCGTTATTGATAAATAGATAAAGGAAGGAAATACGCAAAGGATATTTATCCCCAAAATTCCTAGTTTCTAAATCCCATACTTCTCAAAGGAATAATCTTTGATAAGGAAAAAATGAATCTCAAATGAGAGAAATAATCAGTCTGAATAAGGAAAAACAATTTATCCATAAAAATAGGAGATTAAGCTACACGAGATAAGAGGAGATTCGAAACCATTTCTATAATTCGGAAGGTCTGAGAACAATTGAAATTCCCAGCTATGCATACTTTCTTCTTCTTCCTCTCCATATTATCGCTGACTTGATCATCGGAGTGGCGGCCTGCCCACTGACTATTTGGATGTCCCTTTTGAAGGTTTACATGCAAATGCAGATTCCGATGCAGGAATTGAGAAACGATCAAGGTAACAACAATTGGCATCGTTTGTGGGAATCGAACATAAAGTCTCGTCTACATTCTACAAGGGCTATCTAAACGGCCTTAAGTGTGACTCTTTTCTTCATTCCCCTCCCACGTCTAATTCATTTTAAGGTGATCGCAATGTCAAACATTTCGATGATCCCAGTGGCAGAAGATCAATTCTCCACCTTCAGTGCCATGACATGGAGGAAGAAGCGAGAAAGATAACCGGCGAATGGAAGATTCTGGGGATCACATATGAACATCTGCCGTGAGAACTCTGTGGTTGCGGAGAGCCCAGGTAGAAAAAGAGACGATCTTGGTGAAAGAGATGTACCAAGATAAGAAGTTAGAGCTTTACATCGAATCCCTACATGATAGAGGAAGGCCACGTTATCCCCGGGCGGGTGTTCGCGATAGATGACAATTATCCTCAGGAAATGATTCCTACGCTGGGCCTCTCATAACGAAGTCGCAAGGCCAAATTCGTGAAGGACCTCGCATCCACCTTGCCTTGACTATGCAGATTAGTGGTGTCAGTTGGGCAGGAAAGCGGGCGGGGAGTAGAACCGGCCAGGCAAGACCTCGGAGCAACTCGTTGGTATTGCCTGTAGGCGCGATGCCATCAATGTCGTTTGTACATCCCGCCTTCGGTACAAGGCCGACATTTTACATGCAGCCAACAACTCCAATTTTGGGACCTGACGAAATGCTCTCCTCACCCATAGGGTAATGCATTCTTGACTACGATTCATGTAAGATCCCCGATCCATGCTGACGGCCAGATTGGCGAATCAAGACGGTTGGGGGAGTGTGGTTGCCTCATTTCGGTCAAATACAAAAAAAAAAAAATCGTACAAATGTGAATATATTTTCAATACCAACTGGCGTTTCAAATACTCTTTGGTATATTAAAAATATGCATTCTAAAAATTTTTGTGAAACTAAACATTTTTGCGAAGGCCCGTCATTTTGGGATAACTCCCATATTTGTACCATCATTTACAAAATTTATCAGAGTTTTCAATATAAAAAACATTTACAAAATAGAATCAAAGTTTAACTTTCTAAGATACTTTATCTCTGAAGTCAATTCAATTTCATGCATGCGTGCACGAGTTTTACTTATCCTCGAAGGCTTTGGCGGTGGCTTTGTGCTGATACCACGGTCCTTCCTTTGTTGTACCTATTCACTCAAGTACTGCTTGGCGTTGATAAAAACAACATGTAGCATGTTCATGCTTATTGAGTTACATACAATTATTGTCTCTTCATTTCATTTATTGAAACATACAATGTTACTTAAAACAATGCTTTTGTACAATTTTCAATAAGCGTGCGATCTAATACGTGTCATATTTATTGATAAATCAATTCTGAATCGTGGTCATCTGTTATGCATTTTTCATAGGAAGAAAAAAAAATCAATTCAAAGCATAATTCACGCACTTTTCAATCATTAACATTTTGCCCTTATCAATTGCTATGTTTTTGAGATTGCATGGGATAACGAATCACATGCAGTCCATTGAGGTTAACGGGCGGTATATATATATATATATATATATATATATAATATGTCCTGATTTAGTGCCTCTAGATATTGTCCCGTGGGTGATACGGATCAGAGTATATACGATCAAATCTTGCATTGTTCGACTCTTGATAGTATACCAATTTATCCTTAACTAGATGCTAATGGTTAACATTCTTTTAAAAACGTCTACGTCATTTCATTCACAGAATTATAATAGTATACATTATTTATAGACATTTTATTTCATCTGAATTTTCTTATACAAGAAGTCATTTCATAAGCAATTGTCACCGAATCATAAAACAAATCATTTCAAACAACAAATCAATATGCACTTTCTTGTCAATCATTTCCAAGGTCCAAATCATTTCGTAATTATTTCACAATATTTTAAAATAGAGAGAGTTTGAGAACAAACCAAAAATCGTCGCTTTGAGTTCCAATCTTGAATCTCGACTTCAATCTGACTTTCCTCATAAATTAGCCTGACATTTCATCAATTCATGATCATATTAGTCGGTTATTCTAGGAGTTCTATTTTCAAGTGGGAATTGGAATCATCTTATTTGGATAACCCCGAACTAGGATTCTGGCATTTCAATGTCAAACTAGTCGATATGCCCAGCTCACTGGATCACCCACTGTTTTTTTTTTATTTCTAGGGTCTTAAATCCATAAATTGGTAATGGTTCCTTCTACTCATTTGAAGCTATGGTTCTAAGGTTTCTTCTCCAATTAGAATCATCCAATTTGGATCACCAAAACTCAAGTTATTGCATTTTACATCTAGACTACTCTAATTTGCAAAACATAATATGCACATAACTCCACTTTGATAGATTTCTGGGCACTTTGGGGTTACAATTTAATTACACGTCCTTCAAGTAAATTATTCCCCTAGAAGTATAGTTTACCCATAATTTTAATCACTCAATTTGGATGAGTGAAACTCAACTTATATTAAAACACCACAATACCTAAATAGAGTATACGTGAGGTACCAGAACTCACATTTAACCCGTTTTAAGACCTTAGTGCTACAATTTGCTCTAGTCCCTTCTATAAATTTGTAGCCCTATCTGTATAGTTCTTGCAATTGGAATCACCTCAGTAAGATGATTATAAGCTTAATCTATAATAAAAACAAAAACAGGGTTTTAATGAACACGCAGTATTTCCTTTGAACACTAGCATTTTGAATTTCTGAAAGCATTCACCATAAAACCAATCCAACCGACAATACTCTTCAAAACTTCGACCCAAACAACTTCACAAAAGTGGTTCTTTCTTTTAATCCTTTTACTTAAGTTAGGGCTTTCCCCAAAATCAAAAATCAAGATGTAGTTAAAGTTTGATTCTTACCTTGAATCTCTTGAATCTTCTCTTGTAGGTTGTGATCTCTCAAAAGCAAAGAAATGGTAAGGTGCTTCACCAAAACTTGATCTCTCTCTTTGCCTAGCTTCTCCCTTTTTCTCCTCTTTCTCTCAAAAACGTTTTGCTCTTAATGGCTTACTAGACCAAAATTTGGCCTTTAAGCCCCTATTTCCTCGAGGCTATGTTGGCTCACGAAACCACGTTTATGGGTTTAGTTCTCCCAATTTACAATATAGCCCACATTTCATTTTATTTGTACTTTAAATCTCAATAATCACACTTAGACATATAACTTAGTCTCAAATGACCCTTGGGTCCTCATTTTCCTCCTTAAACCTTGTTTGGCTTTTCTCATTTTTCTCATTTTATCACTTCAATTTACTTTTCCTTTCTCATTTAATTCTCTTTGGCATTTAAGTTCATTTTCATTAGACCCTTAGGTCCTTATTTCACAAATTCCAAATTTACCCTTTTTCACTTGGGTTAATTTCCGGGTTCGATCATTTAATCACTTAGCATATATCATTCATTCTCTCATTTCGATCATATAATCATTTAACATTTTTCATTTATTGTCATTTATCAATTCCCGAAAAATCCCCATTTGGCTCGATTTATACCCTAAACATATAATAAAATTATTATAAAAATTCTAGGGTATTTTTGGGGCATTACAAGCCACCTCGCGAGTTTGTCATACCCGCTTTTGTCATGTTCAATGGCTCTGTTGACCCTTACGATCACATGCTTCCGCTATGTCCCGATGATGATACTAAGCGTCGTGATAATGTGCGTATGTAAAGTGTTCTGGCTAGATTCGCAGAGTGCGTTAGCACGGTTTCATAAGCTCGGCCTGACTCGATAAACTCATTGATGACACGTAGGTGGCATTCATATCACATTACCTTTGTTCAATGCGACAAAAGAGGAACATCAACTCCTTACAGGCTATTCTCAAGCATGAATCGAAATCAATTTGAGACTTCACGAGGAGATTTGGCATTTGTTGACAAGTATAATCTTACGACATCGATCGCGGTCCTCGAACTTTAGGAAGCTTTAGTGCGTCCGCAGCAGTTTTTCGATTAAGCTATCTTTTAGACTGACGAGAGGCGATAGAAGAATTTTACAGGAAGGCCGATAAGTACTCAATGATGGAGGACAACGTTCGTGCAGCAACCCAAACTGTCATGATTACGATCGAGGGACATAAGTTGTTTAGGAAAAATTAAATAGAGGAGTCGAAGAAGGGTGAAGCGAGGCGAGCGATCAGTGACCGGTCACGAGGAAAAGAGGGAGCCCTCGCGGTTCACCCTTTGAACATCTCGTGTAGACTATTTACCCATCATTCATGATTTTCCAGAGTTTAAATGGCCCTTACTGATCCAAAAAGATAATTCCTAACGAAACAAATCCTTGCGATGTGATTATCACAAGGATCATGGGCATGAGACCAATAGGTTTCGAAGCCTAAAGTTCTTGGTAGAAAAACTAGACACCTCAGGTATATCGAAGCGGGGACCACGAGAGGAGAGGAGTGGGACCCGGCCGGTGAGAATTACGACCCGAGACCACGGCCGTCAAAACTAGACCCGGTCGGGAATTATATACTGGCGGAATCCCAACGACTAATATCGGTTGAGCACCCGACAAAGAAGATCTTAAGAGTTACTTGCAGTCAAAGCCGGGGTAAAATGCTATCCACCTGACGGCCGTGGAAGAACCAGGAGCCCGTAGATGGCCCCGTATCTCTCCCTCTGTCCCGGCACAGAATAGGATTATTGCACTTATTGACCCCAGGGCAGGCAGGCCGATGGAATTTGGGTTGGACAGGGGACACGGACCACTAAATCTATTTATCGTAAAAACACATTTCATATACTCATTTTTCGATATGATATTTAATATCCATTAATCATATTTATATATGTGAATATGATATCACTACTTATTCACATTCATTAATATAACAAGTAGCCATTCTATCTTTTTCGAGAGGCCCATATTTATACTTTAGTACAATATTTATACAAAACGGAATTTTCAAGCCCTTTCCAAATCATTTACAAAATATTTGTCAGAGTTCACCTCCTATCTCCACCATGTAAAGTACATTACATGATAAAAAATAAAAATACAAAAATTGAAAATATAATCTTCTTATGAAGATCTTTACATCTTTTGATTTCAATACAATGTAGTCGCATGATATCATGGAATAAAGTGTATGCATAAGACGAAGCATTTACTTATACTGGCATGATTTGTGATGACTCACAGGCTCACGGTCTTCGAGTCTGCCCTTTATCTACTCGATACACACTTTGTGGAAAGCCCGACCACAGCTAAGCATTTTCATGCTTAGTGGTTTCTTCACATTTATTCTCATTTCAAACAATTATACCACATATATATGCACAACAATTACTTTTGCTATATGCATCACTTAATCATCTCAAAGGAAACATTCAACATATTTCAAACAACCTTTCAACATATTACTCATGTGATCCATGCAATATTTACAAATATACCATTTTATAGTAGTTTAACATACTTTCATTTTGTCTCAAATTTAGAAATACAATAATTCCCATCTTTCATGCTCCCATGTGTTATTATTCTTGTCACAACTCATTTCACACAATCCACACAATTATTAATCATTTTTCCCTTAAACGAATCTAATCGAAACTTTCGATGCGTAGGATAATGGAATCTTGAAGCCGCAGTCATTTGGGATGCAAGCTTTGTATAAAACATTTAATAACTGATTACTATCCGGTGGCCTCACGAACTAGTTATTTCCATTTGTATTTTAATGTACCACTACATTTTATCCTGCTTTGGGCTACGGATCAGTATGCCACTATGAATCATTTCATTCGAAGTACTACTACATTAACCCTTATTGATATACCAATCTATCTCTAACTCGAACATGACGGCTAACATTCTCTTAAGGGAAATAATAATTAGTCATTTACAATACCATTTTCACAATACAATTAACATTCTCGACAAATTCGTTTGTACATACGTGAATCCCATCATGTTTGCCACTACATAGTTCATTTATAAATTAATTAACCAATACTAAAACAAATTCATTTATGGTTCAAATAGAAGCACATATGTAGATGTTTGTCAAACATTCCAGTTAGCGGTTCAAACAGCATTAGATTTCTATGGTATTCCAGTTTGTTTGTGACGAACCGCAAACTTGAAGCGAAGAAGTATGAAACGAACCAAGGTTATCGATTCTTGTCTCCTATCCTTCAGAATCCCAATCTTAGGTCAGGTTTTATCATCGTAGCCCCTAATCATCACAAATATGTCACAATTAGAGGAAGCGAGCAAAGAAAATCAGTCATGCATGCTGGTGTTTACGGTTAAGGTTGATTTCGACGATACACCTTCACTTGTAAAATTTTAAGAACGAATGGGCTATGTTTTATCGACTTCCCCTTCAATTCCATTGTTTCTCTATAAATCTATTTTATTCAAAAAGAATTGGAATCATCAATTGAGCACGAAGCTTCGAGATATATGTCCTAAGCAGTGGAGATTTACTCTATTTTCAAAATATAACGAATTTTTCCAAAAGCGGAACTTCCGCTAACAATTTCTAGGTCAGTAGGGTCGAATTTGAATACACTTATTTCAAGGAAATTTGTTCTACTAGAATTTTAGTTTACCCATAAATTTGAATCACTCAATTTGGATGAGTGAAACTCAACTTATGACTTAAATATCAAAGCGTACCAATGAAACTAGAATTTTCCAACGAGAGCTTTACTTTGGCCAGATTTAAGGTCCTAAAATGGGGTCCAAATTTGAATACACTCATTTCAAGGAAATGTTTTTTCCTAGAAGTCTAATTTACCTAAAAATTTGAATCACTCAATTTGGATGAGTAATGACCAAGTTATGGCCAAAACAAAAACATGAGTTTTGGAAAAAAATTTACAACATCTCCCCTAAAACCCCAACATTTCCTTTATAAAAAAATTCCTCAAAACCAATCCTAATCAAAGAAAAAGGGTATGAACTCTAAACATGAAACATATATTCTTTTGAATTATGGTTTACCAATCGAAACCGTCAGGAAGTTAGGGTTCCTAACAAGCAAATGGTGAATCCGTACGAGCTTAGACAAGTATCCATACCTTAATCTTTTTTAACACTCCTCTAGCTTTCCTTCCTTCCTCTTGAACAAAGTAGGAGGTCAAATATGGCTTCTCCCTTCTCTCTCAACCGTAGCCCTAACTCCCCTTTTGCCCAAATGAGAAATGATCTCATTTTACTAGACCAAATTTGGTATTATTCTCATCTTGTATAAGGCCTTGTTTGGTCTTCCCTTTTTTTGGCTTTCTTTTATTCATTTTTGCATTAAAACCCTTCATTTCTATTTTATTTTTACATAACAACTTATCACATTTATACTTTGGCATATACTCTTCTTCATTTATGACATTTGGGTCCTCATTTTGACATTTTACCAATTTAACCTTGACTCTTGTATTAATTCCGTTTTTTTTAAATACCTTTACTCCTATCACTTAAAACCGATAAAATAACAAATAAATAAAATAAAATTTTATAATAGCATATAATACAATAAGGTAAAATAATAAGACAAGAAGGTTATTTTTGGGATGTTACAACTCCTCCCCACTTAGAAGATTTTGTCCTCAAAATTACCCTCATTGAATAGTTGCGAATATTGCTGACGCATAGTTTCTTCACTTTCCCATGTGGCTTCCTCCGTCTTGTGGTTCTTCCACAACACTTTGACTAATGGAATTCGTTTGTTCTTCAATTCTTTGACTTCTCGAGCCAAAATTTATACATGTTCCTCTTCGTAAGTTAAGTCGGGGTGAAGCTCAATAATCTCCGAAGATACCACATGTGAGGGGTCTAACCTATACCTCCTAAACATTGAAACGTGAAAAACGCTATGGATCTTTTCCAACTCTGGAGGTAAGGCTAACTTATATGCCACTGGACCCACTTTCTCGATCACTTCATATAACCTAATAAACCTAGGGCTCAACTTGCCCTTTCTCCCGGATCTCATGACTTTCTTCCGAGGATAAACTTTTAAGAACACTTTCTCATCGATCTCATATTGAATGTCTTTTCTTTTCAAGTCAGCGTAAGACTTTTGTCTATCCACAGCTACCTTTAATCTTTCCCTGATCATTTTCACCTTCTCCTCGGTCTCTTGGATCAAATCAAGGCCGATTACTTTCTTCTCACTTAACTCTGTCCAACACATTAGTATTCTACATTTCCTTCCGTAAAGAGCCTCATAAGGTGTCATTCCAATACTCGACTGGAAGCTATTGTTATACACAAATTCAACTAGAGGAATATGTCTATCCCAACTACCCTCATAGTCGATCACACAACTTCTAAGAATTTAAATCGAATAACTCTTCCGATCACCCATCCGTGTCTCATGGTGGAAAGATTATCGAATTTATTTGAGTGCCTAAAGCCTCTTGTAATTTTCCCCAAAATCTTGAGGTGAACCTTGGATCTCTATCTGAAATGATAGACATGAGAATCCCATGTAACAGAACTATTTCCTCTATAAAAAGCTTTGCCAACTTATCAAGTGAATACCGCTTCACCGGGTAGGAAGTGAGCCGATTCTCACACTGGTCTACCACAACCCAAACTGAATCATGCATTCTCCCTGTCAATGGTAACCCACCCACAAAATCAAGTGTGATTAGGTCTCATTTCCACTCCTCGAAAGTATTCTAATAGGTCAGAATAAATTGGCGCGAACTTGATAAGCTCTAATTTTCACTCCTTCCGCACACCATACATTTGGTCACAAAATCTGAAACATCTTTCTTCATTTTGGACCACCAAGATGGAGTTTTTTCTCCCAACCTGAGCATTTTCGTACTGTGGATGTATAGCAAAGGATCCACTGTGTGCCTGTTCAAGAATGGATTTCTTCAACTCACTATCATTGGGTACACAAACCCAGTCTTTATAATACAAGAATCCATCCCCATTCACTGAAAACTCAGTTTCTTTCCCCATTCTATTCTGACGTATAATGACAAAAATTTTCTCATCACTCTTTTGTGCCTCTTGCCATTAATTCCACCACTACTACACCGTTGTTTGATAATGATAAATGAGCATTCATCGCTCATAGTGTTTGCACTAACTTTCTACTCAGAGCTTTTGCCACTACATTAGCTTTCCCGGGGTGGTAATCGATGACACAATCATAATCCTTGATCAATCCATCCATCTACGTTGTCTCAAGTTAAGCTCCCGTTGCGAGGGCAAATACTTAAGACTTTTGTGATTGGTGTAGATGAAACACTTTTCTCCGTAAAGGCAGTGTCTCCATATTTTCAATACAAACACAATGGCGGCCAATTTCAAATCATGCATAGGGTAATTCTTTTCATGCGGCTTCAATTGCCTTGAAGCATAAGCTACCACTTTATCCTCTTGCATAAGAACACATCCGAGTCCATTTAACGAAGCATCACTGAAGATCACATATTCTTTACCGAAGGTCGGCTGAGTAAGAACCAAAGCCTCAGTTAAAAATGCTTTCAACTTTTCAAAACTAGCTTGACACTTTTCACTCCACTCAAATCTCACATTCTTTTAGAGTAATCTTGTCATCGTGCCGCAGTTATTGAAAACCCCTTAACGAATCTTCTGTAGTAACCTGTTAAGCCTAAGAAGCTACGAACTTTCGTGACACTTCTCAGTGGTTTCCATTCAAGAATCACTTCTATCTTCCTTGGATCCACCCTAATTCCTTCTTTCAATCAATGTGTCCAAGAAATGACACTTATTTCAACCAAAATTCATACTTACTCATTTTTGCATACAACTGTTCCTTTCTCAAGGTTTTTAACACTACCCGAAGGTGCATATCTTGATCTTCCCGATCCTTCGAATACACAAGGATATCATCTATAAACACCAATACAAACTGGACGAATACGGTTCTGTGAGTGTAGGTCGACTAAACTCGTGGACTCTAAATATCTTATTCGTGCTAATACGAATCTTGACTGAATGTGGTTTTTCTTACCCCGCTCTCTTTCTTTCCTCATACTTTTTTCTTCACTTTTTCAACATTTAAAGCACATGTCAATCTTTAGAGTAATTCACGTTGGTCGATCTCCGTGATATAGCCCGAATATAGTCATTCAGTCATCCCTAAACTTACTTATTAATTTTCTTCCTCCTCAGAACTATAATTCCATACTTGCTCCAACTGGGTGAATTCTCCTGACACTTTATCAACACCACACTCCAGCTCAAATTATGGAACTCTCTTTCATATTACTAAGGTAGATTCTACCACACATGATGCTTTGAATCATACTATGAAAAACCCCATGTAAGGCTTCTTCCGGTGTAGTTCTCGGGCCATGTACACCCATCATTTTAAAGCACCATCCCAGAGAGTGAGAGGATCGCACACTCTAAATTTTCCTGTGTAATGGTCGGTTTAAACATTCTCTTTGTTCTTTCAACCAATTTTCCCCATGGAAGGTCACACCCTTTCTTCCAAGAAAATATATGGGCCAGGGTTTTTAAGTCACTTTCAATTGCTGTCCGAAGGACACCCTTGGCTGGCTATGTTTGCCTTGCAATGGTTGAGTTGATTTGCTGATAGACCCTAAATAGTACCTCCCTGCAGCTTGTCAGTGTGTCTATATGTAACATGGAGCATGGGATGCGTCTTACCAACCACACTCAATCAGGACTCCATTTAGGCGACTCTAGTCACGACCACCTTATTTAGAGGCCCTAACTTTCCATACTTAACCTATTACCAACAAGATCCGCACGTGAGTCACGCCATCCTTTTATATGCAAATGCAACAAGACAGCATGATAATGCAAAATCTCAATTTTTAGACCGCCATACATTGTAGCGCCAAACGCTTCGATCGACTGATTTAACCCACCGGCTAACTGATCGGATCGAACGGACGCAACCACTAAACGACGACCGTAAATACATTTCATGGTACTACTGGTTGTGTGATATTTGTCATCCATTAATCATATTATATATGAAATACGATATCATCACTTATTCTCATCTATTATAAAAGTATGTATTATATCTTTCTGGAAGAGCGCTCATAGCTATACTTTAGTACAATATTTTATACAAACTAGATTTTCATGTCTCTTTCCAAATCATATTTACAAAATATCGTCGAGTTCACTCCCATAGTTTGAAAATCCACTATGGTGCATTCCATGATAAAAATAAAAAAATAAAAATAAAAATTGAAAATGTAATCTTCTTATGAAGATCTTAAGATTCCTTTATTTCAATACAATGTAGTCAAACATGATATCATGGAATGAAGGGGTACTTATGCAGATTTACTTATACTCCATGATTTGACAATGACTCGGGTTCCGTGGTCTCTGGCCTTACCACTATCATCATTACACCGCGCGGAAAGCAACGCCAAGTAGATTACAGTTACGCGCCAGATCTATTTTCATTTCAAACAAACTATATACTACATATATGAACAGTTTAATTAACTTTTTCTATATGCATCACTTAATCATCTAAAACATTCAACATATTTTCCAAAATAACCTTTAAACATACTACTTATGTGATTCATGCAACATTTACAAATATACCACATTCTTATAGTGTTTAATATTCTTTTCATTTTGTCTAAAACTTAGAAATACAATAATTCTCATCTTTCATGCTCCTATGTGTTATTATTCTTGTCACAACTTAATTTACACAATCCACAGCAATTATTAATCTATTTTCTTCCCTTTAACTAATCTAACCAAACTTTCGTGCAAGAGGATAACTGAATTTATCTATGATTTGGCCTACGCTATGTGCCTAAGATAAAAACATTTGATTAACTCAAGATTATCCCGTCGGCTACTGACCGTTATTTTACATTTCCAGATTTTGTGTACACTACCGACATCATCTCCGCTAAACTACGGACGATATGCCATTATAAATCATTTCGCTCAGCATCGCTACATCAATTTTTAATGAGTATACCACTCATTCTAATCTTTAACATGACGTTAACATTCTCTTATGGAAGTAATAATTAGTCGGGCTTATACAATTATTTACATTTTCACAAGAGATAAATTAACATTCTCGGTTTAATTTGTTCAGATATATGATTATCCGCCAGGCCTTGCCAACACTCATATAGTTCATTTATAAATTCACTAACTACCGACCCAAACAACCCTATTATGTTCACAGGCTACATATGAGTGCAGAAAGCCAAACATTCAGCTCATCCTGTTCAAACCAAAATCGCAGATTTATAACAAATATTCCGTATCGGTTTGACAAACAAACACAAAACTTGAAACAAGAAGATAAGTATGAAGAACAAACCAAAAAGGTTGTCAATTCTGGTCTCCTATCCTTAGAATCTCGATCTTAGGTCAGGTTTTATCATCATCAGCCCCTAATCCATCACAAATACGTCACAATCAGAGAACAAACAAAGAAAAATCAGTCATGCATGCTAGTGTTTCTGGTTAGGGTTGATATCCACCCAATACACCTTCACTTGTAAAAAATTTTGGGAACAAATGAGCCATATTTTACCCAACTCTGGTCCATTGTTTCTATAAATATATTTTATTCAAAATTGAATCATCCAATCAGAGCACCAAAATTCATGATATGTCCAAACAATCGAGACTACTCTATTTTCAAAATAGAACTGCACTCTCTCCTAAAAATGTAACTTCACTTTGATGAATTTTCTGAATTCAATGGGGTCCAAATTTGAATACACTTATTTCAAGGAAATTTGTTCATTTAGAAGTTTAATTTGCCCATAAATTTGAACCACCAATTTGATTAGTGAAACTCCCAACTTATGGCTTAAATACTAAAATTGTACTTGTAAACAAAAACCATAATTCTTTTTCAAACAGAGCTTCACTTGATTTAATTTCTGGTCTAATGGGGTCCAAATTTGAATACACTGGCTTCAAGGAAATGTTCTTTCCTAGAGTTCAATTTACCCAAAAATTTACGCCCAATTTGATGAGTAACACGCCAAGGTGCCAAAACAAAAACACGGGTTTTGAAAAAATTTTGACAGATCTCCCCTAAAACCTCCAACATTTCCTTTATAAAAAAATTCCTTAAAAACAATCATAATCAAAGCAAAAAGGCTGCTTGAACTTGAACTCAAACATATATATACTGAATTATGGTTTTACCAATCCAAACATAATCAAATAAGGAGTTAGAAGGGTTCCTAACTAGCAAATGGGTGAATCCATACCCAAAGTTAGAAAAGTATCCATACCTTAATCTTTTTTAACACTCCTCTAGCTTTTCTTCTTCCTTTCTCTTCAAGAACAAGTAGAGTCCAAAGATGGCTTCTCCCCCTCTCTCAACCGTAGCCATAATTCCCATTTTGGCCCAAAATGAGAAATGATCTCATTTTACTAGACTAAATTTATCTTATTCTCATTCAGAGTAAGGTCTTGTTAGCCTTCCTTTTTTTTTGGCTTTTTTTCATTTTTGTATTAAAGTCTTCATTTATTCATTTTTACATAAATAATTTATCATATTTACTTTAGGCATACAGTACTTCTTTTCATATGACTTTGGGTCCTATTTTGACATTTACCAATTAATTTAACCTTGACTTTTGTATTAATTCCGCTTTTTTGAACACCTTACTCCATCACTTAAACTGATAAAATAACAAATAAAAATAAATAAAACTTATAATAGCATATAATGCTGTATAAATAATAAGACAATAAGGTTATTTTTAGGATGTTACAAAGATCTCTCACCATGATGATGGTACTCACCCCATATTAGCGTCGACGTGTGACAGGTTAGTGGATCTGGGCAAAGGCATCTGATCTGGGTCAGAACTACCCACCTTCAACCGTAGATGAGGCTTCCCTTAGGGGCTTGAATTCATCCGCAAATTCTTCCGTTTTAATGGTTACTATCGTAACACTAGAGATGCTCACACCCTCAGAAGGGCAAAGCCCAATCATCTGCAATAAGTTTGAGCTCGATCACGGGAGACTTCAGTCCTGGCAACGCCATAATGGCCAGCCCGCTGTACTCAATGAAAGTTGTTTCTTCGCCCTAGCACCAAATGGTCAGTTATTTGACTAACGATGGTCAGGTTAACTTTTGCGCTTAGCTAGCCAAGGTTGCGTATGTTATCAATTATCTATGGGAATGTAGAGGCAGAA
The DNA here is from genome assembly GCA_016808115.1 of Tetrastigma voinierianum. Lineage (NCBI taxonomy): Eukaryota > Viridiplantae > Streptophyta > Magnoliopsida > Vitales > Vitaceae > Tetrastigma > Tetrastigma voinierianum. Next base: position 582,649 of record JAEQBH010000025.1, read on the forward strand.
GAGTCAAAGCCCTCCATTCGAGAGGATCAAAACCCCACGAGTAATCACAAATACGCCCCAAACGTGGTGGAGGAGAAGAATCAATGGCATGGACCCCCGAAAAGTAATGTTGATTTAACCGGAGAATTGATTTGCGCGCTTCGATCACGACGGGGTGCGAATCAAGATATTCAATGCATAACATAGATAGTTCGCCGAGCCACTCGACATGTTCAAATTAATCCAAAGTGGCTCTCACAACTAAACATCATCTCCACTACTGCTGAGACAGAAAGTGGGTGCTGCCACCCGGATTCCTATCAAATCATCGAGGATTTTTAGAGGCAGGAAGCTAACCTACTAAGAGTAGATTTGATGAGAAGCTAGGCACTCGAATGGCTAGCCAACGAGTGGTGGTCCCCAGCATACGGCAAGTGGCTGCATATGTATAGATTTACATTAAACTTCAACGGTTACGCCCAAAAGATAGCTTCCCCTTGCCGCAGAGAACAAATTGCTGACCCGTAGCCAGGTAATGGCGTACTATCGCTTGACGCCTCTAGATATCATATTCCACCGTCGACAGAAAACGGTCTCATTACACCATGGGCGCACAATACTATGATGCCTGGATTGAAGAACGTTGGGGCAACCTATCAAAGATTGGTAACTGAGATATTCCGACCGCTGTTGGGAAACACCATGGAAGCCTATATCGAAGATATGCTTGTAAAATCCAGAGAACGCTTCGATCACATCCAGCATCTACAAGAGGCCTTTGAGCTATTGCGAAGGTACAACATTGTTGGGTTACGGGCAGAATATCCAATCTGATTGGAACATAAATGCAGCGGAATTTAAAAATTTTATCCCTTAACCCACCAAGGATCATATGCCAAAACCACATGGTAAAACGAAACTTACTCCTCAGAGATCGGAGTCTGCTAAGCCTCCAAACCATGCTCTGGTTTGTTCGACCAAAGCTTCACTTTCCGAAACGACCACACCTCCCATACATCCACACACCAACAAATAACAAACGATCTGTTGAATGCTAGTTCAGTTCGTCTTGTAAAACTAAATTAGGCCTTTTTCTTTCTTCTCTCCGTTTCTTCTTAATAGCTGTCTCTTGTAAAAGACTCCATCACTCGAATATATATGTCTCACATATATATTTATAAGCCCTAGGGTTTTAGTCAAACATTAATTTATTATGTTTAAACCCTTTTTAAATAATAACACTTGCCCAAATCTCAATATATGAAACGAATTTATTATATATTTGAAAACTCAAATAATAATAATTTAAATTTAAATCCTTATTTATAAGGAACAGAATTATTATTATATATTTAACTATAAATCATGTGTAATAAACGAATTTATTACAAAGAGTGAAAAACCATAACCGTTATTATTTGTTCTTAATAGCATCTATAGGTTCAATTACATTGTCATAAGAGCCTAAACATATTTGATCCTAAGTCATAAGTGGCCTCTAGCAAGACATTATGACTACCTGCTAAATGAAAAGTTCATGATCCGAGACAACCTAATATAGCTACGACATAATCCTTTGGTCTCATGATATCTTGATAGAATATAAGGTACGGACAAAGTCAACTTTATATCGCTCTATCTTTGATTACTAAACCCAATTAGACTGACTAAACAAATGAGCGATCTCCATCAATTCATATTTGAGCACGACCATGCATCGCACTCACTGTCGAGGGACCCGTAGATATTCTTATAATAAGTGGGACAATTCATCTTAATCGGGTCATATCTCACTACATAATTTTATTATGTTTAAGTATAACCTTTAGTGTCATCCATTAAAGATAACGCTTGATTATATCAAAAAGTCATAATATCTCTTATGTTGATAAATCTGCAGCGATTCAAATGCTGATTTAATGATGACAACCATTAGAGATTAACTTATGACTTTGATCCATGTATTAATCTCAAGACGGGGTCTGCCCAATATTATTTGTTCTCAAATAAATAGAGATATAAATTTGACGTATCTCATACACATATTCATCCCATGAATATCAATCAAACTTTATACTAATCTTAATTCATTGTTATTCTATGTTAACAATAACTGATTAGGGATATTTGTATCAATTAATAATATTATTCAAGGACATTGCATATAATAAACATGCAAATCATCATAATAATAAATTCTCATAAATAGTCAAAATACTATGTCCATACAATAGCTCAGAGTTCATTACTAACAAATACAGATACACCTAATCCTTTGAACAAAGTGCTCGGAGTCGGGCCTGCAGTTTTCTAGGCTTTATGGTGACCCAGAGAGGAATAGAGGCCAACCCCGTACAACTCAAAGCTATAATGGACTCTCAGGCTCCTACCTCCAAGAAAGGAGTACAGCAATTGACTAATCGACTAACAGCCCTCGGGCGGTTCATATCCCTTTTCACAGATCGGCTAAATCCATTTATTATTACTATAAAGGGAGCTGAAAGGGCCGATTGGAATGAGGATTGCGACCAAGCTTTCATGACAATCAAACAATATCTTACCAAACCACCAATTCTGGCTAGCCCAAGGGCAGGCGATACACTCTATCTCTACCTAGAAGTGTCAGAAGTCTCAATAAATGCAAAGCTTTGTTCAAAGAAGATGAAAACTGAAAATAGAGACCAATATTCTTCATATGCAAACTCGACATGCTGTAAACCCGGTACACCCATCCTCAAACAGTTTCTTCGTGACCGGGCCCCTCTCGTGGTGGCGTGCATAAGAAGTCACTCTACTTCCAAAGACACTCTAACGCCGTATAACCAATCTCTTTACGAAACACTATACACAAGCCTAACCTATCTGGAAGGATGTCTTAGTAGGCGATTGAACTAAGCGAGTTTGGTATCCATCTTCCTGAAATGGATACACACTAAGATCAAATGAAATCAGTGGAAAACAACTATATCAATTTAAGCTCATAAAACATTTTCAGTAGCTTACTCAGCTATTGCAATTAAAACTAATTTTGTAAATTTTTTGAAATTTTTTATAAAATAGAGAAAAATGTCCAAATTAGCAATTCTCTCTTTGATTGGAATAATGATATTTAAATTCTCTTTCAAATCCTTAGCAACGGTGCCATAAACTTGTTATGTGAATACATATTAGACCTATTTGATATATACATTAAATTTCACAATTACTACCTAGGAACTATTCAAATCATGCAAGGTGCCATAAAACTTGATATATATATATATATATATATATATATATATATATATATGAGAGAGATATATATATATATATATATATATATATATATATATATATATATATATATATATATATTTTAAAGTAGACTATAAAATCAAACTACCCTTTAACATTACCAACAGTGGACTATCCAATCCTCAACAGAATGCCAAAAATCTTATTTTGGTTTGACTAAAGATTATAAGAATAGCTGATATGTATGTAATGATGCAAATTTATTAGGGTCTTAATTTCTTACAAGTGCACAAATATACAAGTAATAAAGTAGATTTTAAGTCCATATATCATTCCCACGAGGATTGATGAGCAATCTAAAGATCAATTACCCCTACTACTCAAGATTCTTACTATTTGAACTCAAAAGTACAAAATTGATTTGTTTAAACTAAAGAAAGAATGACCGATTAAAATTCTATAACTATAACAAAAATTCAAAATTGGAATTGAGAGTTTATTGAGTAAAGTTAACACTGGGAAATAGATTAATGTATAATTATCAAAATTTGCATCATTCTATAACATAGTTCAGCCATCAATTTGAAATCTGAACTTGTCAAAGATGCAAAGTAGTATAATTTGAATTCCTCCATACACTATATATATATTTTATCAATAGATAACTATATTCTTCCGCATAATATGTGTCTAATCAGTTACTTGTAGGATATAATCCTCTTTTTAAGAATTGTGTATTTTTCTTTTCTAGTACTTCACACGTTGTTCCTAGGATTGAAGAATTCTTGCCCCCATAGACAAGACAAGGCAATCATTCTCCAATCTAATTTGTATCCCATCCTTTGAATTTGAGTAAACTCCCTATCTCCTTGATTAGATCTAAGCTAACACGGGATCAAGATCATTCCATCAGACATAGGAGAAACCTCTAATCAATTAAACTGATACATCAACCAACTAATCCTCACACAATGAGTAAATTAGTGATCTATCAAAGTAATCTTTCAGAGTTCGTTAGTTCCATAATATTAGTCTAGCATACCCCCAAATAACTATTTTATACTCTCAGGAATCTCCATCTATGTGTCACTTAGAGTGTCTCCTGGAAATCAAAGCAAAATACAACCCCTTTCTAGGTACAAGCTACTAATATTTAGAACAATTAATTTCAAGAACACCACCAATTAGATAAATTCAAGATTTCTAACTCTGACATTCTTTAAGTTGCGTAGAAAATGATAACTAACACCAGTCCATTTCCAAAGGGAGCCCGCCAATACCGATTATGGCAAGATTAACCGATCGTGAAATTCACCGAAATTGCGTTAACGAAATAAATGAACTCCATAAAATTTTCAAATTTCATTGAAATTAGACAGTAATGAAAACCAAATTTCTATAATGAACCTAGCTCAAAACTTCAGCTTAAATCACTGCTCAAGTCCAAAGAAAATACTAACTAAAATGTAAGCTGAAATTAAATTGATGAAAAAGAAATAAAAGAAAAATAAAAATAAAAGGAAAAATAATGCTATTAGGTAAGACTCAGCCACCCAGATATTCCGTGTTCTATGGAAGTCAGGCACTATCTCTCAGAGCTTCTGAGTTTGTATTTACAGTTCGATCTTAGGCCCTAAAACGAGAAGAGAATCACATGCATAATTTAAATGCATAGAAATGTCCCGTCGCGATGTCGAGGTGATGTCATGACTCAATTGTCAATGTCAGGTCGATCCGATGTTGCGACATTGAAAATCATGGCAATTTCTAATTTTCGTTGATAAATAAATGTGATGATGTCATGACATTAAGATTCAATGTTGTAGATTAATTTTGATGTCGCAACATTGCCTTTCCTGTGTTGCAACATTGAGTTGATGTCTGCTCTATAGTGTTTCAACTTGGATGCTCAGGTTTGATGTTGCGACATTGTTGTAGTTCTCTATTCTAATGTTGCGACATTGCTTGTAGTTCACTTGTTGATGTCACAACATTTCGCTCGCAACCGACCTTTTAATCGATGTCGACATTGTTCGATGTCGCATCGATTGAATCTCGCTGTTTCCAAAGTCCTCGTGCCCAATGTTTTAGACCGATGTCAGGATATTTATCCCAGGTCGCGATTGACTTGGATTCGCCTCGGCGGATTGGCTCGCGCTACGGCGAATAACTGGCGGCATCGCGGCATTGACGTCGGCACCCAGCGTCGCCCCCGGCGGCGCACGCACACCGATCGACGCCTAACGCCATTCGGTTCACCGCCAGTTTTACCGGCGCTCACGGATCACGATATCGATGATGACGCACCACAATTCGCGTTATCGCCACCGAGGCAACGCACACTGATACGGCATCAGTTCGATCGCAGATCCGCCGCGCCACGGCATCGCATCTTTGTAGTTTAATGTCATGAGACATATATGCTTATGATTCATCCACACACATATAAGACCGGAAATTTGATGTCATGATGATGATTCTTTCTCCGCACAATGCTGATTTCTACTCAATTTTATGTCGACCTCGGCTTTTCTTGGGTCTCGCAAAACATAAATCTAGGTGAAAGCTATATAATTTTGCATTAAAATGAACGTTTTAAGCTTGAAATATACTTGAAAATTTGGCTTAAAAACATATGAGTTTTAGACTCATCAGTTATCCTATTTTGTGTCAAAGTTTGATGTCCACGGCCGAACAGTGAGGTAATGGTTGAAGATAGACCAAAGGCCTCCATATTTGGCAAAGTCATGGTCCTCCATAGATGAGAACTTGACAAGGAAGAACCCATTATCCATGGCTACTAGGTTTAGGGCTGCCTTAGGTTTCCTAAGATCACTAAATTTGGCATGTATTGTCTTGAAGCCAATGGATCAACCAAGGAGTTTGACTATTAGGGATTGCCTCCTGGGTCTACGTAACCTTCGTTTCTCTTCTTTCGTTACTCTTATAGTGGGACAAAATGGATCATCTTCTTCCTCTTGCTCGTCCTCATCCTTGTCTAAAACCCAGTCGTCTTACAAGTCCTCTTCCGGTGGTGATTGGCAACGAACCACTTTGTCTTTGAATGATGCATGGGGCAGTTCCTCTCCCAACATCTCAACATCCTGCTGTTGTCGCTTCTCAAACCCTTCCCTAAATCGGACCCTCTTGTTGTTGCATTGAACGATAGTCCTTGTGCTTCTTCACTCTCCATCTAGAGATGGCGAAGAGTTCTCTTTATTTTTTTTATGTATCAATCTAAGGATAAGAAATATAATATTTTGAAAATCATGATCTGCGTGTATTTAATGTCTAATTGAATAATAATAATAATTATTATTATTATAATAATAATCAACAAAAAAAAAAATGCTGTCAAAAATAAAACTAGAAAAAATACTTAGTATTCTATTGGGCTATATTCCTTGTTTTTTATTTTTAAAATTTTAAAATAATAGTAAAATCTAACAATATTATAATAATATATATAAATATATAAAAATAAATAAATGGAATATATATATATATATGAGATAATTTTATAATTGAAAGGATTTTTTAAGAGTTTCACCATAGTTTTTTATTAATAAATTAATTTGTACTAATATATTTCATGGATATAAGATTCACCATGGATCTTTGAATTACGTTGAAAATACCATATTTTACTTTATTTATTATTTATATGTGTATGATTTGATTAATTATTAAATTTTTTCAAAATTTTAGAAGGGTTTTTTTGGTTAATCTATATTTTTTTATACGATGCCTTCTACTTTACTAAAAAATATTTTAATTTGAAAAATATAAAGTACACTGTACACCCAACCTAGCTCCTAATTAGACATTTATTTGCATTGTGTTTATTTTTCACTCATTGGTACCACAAAATAGACATTAATAAGTCTTTGAAGATAAAAATCTTGTATAATGAATGATCGAATATGTAGTTGAAATGGTTAGGATCTTTTATAACTTAATTAGTGATCTCGAGTTCGAGCCCTGAAAATACTCTAAGAGACACCTCATGTATGGAAAAAAAAAAATCTTGCAAGAGGAGACGAACTTGGTTTTTAATGTCAACCTTAACTTTTATGTAAATTGAGTAAGTTAGCACCAGATTGTGAGGCATTTCAATATCCCAATCTGCTAACCTAACGACCTTCTCCCCAACTCATGCACAATCGAAAATCTTCATCAGTTATAAATCAAATAATAGAACCTTAATATCAAATTGTAGAGGTTAAGAGGTATCAACTGTGGGATAAAAAGAAACACAAGTGCAATAATTTATTTTACAAATTAGCCCTTATTTCTATATTAATTATATATATTTTTTAAATAACGTTTTTTAATAACATGGCATGAATAATACGTTCTTAAAAATAATTAAGCTATACAAAATAATCTTCCAAAAATACAAACTTATGATTTTTTTTTCTATTTGAACATTTTATAACAAAATTCATGAAACATACTTGATCATTAGCAATCTATTTATTTGCTTTTCTTAATTCTAGGTCTAATTTCTAAGGAACTCTACACAGATTAAAACGGATAAATTCTAGACTACTAAAGATTTTTTTCGATTATTTTCTTTTGGAAGAAATGGTAACCTACATGACTGGTGTTTACTGTTTGGAAGAATATTTCATCGAACATAATCGTTTTTTTCTTATTTAATATTCTTATTGAATCACAACTTGCCATGTATTGACATGTAGCCATAGATTAACAGACACAAAATGTGCCAACATATACAAAAAGAGAGGATCGAAAAGAGTGTGCCGTCACATTCAGACTCTGCGGTGGCTACACGTGTCAGTGAGTATAATTTTAAGCCGGATTGACATGGCAAACATGCAAGGGGATTAAGGGGGAAATTCAGATCAAGTGGGCCACTAGAGAAGGGAATTAATAAAACAGCAATGAATAAAATTGGGTAGAAAGGTGAGACTCAGATTCTCTTGGTTGTGACTTTGGAGATCAGTAGGGTTGCGTGTGTTATGATGATGCGGTCTCTTAAGTGCAGGTCGAATACATGTAGATTCTCTGTCTCTAATCTCTTTCTTTTATAATTTCTTATGTTTGGTAGGCCTTTGTAATCTTTTCCTTTTGAGCTTGTCATGCATAGGCATGGGCAGATTCAACAATTTAAAAAACCCCGCCATGCATGTTTAATTAAATTTGACATCTATTATTTATACTTTATCTAATCTGTCAATTACAGAAACCATTACACTAAGAATTGACGTAAAGTTAATTTTAAAGTGCCAAAAAAGGTAAGCTGGTGGTTCGTTTCAATTACAATTAAGCTAACTAAACATGAAAAACATAAAGTAGTCCTGACAGTAATATATATTTTCTGCAAAAAAAAAAAAAAAGTTGATACAGACGTAAGTATTGTGGATACATGTATTAGTTTTATATGCTTGCCATTTGGCAGGCATGAGTGGGTGCTAAATCTAATGATAAGAACCACACCACTAAACGTGGTTAAAGGAGGCATAAAGACCAATAAGAATAGCTGGGATTAGTTGAATTTTAAAATGTCCGGAAATGTTTGTCAATCAAGAATAAATTGGCTTACTCACTGAAAAGTCGATAACAGTGGGAGTGTTGTTGGGTGACATCTGCTTGGCAGTTGGCTCCAACAAAGAAGTGGGGAAATGAAAAATAAAAATTTAAAAAAAAAATCAAGCGAAGCCAAGTGAGAGATTCTGTTCAAAAATCGCAACAATCAACGTCATGCTAGCGGGATGCCCATGGCATTTTCCGGAAAAGCTGCTTTCCAATTGAAATGATCGGGGTGGTTCTGTTCAATGACACAAAAGAAGAGGAAACTTGATACTACCCTATATATTATCAATCGTCATTGTGTTTTCCTTGATTTTTCTACCTATCACCACATCAAATCAAATCAGGACATTTAATCACAATTTTGATGGAGTCTAAGTGCCCAATGCCCATTGATGTGTTTCCATTTTTAACCATTGATTTTCCGCTTTATGAAAAGGGCCCTTTATTGACTGACTTGCTGATTAACCCCTTAATCCTCTTTTCTCAATCACTATTAAGGCATAAAAGCGGAATATTTTACCCCCAACAAGAAAAAAAAGTAATTAAGAATTGTGTTAGCTTTGCCTTTATCATGTTTTTAAAATGCTAAGCAGCTGGAGGGGGATCAATGACCAATCATGTGAATCATATTGGGCTCGAGAACCTAATTACGTGAAACACACGAGTCCACGTGGCTTGATCCTAACCGCGTGAATATTAATCCAAAATAAGCATGTCATTGGATTCCTCCCGTAATTAACTTTGATTGGTTGCTTAAACAAGTGTTAAACATAAGAGACAATGGAATGGATGGGCTAATAGGCTATACTTAGCTAGATAGTATCTATTTAGTATTTTCCCACCCGGCTGCTGAAGTTGACAAGTAAAAAGAAATATAAGTAGAGGTAGGTTGAGGTTGAATAAACGAGTAACAGCAACCAAAGGGAATGTAAAAGGATGTCACATTCATATTAGTTCATATTAGTTATTACTCACCCACTAAAAAACATATGAGGACGTACGTGCAAATTTGGTGGGCAAATGTGAGACCCTACATTTATATACACACTTGAAGTTATCTAGCTAGATAATTGATCTACATGTATGCATTGCACGATGTCCTTTGAAACAGTAAGGCAAACAAGGTCCTTAATTACGCTCGGATTTTCGGTCAAAATTACTAGTCCTCTAAATTTTATTTTGACGAGTGCATTTCTTATGGAGATTGCAGCAGGGTCACCCCTTGAGTCTTCCTTTTTCTTTCGTTAAGAAATCTGATCTCAGTTCATGAAATGACGAGAGAAGCCTCTTCAATAGGTAGGGATGATGATGGTGGGATGTGCAAGAGGGTTTTGGAGAAACAATAACATTAGAAAATAAAAGAAAGGAGGAAAAAAGAAACCCACTCAACGAAGGAGCTCTATTCAAGGACCAGGATTCAGGAACGGTGGTGCTGCTTGCTCTGACTGATCTTTAAAGGGCATGAAAATACATTTATTTATTTAAGCTTTCAAAAGTTTAATTAAGCTTTCACTGGCATTACCGATATGCCTGTAGCATCCACTCTACTTAACCCATCTATCCATGATATAATAATAATAATATTATTAACAATTAAGGTGGGGGGCCAGTAGCATTGAATGACAAATGAAGGTGGGTACTCTGAGTAGCTGTGTTGGAAACGTCCAACCCCCCTTCAGAGAAAGAAAGAAAAGCAAAGCAAAGCAAAGCAAAGGAGCGGTCGGGGCAGGGGTGGACCCACAAATTTTAGTAGCGCGCGGCACATCCGGGAGTATTAAGGATGGTCAGTCCCACCTCTGCCATAACAGTATTAGAAGTAGCACTGCGAAGAGTGGCAGCTGGTTGAGCTTTTGAGTAGTAGTAGCTGTATAGGTCTTGTTGACTACTCTTCCTTCTGGGTACACTTCTCTTTTTTTACGATCAGTCTTTGCGAAGAAGAGTGGAGAGAGTGGAGAGTGGAGAGTGGAGAGTGGAGAGAACTAGAACTAGAACTAGAACTCAGAGACGCCGCCAGGCGCCAGCTATTCCTGGTTGCAAATGCGCAACTCTTCGGTCACCCATTTTCTCGCTTTGTCTCCCTCCTCCAATGTCTCTTTCTATGCACGTGCTAATCCTGCAACTGGTTATCTGAAACAGTACAACATCTCACTCCCATAGGATCAGGACCTTTGTCACTGTTTACCGTTGAAATTTCGTACCATAAAGATCTGTCCCTCAGCGTATACCCCATCTCCCACCGGTACAAACAGACCCCCTAATCCTACTTTTTTGTGTTTTCATTTTTAAACCCCCAATTTGCATTTAACCTTAACAACCAAAACTTAACAGATTAGGTAGGTGAAAAAGAGATACAGAAATTGGTTTAAAGAGATAAAAATAAAAGTTACTTGTAAAACTAATATCTTCTAAAATCAATCTTGAAAATGTTTTGTTTTGAACAAAAATACCCCTAAAAATATAAGGATAAATCCCAAAATGATAACAAAATACCTTGGATCATTTTGTCTAATCTTCACATTTATAACTAAATGCCCAAAAGTTTTTAAACAATTTTTATCTAAATTTATCCCTTTTAAACAATGATCCTAAAGAAATATGGAGGGTGTGATTTGTGAATGACAAGAAGGACTACGACCTGGACACCTCCAACACCGTGAAACTAGGTGGAGAATAGACGAGAATAAGGATACCTCCTAACACCCTAAACCTATTACTAAGTGGGCTCTATCAACATCCCTCCCTTATTTCAAATTAATCCATTCAATCATTGGCACATATGTGGGGCAAAATCACATGTCAAAACTCTTACCCTAATAATTTCTTACACCTTCAATGCCAATCACCATGTAGGCCGTTTAAGATCATGTATTATTTTCTTTGCCTTAGCTTTTATTATTTTAAAGTAAAACAAAATTTCTTAAAATGGGGGATGCAATCAAACAAGCACCTACACAAAAGGAGAAATTGAAGATAATTGAATCCAACAACATGGTAACCCCATTTATAGACTGTCTATAATGGGCAATTTAGCTCAACGAACCGACCAAATTAAACCCAAAATTAATGGGGACACGTTTTGCCAACATTACCTTTTTTTTTTCATAATTGTACCACGGATGGCATTGGCTTTGCCTTTTTAAACGATAATGGTTTCCCCCTGGACTTGTTGACAACTTTCTGTTATAATAATAGATTTCTCCTATACTTTCAAACGATATTTTGAGTATGATTCATACCATAATAATACTTAAAGAGAGTATTAATTACTTTTAATTGCTTTAATGGTTTTCTAGTACACTTCAAATCAAGCAACTACTTTCTATGGATATAGAACATCATAAATAAATTTACAAGGAGCAAAACATGGGTTTATCTCTCTAAATTATTTTAGCATGCTACTGGGCTGATAACCATGTATATCCACAATTGTCGCATATCAATTAACTGATAGTGACTCTAAAGCATTAATCTAAGAAACCTTATCCCGGTATGACTAAAACCAAACGACGACTGATAACCCCACCCGATAACCTTACACTCATGCAATTTACTCCTCTGAGTTCTACATAAAATTATACTTGTAATTAATGTGACATACCCTTAATGAAAGACTAATTAAAAGATTTGCAAATCTTTTGAATCATTCATTTAGGAGGCAATCTTGAAATTATTAGAATTGTTTCTGAACAGGGAAATGAAGTCCTCACTTCCAAGACACAGTTCATTAGGTATGTGAATATTTGACTTTTTGGAGTTGGGAAATAAAACCCTTGACTTCAATTCCACGTGAATAAAATCCAGAAGAAAAGTTAGATATAATTTCAGCATCCCAGATAGGGAATTCCACAATAAAAATTAATTCACGGACAACAAAGGACGGCTCTAAGCACCCAGAACACTAACACTCTCAAAACGACCGTCCCACTTGATATCGTTTCAAATGTTCTCAATGGCAGCAGAGGGCTAATTGTGCCCATTCCCTTGGGTTTCTGAGTCTTCCTCTAACTACATCTTCGGTTGTAGTTTAGGGTTTTGGGTTTTTTTCTTGCTCGTAAATCTTTCAGAGCTGGAATGGAGGATTATAACCAACTGGGGGAGAATACGGCATCTAGAGCGAGTTTCTTGTACACTTCTTCGGTTCTTGCACCTAATTCGTCAGTGTATGGGAGAACGAGCAGCGGCTCTAATGCGAGTAATCAGCAGACCCAGATGCCCATCAACACCTTTCATCTTCAATCCGGCGAGTGTTTTCAATCGGAAGCACATCCTGTAGTGAAGACTGAAGGGAGTAATTCTCAACATGCCCAGAAATTTCACTACCCTATAATTAGAGGGCACCAAGCAGCTGATCACCAGCAACAGCAACAAGGGAACGAAAGCTCCAATGAAGTCGAAGCCATTAAAGCCAAGATCATCGCCCATCCTCAATATTCCAACCTTTTGGAAGCTTACATGGATTGTCAAAAGGTAATATTGCAATAATCCCTCCTCCAAAAACCCAATATATGTAGAAAATTGAGGAGAATTCATCTTAAAGATTTAACTCTATCTTGCTGGGTGGGATTAGGTGGGAGCCCCGCCTGAAGTAGTTGAGCGACTTACGGTTGTTCGCCAAGAGTTCGAATCGCGGCAGCGATCTTCAGTCACCTCCAGAGATGCTTCTAAGGACCCAGAATTGGACCAGTTCATGGTGAATCCGCAACCCCTCTCAATAATTTTACCTTATCGAATTGAAGCTTTTTCTTCAAAGTTTCTCAAGGTTTGGTCGCTTGATTTTGATGTTTGATATTTTGAATCAATACACAGGAAGCTTACTACGACATGCTGGTGAAATATCGGGAAGAACTAACAAGGCCATTACAAGAGGCAACTGATTTCATGCGCAGGATCGAATCACAGCTAAATATGCTTAGCAATGCTCCCGTCCGGATCTTCAACTCAGGTATTCCTTCTTTCCATATCCATGTATATATGTATGCCACGTTTTCGACAGAGAGAAGGGAGAATGCCGGAACCCAGAAACTATTATTGCAGAGATGGGTTTGGTTGGGTTTTGCTTTTACTGTTGGGAACTGATCGTTGTAGTGTCCGAACTCCTAGAACTCTCTGGATTTCCTTCCTTTCATGACTACTGCCTATTCCTATTCCTACTCCTATGTCCTCGTGAAGAAAACTTTGACCCACTAAAGACACCTGATTGTAGAATCGCCAGGAGTAAACCCTAATCAAGAGTCTAGAAAGTAAATCATTTGATTTGGGTCTTTTATATATAATTCTCACTGCGGAAACACAAATGAGTGAAGCGAAGACAAAAACGGTATTATTCTATAAACAGCGATGCGGTCACACGTTGGGTTCTCTAATCGGGTAGCTTTATTGGTTCTGAGTCTCTGACAGGTCATTATTATAAGAGTTCCTCCCTCCCTGAAATCTAAACCCCTCTCGGTCTTTGATCTCTCTGATTCCATAGCCTCGAGATGGACGGCGTCATCATTGTCGTCATTGTCATTTCCATGCTCGTCCTTCATTTCGAATTCAAAAAAATAAATAAATAACTAACTCAAAATCAATGTGTTCTTGTTTTTCATCATGGGCTTAGAAATGGAGAAGAAGACATAGGGTGCTGTTCAAATCAGTGCTACTCCATGTAGCCTGTACGGTCGTGTCAGGATTCTTTCCCTATCTGACAATTTTAATATTTTAGATTCTTTAAATATATTCTCACTTTGTTTTTGTTTGCCCCCTTCGCCACACGAGAGTTGCTTAAATCGAACAATTTGTTTCCTCGTTGTTATCATTATGATACCACACAATTTTGTGGGAAAAAACACCACGGTTCTTCCTCGGTATGCTTCGCTGGTTTTGGGTTTCTGCTGTTTGATTCCAAGAAATAAGAAATACCATTTAATACTTCTGAAAGAGGGTATGCGGTTCTTCATATGACGATGGATGTGGAGTTCGGGTTGCCGGTTTTAAGCAATTCTTGCTCATCATATAGCACATTCTTGGCGAATTCCTCTTTTTTTTTTTCCATCTTTCATTTCATCTTCCTTTCCTCAGAATGGCCTGCTTGGTTTGTGGAGGAAAACGTTGCTTGTTTTGATTGGAAGTTACTTCAGCCCGTCCAACCTTGTTAAGTTTAGTTGTTGGTTTTGTTAATGTTTTTATGATGTGTTTTTTGTCAACCTATGCTTACTGGTTTTTTCTTTTTTCAACTAAATCTGGAAGTCACCAAATGAGTATCTTTTTCCCATGCTAATGAACTTGTTCAGGTCTATAGGTATTTCCAGGAGAATCAAATCTACACTTGCAACGGTTGATTATTGACTTGAATTGATTTGGTTTGTTGTGATATTCTAGTTTTCATCTTAATTTCTTTGTGGGTTTTATAGTAATTTGTCTACAATTGGAAGCGTTGGAGTTTCTAATTGTTCTCTTACAGTATATCATATTTTCTCTTCTTCTTTTTTTGTGGTGTGTTTGTCTTTTAGAGTACCTAATATTGATTATATTCAGGCAATGTTCCTGTTTGTACATATGCAAATTCGTCATAAGTTAGTATTAGGTCATTGTTTTATGCCTCAAATCAATTGCATCGAGAGAAAGTAGAAACAATTGTCCACACAGCTTTGTAATTGAAAGAAAAGAATCCAATTTCTTTTTCTTGTATTTTGTTTTATTACCTCTAATCTGGGTTGAACTTTTTTCTCAAACCGATTATTAAGGTTCTGTTTCGGTTTTTGAGAAACAATTTTTGACAACTCATTTTGGTTTTCTCTCAAAACTTTTTTTTGTTATCTGAATTTTGTATTTTCTTTGTTTTCCGTGTTTTTCAAAACATAAAAAATTGGGAATCAAGCTTATTCAATGTGTTTTTTTTTTTATTTTGGTAGTGTTTCTTAGCAACAAAAAGAATCTTAAAAAACAGCAAACAAATAGCCCTAAGTTTTTCCTCCAGTTTTCCAGCATTTTTCTCCCTTACAAATATGCTAGAACTTATTTCGACCAATTGGCTAACATTACCATTTCCAGTTGGTCGAGTCGAGCCTTTCTTAATTGGTGGGTACCCTCAACTCTTTTCAGGAAAAAGTGCCATCCCCTACTGAGGAAAAATGATCCTATAAGTGAGGGATAGCCCCATTTTGAATTTTCATCAGTTCACATCTAAAAGTAAATGTATCTTCATGTTCATCCTTTCCTTGTATTATTATCTCTTTCTACACTTGCAGCTATATTCCAGTGCCTTCTCTATTTTGGTTATTCTAAGGTTGAATGTTCCTCTTTTAGATGTGAAGTGGTGTTAGAGAGCACTGCATCCTATTACAAAGTAAACTTTAAGCTTAGCTGTGTGCATCACATTCTTTACTTTATATGCTGATGTAATGCTACAGAACTATATTGGTTAAATGACCATTGTTTATGTGTGATATGAAACACGTGGAATCATTCTCAATATATCTTTTAACGTTGGAAGCCGAGAAATTTCATCATATCCAGAGAGCACATACATATTTTATTTGACAACACTAGGGAATCCATATTTTTGAATTTTAATTTTAACTTCTCTCATTGTATAGTTTCAAAGCACTGCAGCTTGCTTCATTTCACTAAGTATTTGCTGATATAAGCCTTTTGCTTCCTCCTCGTCTTCTCAAGACTAAGGAAAAATTTTATCCGGACAACCTACAGTTAGTTGGACATGTAAAACAAAATGAATGAGGACATTAGTAAGAAGTAGCCCCAAACATGAAGACACAAAAAAAAAGAAGGTAAAAACCAAAGGGAAATGCGTTTGACCCGATGGGCAAACTCTTGTCATAGCGAAATCTTTAAAGGTTTGTTTGAGCAACAGCACAGTGATATGTAGATAAGCAATCTTGATGTCTTGGGATTGTCGGTTTGGGAGGTTCTAGATGTTATTTGAATCTCATTTTGGTCAGGCATAAAATATTCATACTTTTAGTATGATATGTGGCACAACAAGTAGAAGTCCCGTTTACGCAAATAAATATCATCCGTTGATAATAGTCTGTTGTAAAACTAGTCTAAAATGCCAATGCTCTCAAGGTTAACATCGTATTAATTATCACAGCATAGTTCTAGCAAGTGCTTTCAATCACTCATGATTTGATTGCGAATTGTGATTTGACAATCAATGTGATTGCTCAGTAATATCTTTAATGATAGAGATCCATATGCAAGCAATCTTGCCTAGTGATGGAAAATGTAAGTAGGGCATTTTTTTAGTAGATCGAGGGGCCTAGACTAGCAGAAGAAAAGGGCTGACTAGTCTGTTTTACTTGGATGAACCTACAACGAAACTGAATGTACTTGTTAACCTTCTTTGTTGAGTATATTTGGTGGGTTTGATCGAAAAAGCTTCGTTTATATAACCTTGAGCTTTTTTTTTGTCATTGGATCAAAATAACATTTTAACACCTTTTTTTTTTTGGTGAATTCCACGTCAAAAAGCGATTAAACTCCACTTTATATAAGTTCAAACTTATTATAGCTCTTCCCATGTTTAGTTAATAAAGATGCTTATCTTTTGTTACCCATTGAAATGACTAACGACCAATA